>CM018680.1:117727850-118327850 GCA_009363875.1 Mikania micrantha
AATTTTCTAACTAATTGTAGAAAACATGAGCGTATTTTTCGTGTGTTTTTTTTACAAAAAAGCGTGTTTTTTGGCAAAAAAAAAGAAGACAATAAAATAAAATATCTGATTATATGGTGAAATGAAAACACATCATGCAAGTTTCTAATCTTTTGATTGTAGGCTCATATAATGCTGAAGGTAGTTCCTCCCCATATGGTATCCATTTTTTTTTTTATCATTATTATTATTTTTTAATTAGAGTTGACATATTTAATCCATTTTCTTCGTGTGTGTGTCTCGATCCTTTTCGCTTAATGTGAATCAAATTGGGGATTGTAAACTACAAGTAAAATTGATTTATTCCCATTTGACTAACATATAAGTTCATTGGTTTATGTGTGTTAATCCTCTTTTGCGAAGGTCAATATAATTGTTTCTTTTGCAGTTTAGGACATGGAGGTAATATGGAGCAATGCTAGCTGGTGTGCTGCAGCTGCTACTACATTTGGAGTTCATCATCTAACATGGTCATGGTCATGGTCATGGTCATGGATCTTGTAACATGATGGTTCAATGGGACACCATAGTGGTATGCATTTCATGTATTAATCTTTTTTTTTTTGTGCTATTTGGATTCTCAAATATGACATGTGGCTTCTGATGTATGCATCTTTTTTAACATATAAGGTAATGGGGTTCAAAGCTGGGCAATACAATAGTTAGATGTATGTTTCTTGATCACCATCTACAAATGAATTGCTCATTGTAATTCTTTTAATGTGTAGATATCACATAGTGTTGATGTTATTATGTATGCCTTGTTGTTCTTACATATTGTGGTATAAATACTTGTGGTTATAATACAACATAGATATGATAATTAGAACTAAACTTTTATATGATTTGCTCTAAATTTTAGTTGATAATAAAGAGGTCTATTTTCTTCTTGTGCAGGTTTATATCACAGATGATTTCCTGTTGTTGTCTGGTGTAGCTTTGTTGGAACATTCATTAAGGTAGTATTATTCTTAGATGCTTATTTTCATTACCATGTTTTTATGCAATCATTGCACGAAGTAGAGATGATGAACTTTGATATATAGCTTTGATATGTTCAACTAAAGTAACATATTTCATTTATTTGATAAGCAGATGGCAGTCACGAAAATTCAAAATGTGAGCACCAAAAAGCCTTAGGTTGCATATTTACATGGATAAAACTAACTAGGTAAATAGGCTTTTACACATAAAAGACATTTTAATATACAGGCTTAGCAGTATTCTTTTAATCAACAGCAACATTAACATAGACCCGACCAAAGAAATAAAAAAAGGTTATCCTTTATATGGGTTGTACAAAGCAATAAGAATCAAGCTTGACAAAACAACCAATGATTTTGGCTATATCAATAGTCAATACCCATCAATGCAAGTATTTTTATCTAATCAACGATTTACATGGCTGTTAACAAACAAGTAACATTATCTGCTTTTGGTTTTGCTGAGTGTTCATTTTGGGTAGGTCAATGGTTATATGGGTTGTACAAGTGGTTGGCTTATCTATTTGCAGGTGTGATGGTTCAGGTTTGGACAGGCTGGGACATGGTTGGTTCAGGCTGAGACGTGGCTGGTTGAACTTGTTATTAATTGTATATTTGTTCTTGCAGGTGAGTCAAGATATGGGAACAGAGGCTCCTACAACATTTGGTTGTATTGCAGCAGCCTTAAATAACAATCAACTAGATTGTTATATATATATATATATACACACATAAACATCAAAGCTGCTTGGTGCATTTACCGATGTTATCGGGTTGCCTCATATTTATGACCCCAAACCTACATGATAATTACAATATAACGTTATGGTTTAAATCTAAAAATTTGACCGGTTCTCTGTACTCTTTTGATTTGTAAAATGATGTTTTCTATCCCAATTTGTGTTAATTACATCATGGTTTTATGCGCTCTTTGATAATACCTATGGCATAAGCATGTACCAAATTGGAAATCTGTAATCCTATGTGTTTTGAGAATATCAATTGACAATCAAGCAATTTGTAACATTATTTTTTATTCTTTCTGCTGTTAGGGAAGTGGATTTATGATATGGATCCATTTGAACTATTGAGATACAAAGACCTCTAGCATCAATAAATGCTAGAATTGAAAAGGAAGGACTAAAACCAGTGTTTGCTTCATTGATAGAAAAATATACATTAAATAAAACTCAGTGTAATGATTGAAATGAAGGTATTTTTTTTTGTTTTTGTATGACCATTCGTTTTATGAGAATGGATTTATGTGTATTGTTTAACAGCCTGAAGAAAATTTATAGAAATTTGATCCACAGGATATTTAATGAAATTTAAAAGGTTTATGAACGAAGAAGATCTTGCTGAATAGTATGTCTGGCAAAATGGGCGGGACGGGTCGGGCTGCGTAACGGGTCAGAATGGGTGCCGGTTAGAATGTGTTTTAAGCAAAATATGTTTGGTCTAAATGGATTTTTCTTAAAAAACATCAATTTAGTTTAATTTAAGATTTGTTATAAGTAAACAAATAGTTTATTTGGATAATTTAAATGGTTTTCTCATCAAATATGTTATTCATCGTTCTAAATCTTTGAATCCATTGCATTTACATTGTTTTTTAGTTACCCACTTACCCGCATTGTGTTTAAGTGCTATTCATCTCAACCCATTCAATATTGTGATGTTATCTATTTCAATCCATTATACTACAATTGTTTACTCAAACCAACTCATTTTCTTTAATATGAGTAAAAATTGCCACCTCTACTGAATAGACAAGTATGACACGTGAGCTAAAACTGAAACAAAAACCCTTACCCGCTAGAAGCTCTAAAAATTCTTCTAAGCCTCTCCTTGCAAGACATTCCAAATAACCTACTCAAATATTGAGATAACAGTCTTATGATTAGTGTCCCATAAAGATTCAAATTTCATAAAAGCTAGAAACTTTGGTTTGATATGTCTTTTTGCCTAGAAAATTAGAACTCTCAACAAATATAATAAAAAACCCTAAAATTAAACATTGAAGCCAGTTAAACTTAAAAGATAGAAACAAATCAAAGTTTTTGAACCTATTTGGCTTTTATCTTTTCTAAAGAATTGGCTAGAAATTTGACCGAGGATGGTAACCTTTTAATGCAACTTTCTCATCCAATAGTGTTTTTATGGTGCGTCATTTTCATATAAAAATACGAGACTATAAATTCGCATGTTTCATGATAATTTTTTTAAAAATCGGGTGTTATAGGTGGAGAATTAGAAATGAGTTGCCACCGCTGCATCGCGCGGGTTTACTACTAGTACTTAATTATACATATTAACAACCGGCGATTTAAATTTGTCTAAGATTCTATCTAAACCATATAAATTACTAAGATTTTATCACGTCTATTTAAATTTATCAATTTTTACACGCGATTGATTGAAATAAATTAATTATTTTTAAATGGGGTTGTCGAAATAAATTTGATTTTTGGATGCGGTTATACGAATTTTTTATTTTCAGACGTGGTATTGATTTTTAGACGTTGTCTAAATTTTTTATTTTAGATGCGCTTAATTATTTTTAGATGCTGTTATTTGAATAAATTTGATTTTAGATGCAGTTAATAAAAATTTTAATTTTTAGACGAGGTTTATATTTTATATTTTTAGCTGTAGTTTAATTTTTTTCACTTCGTTACGAGTTCTATTTTAATTAACTAAAGAAATATTATTATTTTGTTTCGAACAAATTTTAGTAGAGTAGTAAATTATAACATTAAAATACTGTAACACCCCGACCGACGGCGGAATCATCGGGATGCCACGAGGGATGTGTAGATTGTTCACAAGCTCATGGGCATCTAAATCATATCATCATATATCATTTAATCAACCACAATAATTACACAAAAATCATGTTTATCATGAATCAAGTATGTCAAATATACAAAAGATTTAGTTAAACTAACTAAACTCTAATCGCCAGAAATTTAGTTAATTAACTAAGTCCAAGATCCTATATGATGATGATGTCCAAAATAGAAGAGATCATCTCTTCATTCCTACTTGTCTCCATCACCTGAAACATGTAAGAAAACAAGTGTCAACTACAAAAGTAGTTGGTGAGTAATCATAAGTTTTTCATTTTTAAAAACGATTTAGTAAAATGAGTTTGAAAGTTTATACTTAAAATGGTTTTGAAAAATGTTTTATTAAAACGAGTATGAAACTTATGATCTTCTTGAGAAAATCCATATGAATACCTGTATGAGATAATCCAACACACATCCATCAATTCAACAGCCAAACACATACACAATCACATAACCACATAACCAAATCAATCATAGCCAATCACAAATAATCATAATCAAATATAAGCAATCAATCCACAACAAATCAACCAAACTCAATCAATCATATTCTCAATCAATGTTCGTGACTATACATGATTCCTTATGTATTTAACATAAGTTAGATACATGAATCATGGAGTGGTCGCTAACCACGTGACAATACATGAAGTCAAAGCAATTAACCGAAGTCAAAAGCAATACTTCACGGATGTGGAAACCCTCCACGTGACAATACATGAAGTCAAAACAATTAACCGAAGTTAAGAGTAATGATTCACGGATGTGGAAATCATCCACGTGACAATACATGTAATCTTTGTTATTGACCTAAGTCAATAACAATGTTTACACGGATATAAAGAAATAATAGATAATCCATTAATAATAATATTTTCAAATGTGAATATCGTATTGATAAACAGGTATTAACCTTGTGTTATCAAAATAATATTTAAACCGGTATACATGTTTCACCTCCGAGTTTTAAAACTAAAACAGTTTAAAGAAAAAGGAGGTTATGAGAACTCACCTGAAGTCCTTAGATTTCGTGTTCTCGTATTATGCGCGCTCGCGTATGTAAACTCAAAGTCAACTCAACAAATCTGTAATTAGTGTGTTTTGTATCATAAGTGTTTACTTTAAAACACTAAAAATTTCCTTAACTTAGTTTACTTGATCCTAAGTTAAGTTGTTACCCCTAGGGTTTCATTAACAATTGCCTCAAAGTTTAACACATTTGTTACATCTTTTATCATTATCAAATGATGAGAAATCCTAAGCTCCTTGGTATTAACTCCTAAGTAGGCACGTGTTAGGATAATGATCCTATTACACATATATCTATTCTCACATGCATGACTTCATTCAAACCACCATCATAGCCCAATTCTTTATATTCACTTAGTTATAAAAGGGTATTTAAAATATCCGATTCACATATTAACTTTGTCTCCTCTAACCCAATATATATGTAGTTTATAGTTTTTAGAACATTTATGTATATAGAGAGAGAAAAGGTGGTGGTTTGGTATTCCCATGCATGCGTGGACATGTATATATATATATATGTACGTAATTCATGATCCTTTACATCGTTTAAACTCTTAATTAAATGAAAATAGGTCAAGTCCTCCTTGTGGGCAGCGAACCCTTGGCAAAACCCAGCCAAGGTTCGGCCCATTAGTTATGGTTCGGTCAACCTAAGCTTCGCCTAAGATAGTTCATGACCCATGCATAGTTCGGCTAACATATAAATGGTTCGTTCCGGGGAGTTGGCTAGGGTTCGTGGCCCCAGTGATATCCCTAGGTTCGACAAAACCCAAATAGTTCGGCTCTAGAGGAATCCAGTCCAATGGTTCGCTGATTCCTTCACGAGGGAAAGGGTTCGGCTACTGTTGCAGCCCAAAAGGGTTCGCCCATGGGAAGGCTCGGCTGAGCTAAGGTTCGTGAGAGCTGCTAGGGTTCGTTGCCTAAACCTTGATTCTGCTGGTTCCCATGGTTCGCCACCCAAACGGGTTCGCAGGGTTCGGCAATCACCAAGGTTCGGCCACCTCGTTTTCCCGCCCAGAGGGTTCGCTCAGCAGGAAAAAGGCTAGGCCAGGATGTTTGCAGGGTTCGGCCAGCCCCTACGCAGGTTCGTCGACCTGCACTCATCCCATTCGCATCATTTTCTAGATCTGTAGGTTACAAGGTCGTCTCTAGTCTTCCTCAGTTCAATAGTAACTCGATTTACACAACACAAAACCCTACATCTTGGTTTAAGTGAGTATCCATAACGGAAATAGGGTTTTCACCCAAACCGAACATAAAATGGGTTTCTTACCTTCAAATTGCGAGCAAATGATAGGTTCCCTAGTATCTTCGTGTTCCCTTCGATCTCCCGAACGCGTAGCCACTGAAAGTTCGAAGATCCGTCAAGAATCGAGCTTGGAAAGTTAGAGAGAAGGTAGAGAATGTGTGTGTGTGTGTTTTTAGAGAGAGAGAGAAGATGGTGAGAATGAAAGAAAATGGTGGAGTCTTCCACCATTTGTAACCATTCGTTCCCGCGTGTTCGGTCTCGTCTTTATCGCGATATTAATAAATAAAATGCTCGGTTTTCTAACATAACATATTTAAAACAATAACTCGTTTTAAATGAATTAGTTTTATTTAATTAAAATAAGTTTAAATAGTTTGTTTCGTAAAATAAATTCCGTTTCGTTTTCGTTAAATAATTATTTAAATAAATTAATTTATTCGAAAACATCTCAGGTTGTGATTCCTAATAAACGTTTTTAGTTTCCGTTTATTAGATTAATATCGTTTGATAATATTTAACTATCTCGTCGAAAAGCGTTACTCGCGTACGTATTCGTAAAGATCGTCACCTTTGCGAATCCGAATGCTCGTACCGTATTTCGATTTGAATTACTATTTATGAATATCGTTTTAGAACATTATTCTTAATAATCATATTCGTGTGAATCGTCACCCACGCGAATACATTATTAAGTTAATGTTTCTAAATCAATACTCGCGTTTAACTAATGTTCGTAACCTCACATCGCGTAATTAACTCCCAACATTTATTAACTTTAATATTATCATTTCCCAAACCAAAACCCACTAAACCCTAGTCACTGACACATCCATGATAGACCGAAATATGCATATATATAGGGCATATGTAAGGGTCAGTCGCAACTGCCCTAGCCACCGTCCCACCGCTATTTCGATAAACCATGACCATGGGTCCTTGACTACGTTTAGTAACCAGACTCAAACAAACTCCCAGTTCCATCCCAAATCCATTCTCATTCCATAATCCTTCATCATCAGTAATACGTAACTGCAATAAACACTACGGGTCTGTGTAGTTGATTTTTAACTAAACTTCCCGTGGTTTACGCGTATAATAGTTTATAATCATGTATACCAACAACAGTGATAATATCAGTAAAGTCAATCAATAATCTCATAATCATTAAAAATCATAAATCTCCAGTCGTAACAGTACATTCGTACGGATGTACGGACGTACGGACAACCGAAAGTACAGTGATGTTACAGTCTCCCCTAGTTAAAGGAATTTCGTCCCGAAATTCAACTTGGAGTGACCGTAGTAAATAAATGTGGGTACTTAAGCTTCATCTGATCTTCCCGCTCCCATGTGAATTCTGGACCCCGCTTCGATTCCCAACGTACTTTGACAATTGGAATTCTACTGCGTTTGAGCTGTTTAACCTCACGATCCATTATCTCCACTGGTTTTTCAACGAAGTGCATGGTATCATCGATGCGGATGTCATCGAGTGGTACCTGAAGATCCTGATCAGCTAAGCACTTTCTTAGATTGGACACGTGAAACGTGGGTGCACATTACTAAGTTCAGGAGGAAGTTCTAACTTGTAGGCAACCTTCCCGATCCGTTCAAGGATCTTAAAAGGGCCAACATAACGTGGAGCAAGCTTCCCCTTCTTTCCGAATCGAACAACGCCCTTCCAAGGCGATACTTTAAGTAATACCATATCTCCCAATTCAAACTCCAAAGGTTTTCTTCTTTTATCCGCGTAGCTCTTCTGTCGACTGCGAGCAGCTAACAGATTGTCACGGATCTGGCGGATCTTGTCAGTCGTTTCCTGAATAATCTCAGGACCAGTAATCTGCGAATCGCCGACTTCGGTCCAACAAATAGGTGACCGACATTTCCTGCCATAAAGAGCTTCAAACGGTGCCATACCAATGCTCGCGTGATAACTGTTGTTATACGAGAACTCAACCAATGGTAGATGGCTATCCCAATTGCCACCGAAATCGATGACACAAGCTCTCAACATGTCTTCCAATGTTTGAATCGTTCGCTCCGTTTGACCATCCGTTTGAGGATGATAAGCAGTGCTAAGATCCAGTCTTGTTCCAAAGGCTTCATGAAGTGATTCCCAAAATCGTGCCGTGAAACGAGCATCACGGTCCGATATTATGCTTAAGGGAATACCATGTCGGCTAACGATCTCATCAATGTAAATACGAGCCAACTTCCGCACAGGGTAAGTTTCGCGTATCGGTAAGAAATGAGCCGACTTGGTCAATCTGTCAACAATCACCCAGATACTATCCTTACCGTTTGCGGTTCGTGGGAGTTTAGTAATGAAATCCATGGAGATATTCTCCCACTTCCACATCGGTATTTCTGGTTGTAGTAACAATCCCGAAGGTCGCTGATGTTCTGCCTTGACTTTGGCACAGTTAAGGCACTTTGATACATATTCAGCAATATCCTTCTTCATTCCAGGCCACCAATACAAGCCCCTAAGGTCTTGATACATCTTATCAGAGCCCGGATGGATTGAGTAACGAGATTTATGAGCTTCATCCATAATCAGCATCCTCAGATCACCCCTGTTCGGTATCCACAACCGATTTAAATAATACATTAATCCATCATTTTTAGTTTCCAATAAGATTTCAGCCCCGCAAGACATCTCATTTTTCAAGTTATCCTGAGCTAATGAGAGTTGTTGGGCTGTGAGAACATCATTACGGAGGTTAGTGTGCACTCGGACACTATGGATCTGAACTTGACTTTTGCGACTAAGCGCATCTGCTACTACATTCGCTTTACCAGGATGGTAGCGAATTTCACAGTCATAATCATTTAACAGTTCAACCCATCTCCGTTGTCTCATGTTAAGCTCTTTCTGATTCAGAATATGTTGTAAACTCTTATGATCAGTAAAGACTACACACTTAGTGCCATAAAGATAGTGTCTCCATATCTTCAAGGCAAACACGACTGCACCAAGTTCCAAGTCGTGTGTGGTGTAGTTCTTTTCGTGAATCTTCAATTGTCTTGATGCATAAGCCACAACCTTTCCTCGTTGCATGAGAACACAACCGAGACCTAGGTTGGATGCATCACAATAAACCACAAAATCATCATTTCCGTCAGGCAATGTCAAGACCGGAGCATCACAAAGTTTCTGCTTCAAGGTCTGGAATGCCTCTTCTTGCTTTGGTCCCCACTCGTATGGCCTATTCTTTTGAGTCAAAGCAGTGAGAGGGACAGCAATCCTGGAGAAGTTCGATATGAACCGCCGATAGTAACCGGCGAGTCCAAGAAACGATCGAATCTCCGTCGGTGTCTTCGGCGTACTCCAATTCTTCACAGCATCAATCTTTGCAGGATCCACGTGAACACCGTATTCGTTGACTATGTGTCCCAAGAATTGAACTTCTTTAAGCCAAAATTCACATTTAGAGAATTTGGCATACAGCCGCTCCTCTCTTAGGATCTCCAAAACCAACTTAAGGTGTTTCTCGTGTTCTTCCTTAGTCTTTGAGTAGATCAGAATATCATCAATGAATACTATCACAAATTTATCCAAGTATGGCCTGCAAACTCGGTTCATGAGGTCCATGAAAACCGCAGGTGCATTGGTAAGGCCGAAAGGCATTACCAAAAATTCATAATGGCCATATCTGGTTCTAAAAGCTGTCTTGGGAATATCATCATCATGTACGCGAAGCTGATGATACCCAGACCTAAGATCGATCTTTGAAAACCATGCCGAGCCTTGAAGCTGATCGAAGAGATCGTCGATGCGCGGCAGTGGATATCGATTCTTAATTGTGAGTTTGTTTAATTCGCGATAATCGATGCACATTCGGAATGACCCGTCCTTTTTCTTGACAAACAAGACCGGTGCACCCCATGGTGAATGGCTCGGGCGAATGAATCCTTTGTCAGTCAGCTCTTGTAGCTGGCTCGCCAATTCTTGCAACTCCGAAGGCGCAAGTCTGTAGGGAGCTTTGGCTACTGGGTTCGCACCAGGTACTAAGTCGATTCGGAACTCAACTTGACGTTCTGGTGGAAGACCCGGCAAATCATCTGGAAATACTTCTGGGAAATCTCGTATCACTGGAACATCTTCAATCTTCTTTCCTTTCTCTTTCTTCTCCACAATATGAGCTAAGAATGCTATACATTTCTTCCTAAGGTACTTATGTGCTTTAGTGCAAGACATCAGCTTAAGACCTTTACTAGCAGTTTCTCCAATTATTCTCAAAGTTTCACCCGAAGCTAAAGGAATACGAATATATTTCTCATGACAAACAATCTCCGCTCTGTGGGTGGCTAACCAATCCATGCCTATGATAACATCAAAGCTACCAAGATGCATAGGTATGAGATCAATTGGGAAAACGTGATCATTTAAGTTCACCGTACATCCAACTATAATAGTGTCAATATCAATAGTGTTTCCGTCAGCCACTTCCACGTTAAACGGTTTATCTAAGTATGTACGTGTTCTACCAAGCAAGCATTCAAAATCATATGAAACAAAACTCCTATCGGCACCAGAATCAAACAAGACAGATGCATAAGAGTTGTTGATCAGAAATGTACCGTTGACCACATCCTGGTTGGCTTGAGCAGCTGGAGCATTCAACTGGAAAGCCCGGCCTCTTGCCGCCCTTTGATTATTTCCAGTCAACTTTGGGCATTGATTTCTGAAGTGACCCACTTCACCACATTCATAACAGGCTTTGCCTGTGCTTGAGGTACCTGGCGAACGGGTACAGCTGGTATAGGTTGTGCAGGAGGAGCTGGCAGTGCAAGCGGTGCATGCTGCATCCTTTGTGCTTGCAGTGCACTCCGACAAACATTAGCAAAGTGACCAAACTTGCCGCAGTTGTTGCAGACGCGACATGGCAAATTTGGTGCGTGATGATAACGGCAGGTGTTACACTGAGGAGTGTTCCCAGTGAAATTCCTAGCAGTTGAATTGTTTGATGATTGCTGCGCAGACTTAGCAGCAGGAGCAGTGACCATGAAGTTTCTGGTCTTTCTCTTCTTGTTGCTGCTTTTGGATGAACTAGCAGCTTCAGACTTGACTTCAGCTTTGACTTCCTTTGCAGTAGTCTTGGTGTCAGTCTTCTTGTAACCTTTCCTAGTAAGTGTTCCATTCCTCACATGATTGTCAGTAAGAGTTGCAGATAATCGGATTGCAGCCTCAAGTGTTTTGGGATTGCTCCCATAGACTGTATCTGAATCTGCACCGGCAGCCCGCCGATATACTTCTCAATCGCCCTCTCTAAGGGTGTCACCATATGAGGCACTAGCAGACTATACTCATGGAATTGAGTATTGTAGATGACGTTCTCGCCACTATCTTGTTTGAGTTCCCAGAACTCAGTCTCCAGTTTCCTCATCTCGCTTCTAGGACAGAATTCAGTGGTCATCAGATTTTTGACCTCTGTCCATGTCAGTGCTAAGGCAGCATCTACTCCCCTAGTTCGCTTTTCCCCATTCCACCAAGTCAGTGCTCTCTTTTGGAAAACACTGGTGGCATAGCGAACTTTCAGATTTTCAGGGCATTCGCTGTTGATGAAGGTGTTCTCCATACTCTCGAACCACTGCAGCAGACCAGTGGCTGATTCAGCACCCGTAAATTTCAGGGGATTGCAGGAATTGAAGTGTTTGAATGTGCAAGTTGTCTGGTTTGCACCACCTCGATTCTGGTTAATGTTCTGGTTAGCCTGAGTCAGTTGGCTCACCAATCCAGAAATAAGTGTAGCTAACTCTTGTATGCCGGAGTTGGCATTACTGTTGTTAGCTTCCCCATTGTTCGAGTCATCTTCGTTGTGACGGCGAGGCGGCATGTTTCTGAAGGAAATAGAAACATGTTACTACCGTTTACAACGTAAGTCATACAAACAATGGTCAATTGAGTTTATCTTAAACAGTTAGGATTACATATAGGAACTATATTTATTTCCTATCTGTTATTTAAACTCATAATGTTTATAAATTTGCCTATTATCATTCTAAGTGTCCTAGTTGGTCATAACTAGTGTTAGCTAACTATTTCCTAGATCCTATACGTTCTTCACTCTATACTAACACTGACAACCTCCCAATGCAATGCAACAAGCTTATATATAGGGCATATGCAGAGGTAGATCGCAATCTCCCCTACACCGTCCCACCACCGTTCCATTGCACCACGATTATGCCCTTGCTAGTGTGTAGAGTGTGTCATGAACTTCACCATAAATCTCACTTCACACACCTTATCCTTAGTAGGATAATTTTGAGTGAAGTGATCTCTAGTTCCCTTGGACAATTAGGTTTACCTAATGTCTAAGTTCACCTGACATGTAGGCTTGCCTATTTCTAAGTTCACCTAATGTCTAAGTTCACCTGACATTAAGTTTCCCCAATTGTCTAAGTTCACTAAAATCCATATCAATTCCAATGTCAATAATCATCATTAAGGGTTCATATCATCACGAAGTGCTCTTATTGTCACTAAGCGTTCATATCCTCCCTATAGTTTATTCTCATCAAGTGTCCATACCATCACTAAGTGTTAGTATCATCACTATGCGTTTATATTATCATCAAGTGTTTATACCATCACCCAAGTCCATATCACATCACCAATCGCTCATTATCGTTCATTAATCCTATGCACCCTACGTGTCCAATCCGTATGTTTTTATAAGAGAATTTATAAGTGTTTATCAAGTGTGATCATCCAAAGTGTCAATCCAAACCAACCTTAACCATCAACATCCATCTCACAATAATTCCTAGTAATATCCTAAGTTCCTGACACTGACAGACCCCCGATATACTACAAATGGTATATGTATAGGGCATATGTAGGGGTCAGTCGCAACTGCCCCAGCCACCGTCCCACCACCTTTGTAGTATACCACGAGTATGTCCTTGTCTGGTGTTTACAATATAAACAGATAATTCCTAAAGCAAATAATTCATAAACAATTTATTTCCTAAGCAAGTAATTTCCCAAACGGGTAGTTCCCACATTCTTCAATACTGACATCCACCTAATGTACCGTAAATGGTATATATATAGGGCATATGTAAGGGTCAGTCGCAACTGCCCTAGCCAACGTCCCACCACCTTTACGATACACCACGTGCATGTCCTTATCGAATCATTAGGGCACACGTAAGCAAGAAATTTATAATCAGCATATTTATATCAGATGTATAACAGGGTTTCAATTAACATGTAATAAACACATAAGCATGAAATCCTGAATATACTAACTAGTGTATGAATTTAATTCATACTAGGGTATCCTATGGTTATAGACTAGGTCAACCATTTCTAGTAACCTAATTCCCTATAACCCAGGCTCTGATACCAATCTGTAACACCCCGACCGACGGCGGAATCATCGGGATGCCACGAGGGATGTGTAGATTGTTCACAAGCTCATGGGCATCTAAATCATATCATCATATATCATTTAATCAACCACAATAATTACACAAAAATCATGTTTATCATGAATCAAGTATGTCAAATATACAAAAGATTTAGTTAAACTAACTAAACTCTAATCGCCAGAAATTTAGTTAATTAACTAAGTCCAAGATCCTATATGATGATGATGTCCAAAATAGAAGAGATCCTCTCTTCATTCCTACTTGTCTCCATCACCTGAAACATGTAAGAAAACAAGTGTCAACTACAAAAGTAGTTGGTGAGTAATCATAAGTTTTCATTTTTAAAAACGATTTAGTAAAATGAGTTTGAAAGTTTATACTTAAAATGGTTTTGAAAAATGTTTTATTAAAAACGAGTATGAAACTTATGATCTTCTTGAGAAAATCCATATGAATACCTGTATGAGATAATCCAACACACATCCATCAATTCAACAGCCAAACACATACACAATCACATAACCACATAACCAAATCAATCATAGCCAATCACAAATAATCATAATCAAATATAAGCAATCAATCCACAACAAATCAACCAAACTCAATCAATCATATTCTCAATCAATGTTCGTGACTATACATGATTCCTTATGTATTTAACATAAGTTAGATACATGAATCATGGAGTGGTCGCTAACCACGTGACAATACATGAAGTCAAAGCAATTAACCGAAGTCAAAAGCAATACTTCACGGATGTGGAAACCCTCCACGTGACAATACATGAAGTCAAAACAATTAACCGAAGTTAAGAGTAATGATTCACGGATGTGGAAATCATCCACGTGACAATACATGTAATCTTTGTTATTGACCTAAGTCAATAACAATGTTTACACGGATATAAAGAAATAATAGATAATCCATTAATAATAATATTTTCAAATGTGAATATCGTATTGATAAACAGGTATTAACCTTGTGTTATCAAAATAATATTTAAACCGGTATACATGTTTCACCTCCGAGTTTTAAAACTAAAACAGTTTAAAGAAAAAGGAGGTTATGAGAACTCACCTGAAGTCCTTAGATTTCGTGTTCTCGTATTATGCGCGCTCGCGTATGTAAACTCAAAGTCAACTCAACAAATCTGTAATTAGTGTGTTTTGTATCATAAGTGTTTACTTTAAAACACTAAAGATTTCCTTAACTTAGTTTACTTGATCCTAAGTTAAGTTGTTACCCCTAGGGTTTCATTAACAATTGCCTCAAAGTTTAACACATTTGTTACATCTTTTATCATTATCAAATGATGAGAAATCCTAAGCTCCTTGGTATTAACTCCTAAGTAGGCACGTGTTAGGATAATGATCCTATTACACATATATCTATTCTCACATGCATGACTTCATTCAAACCACCATCATAGCCCAATTCTTTATATTCACTTAGTTTAATAAAAGGGTATTTAAAATATCCGATTCACATATTAACTTTGTCTCCTCTAACCCAATATATATGTAGTTTATAGTTTTTAGAACATTTATGTATATAGAGAGAGAAAAGGTGGTGGTTTGGTATTCCCATGCATGCGTGGACATGTATATATATATATGTACGTAATTCATGATCCTTTACATTGTTTAAACTCTTAATTAAATGAAAATAGGTCAAGTCCTCCTTGTGGGCAGCGAACCCTTGGCAAAACCCAGCCAAGGTTCGGCCCATTAGTTATGGTTCGGTCAACCTAAGCTTCGCCTAAGATAGTTCATGACCCATGCATAGTTCGGCTAACATATAAATGGTTCGTTCCGGGGAGTTGGCTAGGGTTCGTGGCCCAAGTGATATCCCTAGGTTCGACAAAACCCAAATAGTTCGGCTCTAGAGGAATCCAGTCCAATGGTTCGCTGATTCCTTCACGAGGGAAAGGGTTCGGCTACTGTTGCAGCCCAAAAGGGTTCGCCCATGGGAAGGCTCGGCTGAGCTAAGGTTCGTGAGAGCTGCTAGGGTTCGTTGCCTAAACCTTGATTCTGCTGGTTCCCATGGTTCGCCACCCAAACGGGTTCGCAGGGTTCGGCAATCACCAAGGTTCGGCCACCTCGTTTCCCCGCCCAGAGGGTTCGCTCAGCAGGAAAAAGGCTAGGCCAGGATGTTTGCAGGGTTCGGCCAGCCCCTACGCAGGTTCGTCGACCTGCACTCATCCCATTCGCATCATTTTCTAGATCTGTAGGTTACAAGGTCGTCTCTAGTCTTCCTCAGTTCAATAGTAACTCGATTTACACAACACAAAACCCTACATCTTGGTTTAAGTGAGTATCCATAACGGAAATAGGGTTTTCACCCAAACCGAACATAAAATGGGTTTCTTACCTTCAAATTGCGAGCAAATGATAGGTTCCCTAGTATCTTCGTGTTCCCTTCGATCTCCCGAACGCGTAGCCACTGAAAGTTCGAAGATCCGTCAAGAATCGAGCTTGGAAAGTTAGAGAGAAGGTAGAGAATGTGTGTGTGTGTTTTTAGAGAGAGAGAGAAGATGGTGAGAATGAAAGAAAATGGTGGAGTCTTCCACCATTTGTAACCATTCGTTCCCGCGTGTTCGGTCTCGTCTTTATCGCGATATTAATAAATAAAATGCTCGGTTTTCTAACATAACATATTTAAAACAATAACTCGTTTTAAATGAATTAGTTTTATTTAATTAAAATAAGTTTAAATAGTTTGTTTCGTAAAATAAATTCCGTTTCGTTTTCGTTAAATAATTATTTAAATAAATTAATTTATTCGAAAACATCTCAGGTTGTGATTCCTAATAAACGTTTTTAGTTTCCGTTTATTAGATTAATATCGTTTGATAATATTTAACTATCTCGTCGAAAAGCGTTACTCGCGTACGTATTCGTAAAGATCGTCACCTTTGCGAATCCGAATGCTCGTACCGTATTTCGATTTGAATTACTATTTATGAATATCGTTTTAGAACATTATTCTTAATAATCATATTCGTGTGAATCGTCACCCACGCGAATACATTATTAAGTTAATGTTTCTAAATCAATACTCGCGTTTAACTAATGTTCGTAACCTCACATCGCGTAATTAACTCCCAACATTTATTAACTTTAATATTATCATTTCCCAAACCAAAACCCACTAAACCCTAGTCACTGACACATCCATGATAGACCGAAATATGCATATATATAGGGCATATGTAAGGGTCAGTCGCAACTGCCCTAGCCACCGTCCCACCGCTATTTCTATAAACCATGACCATGGGTCCTTGACTACGTTTAGTAACCAGACTCAAACAAACTCCCAGTTCCATCCCAAATCCATTCTCATTCCATAATCCTTCATCATCAGTAATACGTAACTGCAATAAACACTACGGGTCTGTGTAGTTGAATTTTTAACTAAACTTCCCGTGGTTTACGCGTATAATAGTTTATAATCATGTATACCAACAACAGTGATAATATCAGTAAAGTCAATCAATAATCTCATAATCATTAAAAATCATAAATCTCTAGTCGTAACAGTACATTCGTACGGATATACGGACGTACGGACAACCGAAAGTACAGTGATGTTACAAATACCGCAGTACACACGTGCATAAAACTAGTTATTTTTGCTGTTATAAAATAAAGAGTTGAATGCAATTTGCAACCATGTATTTTATTTCTTACTAGAGGTTGCAACCCTACTTATTTATTTTTGCAAGTTGCAACTCTCTGTTTTTAAAAATCAGCAACCTACACCCATTTAATTAAAATTAAAATAACTCTGTTATTTTAAGAAGGGTAAAATAGTAATTTATTATTTATTATTTAAAAGTTTGAGCCTTAAAATAAATAACAGACAATTGACGGCTATGAAATTTATTTAGTCAGATAAAGAATATGATTTACGATCACACCGTATCATACTCTTCGATTATTATTTCTAATTACCTGGATCCTTAATACATTAAACTTCGTTTAGAGTCTCCTTGATAGTCTAAATTTATGTTACTCTTTCGGACTATGTATAGTGAGTTATTGATTATCATGCAACTAAAATTTTGCTATTGATCTTTATAGATCTAAACTCTCATCATTAAAATCTGAAGTTGATCAGAATATTTAGGGTAATTTCATTTTTGGTCTTTTATGTTTACACAAAATTTCAGGGATGGTCATTTATGTTTTGAAATGTCAAAATCAATCCTTTATGTTTCCAAATGCATACTTGCTCCTTTCTTCGTTAACTTTGTTAAGTATTAACAGAACAATGGACCATATCTTAAACTTTATGTAAACATAAATGACCAAAAGAGAAATTTACTCAATTACTTGTATGAATTTTACTTTACAAAGTTGACGGAAAGATGACTGGGTTTGCAATATTTGGAAACTTAAAAGACTGATTTTGACATTTCGAAATATAAAGGACCATATATGAAATTTTGTGTAAACATAAAGGACCAAACATGGAATTTACCCAAATAATTATGTTTCCACATTGATCTCAAATATTTGAATACGAGAAGCTTTGGTATGTTGAAACTTCGGTTATTTATTGCTATTTTTTTAAAGGCTCAAACTTTTAAATAATAAATTATAATTTTAGCCTTCATAAACTAACGGAGTTATGTTAATTTTAACTTAATAGGTGCAGGTTACATGTTTTCTAAAAACACAGGGTTTCAATTTGCAAAAATAAAAAAAGAGGTTGCATCATCTAGTAAAAATTAAATCATAGTGTTGCAAATTACATTTAACTAAAATAAATACAAAATATAACTCTCTTTACGTCAATATTTAATTTACTTTGGTTGTTTTACTAACAGAGTTCAACAATCATCATTAAAGGCAAAACACGAGATATAAACGTAGTGAATACTTTTTGGCTTCATGTAATTTTTTTCCCCTTAAAAAATTATATAAATACATATACATGAAATAATAAAATGAAAAATCCTTAATATTACGAGCACAAGAGCTAGTCAAAAATAATATTTATTATAAACAGTGAATACATGTAAAATATTAAAAAAGGTATTTCTCTAATTAATTAATTCTTCATCTCCCTTTCCTCTATAAATAAATTTTAATAAGTTTTATACAAATATATAAATAATAAAAATTTATACTTGTGCAAATGATAAACTTATATACATATAATTAATTATAATGTATAGATGCATATAAATTTACACATATTAATTCATATAGCAATATTATATTTTAATATGAATTTTAGTATTCTAAAGAAATATGTGATATTGAGTGTCTATCACCTGGTCCTCAGATGTTAAGTAGTTTTTATTAGAGTTATCATGGGTTCCTAACTACTTGGGTCTCTGTCAATTTAGTGTGAAAGTTGTAGATTCTTGTAGAGTAGTTGTTCAAGTTAGGCATCAGAATGGTTTTTTTTTTCCCAAAATAAAGTTCAAATGTCCAATTATAAACATTTTAGTTTATTATTGTAACGACCCGTTTTTAATAAAACGAAATGTAATTGCTATAATCATTAATTGAACGATTGTGATGGTTACTATGACAACTCAAAATTCTCAGGTTAGAATCATAACTCGAGAATGAAGAGAATGAGTGTAAGCGAAATCACGAAACGAGGCTCTGATTTCAAGATACGCTAAGTTGAAGATAGCGTTAAATAAGAGATCATATATTTTGAATTTTTCAGGTCTTGAAATTATAACCATTGGAAAGAGCTCGAAAAATCGTGAACGTGGGCGAAAACGGCGCGTAAAACGGAGTTCGTATGCTCCCGGAATCGCGAAAACGAAATTGGAAACTAACTAAGGCGGCGGAGGTACGCGAAGGAAATCCTCCGCGGTACACGACGGACCAGAACGCATAAATATCTGATTTTTTTGATCAGATTTCATTTCTGGTCGATCAACTCGACTTCCAGACGCCTAAACTCAAACTTTTACCCCCAAATCTCAGTTTTGAAGCCATCCAAACATCCGGATCAAGTTAGGAAACGTTTCTACAAGTCCTGATCTTCATTTCTATCCGAGAAATCCGTCCGAAATGGTAACGATTCGACCTCTTCTATTAGTTTGATAGAATATGAGTTAGATCTAGATTTTAATAATGATATCATGGTTATTGTTGTTGATTATTGCCTAGTTGATAACTAGGGATTGTTAGAAACGAAGAAATTGATATTTGGTTGGTGAAATCTTCGTTTTGAAGCCGGGATGATGTCCGGTTGTTATGAAAACCATATCATAGTGTGATAACTAGTAGGATGGGTTGAATATGATTTTAAATAAATTATGGATTATAATCCATAGGTTAAATGATGATTTTGATGAATTGATGTTAAAATTATTAACAAGTTATGATCTTAAATAAAAATTAAATAATAAAAGTGATTAAAGATCGTAACTAATATAATGAACATCAGTTATTTGATAAATTGCCTGGGGAGGCATGAAATATGATTAATTGTGATAATTGACTAAAACTTGCTAAACGTAGTAAGATAGAGTCAGTTATGTGATGAATTGACTTTGAGGAAGTCAAATCAGTCAAGTGTGTTGAACTTGATTGTATGTGTTATATGTATTGAATATAGTTGTATATGTGTGAATATGCAACTAGGTGTTGGTGGTGAAAGTCAAGTGACAATTCACAGAAGTGGAAAAGAGATTGTAGCAAGTGAACAACCGTTTGAACCAGGTAAGTTACCCAACTTACTGTAACATTACATATAAAAAGTAGAATGAGTCTACTTGTGTGCCTGATATATGTGATTGAAACTAATGGATGAGAAATCCTTTAGTTTGTGTTGTGGTGTTTCAATGAGAAACGTGTATGCAATATATTTGCATTGGAATAACCGGATGAACCGGTGATTAATCAATATGATTTTGGTGTTTATATAAATGATTGTGGTTATTATTGTTGCATGATTCACATGGTGTGTGAACATGTGGTGATCTACGAATGCGTAGATGTTGAATTGGTAATGTGCATGTTTGGATTCACAAGGTGTGTGAACATAAAACTTGCAATTCCAATGTAATTGATTCATAAGGTGTGTGAACAAATGGTGGATTGGTAATGTGCATGTTTTGGATTCACAAGGCGTGTGAACATAAAAACTTGCAATTCCAATGTAATTGATTCACAAGGTGTGTGAACAAACGGTGGATTGGTAATGTGCATGTTTTGGATTCACAAGGTGTGTGAACATAAAAACTTGCAATTCCAATGTAATTGATTCACAAGGTGTGTGAACAAACGGTGGATTGGTAATTTGCATGTTTTGGATTCACAAGGTGTGTGAACATAAAAACTTGCAATTCCAATGTAATTGATTCACAAGGTGTGTGAACAAACGGTGGATTGGTAATGTGCATGTTTTGGATTCACAAGGTGTGTGAACATAAAAACTTGCAATTCCAATGTAATTGATTTACAAGGTGTGTGAACAAATGGTGGATTGGTAATGTACATGTTTTGGATTCACAAGGTGTGTGAACATAAAAAAAAAACTTGCAATTCCAATGTAATTGATTCACAAGGTGTGTGAACATGCCGTTATCATGATTGTGTTTATGGTTGCTGCATGATTCACAATGTGTGTGAACATGTCGTGGTCATGATGGTGGTTATTATGGCTACATGAGTCACACGGTGTGTGAACGTGTGGTGATCTACGAATGTGTAGATGTTGGATTGGTAAAGCGCATGTTTTGGATTTCACAAGGTGTGTGAACATAAAACCTGCAATTCCCATGTAATTGATTCACAAGGCGTGTGAACAAATGGTGAATTGGAAATATGCACATGTAAGTATGGTGTTAAATTATAATAATTGTACATGAATGGGTGATTCATGGGGTTTTGGGTGGAAACGACCCACTAGTGGATCGTTTTGTAGGGGGTTGAATATTGTTACCAAATTATATTTGGGACATCGGTAGTGTATCTGTAATGTGTTACGGGATACACTAGCTAGAGGTGCTAGGAGTTGTCTTAGATGGAAGGACCGGTGGGTGAACATCTTAAGACTTAATATGTGTATGATACCACCAATGTGTGGATAACCGGTTACACCGGAAATTGAATTGTTGAAACCACAGGTGTGTAGGAAATTGGTTGAGCCAATGATATATATATATGTGGTGATTATTATGTTTTAAATTAGCCAGAGGTGCTGGTGATAAAGTTGTATTGAATAATATATTATTATCTAGATATGATAAACATCCATATGATATGTATGTGGATGTGTTAAATGAGTTGTGGAAACTCAGGGAGGGGTTACTTACTTAGTTCGTATGAACTAATGGTGACTTATATGTGATGTTACAGGTTAAAGATAGATATGCGTCGGGCGATCAGATCGGGCACATTGTGAAGAAGAGCCAAACGTTATGTAAATCTTTGATAGTAGTAAATTTAAACACACTAGTTTTATTAATCATAAATGTAAATGATTTGAAATTGAGTGTGTTTAACTTATGAAATGTTATTTTCACGCTTCCGAACAAAATTTTTGAGAAAGTTTAATCTGGGACCTAAAAATGGGACACGTGTAATCGTGTGTAAAGTTTGAGTGTTACAGAGTTGGTATCAGAGCAATGGTTTGAGTGAATCAAGTGCGTCTTGATCTCAAACTCGTGTGCTCTTGATTTGAAAACATAACGTTTGATTCGAAGACCCGATCATGATGCCGAATGTATGAGGTTAGCATATCTATTTCCTGTGTTATAATTGATAAATGTATTGTGAATCAATACATATGAAATGTGATTATGTGATTATTTGAAACTGAAATCAATGTCTTGAGTATAAAATAAATGAAGTAAGGAATTGGGCATATAATGAGTGAACTAGTATGTCTGGCCAACTTACTAGTGTAAACATGATATGAACAAGTTCTTTATGAAAATCATTTTATACTTAGATATTGAGATTAAGGTAAATTGATTCTGAGTGATGGTTAGTAATTGAGTGTACTACGTAATTGACCCATTGGGGATATGGGCAATAATACACATTGAGTGTGTAAATCACAGTAAGTGTGATGTAAATGTCTTGAGTGACAAATGTTGAATAGTAATTGTGTTTATTATGGGATTGACCCACTAAATATATGGGCATCTATACACGATGGGCGTGTAAGTCACATGGGTATGACAGTAATGTCTTGAATAATATGTGTTGCATATTAAGTGTGTGAATTAAACACAATGTGTGTGTTGAATTAAATGTACAAATAAGTGTACAAAAATATTGTGGTGGCAATCGTGTTATCTACTAGTGAGTAGATTAAATTTAATAACCATGAAGGTTAATGTGTGTGTGGTGATGAAAATTGTTGGGTGGAGTTAACCCATTAACAATTTTTTTTTATTATTACTTGGTGTTGACAATAACATGTAATAAGTATTTAAATTACTTAGTTATTGTCATTTGTTATGTTTATAAATGATATGGAGGAATAAGAATGATTCACAAGTGGTGTGAACTTCTTATTTGAAATTTGACTGAAATAGTCAAGCAATTCACAAAGTGTGTGAATGCAAAATGGGTTGAATCACAAGTGGTGTGATCTTCCCATGGAGAAAATATGGAGTTTAGGTAAATCACAGGTGGTGTGATTACCTATCTTGAGAATCCTTGGTGAAAAAGGAAGTCTCAAGGAAATGATGATTAATATTGTCATGTAAGACCACTGGTGGGTGGCATTGGATTTAACATGTAAGACCATCGGTGGATGGCATTGGATTTATCATATAAGACCACTTGTCAGTGGCGTTGACTTTGTTTGTAAGTCCACTAGTGAGTGGCCTTGTGTTAGATGTGTAAAACCATCTTGGAATGACATTGGGTTATCATGTAAGTCATCCTTAGTGAGGCATTGGAAAGAATCCACATGCGTGTGGATTGGTCAATACGTGAGTATGCGTTGAACAACGTGGACTTTTAAAAGTCAAAGTTATGATTAATGTGAATAAGTGAGTTACATGCTATCTAATATGCAACCATAAGACATATTAGTGTTTATGTGTTATGTGATTATGTTGTTGTTACTACTTTTAATTGACTTGTAGTAATGATGATAAAAAGAATGGTAAATTGACCATATGTGTTATGAAATGTTAAGGATATGAAACCACATGATGGTGGTAATTAACTACTTGATAGATGTCTTGTAGTATTAGATGAATGTTATGTGCTAATTGCATAAGTTGAAAGGTGTTATTAAATGATAATTTATAGTTGACACTATAAATTGATGGTAATCCACATTGTGTGGAAATATATGAATATGAAACCATATGGGGTGGTATTTGGATTGTGGAATTGATTAATGTTATGATAAATTGCATAACTAATAAAGGTGTAGTTATATGTTTAAAATAACTGATACAGATAATAGGGGACGATTCACATTCGTATGAAACTGATGTAAGACCACTGGTGCGTGGCATTAATATTTGTAGGTAAGTCCATAATGAAATGGCGTTGGTGTTTGTCATGTAAGTCCACAATTTTGTGGCGTTGGGGGTAATTCATGTATATGTACATGATAATAAGTTATTCATTTTTGCTAATTCATCACCGTTTAGAAATTAAATCAAAATGTAAGTAAGTGTAAGTTTTTATATTTAAACTTACAATTGATTTAATTTCTAAACGGTGATGAATTAGCAAAAACAACACAAAAAAGAAATCCCCCTATTTATGCATAATAAAAACCATGAAAAAAAACCAAAGATTCGGGAAAAAAATGCCAGGGTTAATAGGTTAACGCTATAAGGGAGGGTTAACATTTGATCCTCTCCCTATATATATATATATATATATATATATATGTTAAAATTAATAAAAATGAATAGTAATTATATATATATATATATATAAATTGCAAATCATAGTAAAATGAATGCATATGTTTCTGATCCATGTGGTGACATTTTGATAATTTAGAGTTGGACCACCAGAAGTTCTTTTTTTAACTTTCAAAAGTGGTAAACGGAAATGAAGGTATTAAATTTGTGAAATTTGCTTAGCAATTTGTGTTTTTATTAAAATTCAGAGATTTGTATGGAGATCTAGGTTATTGTTTTAATACAAACTATTGGTCGCCGGTAAGAAGGATTTGTGAGTAATTTTATCTATTATTTTTGTAACATATTTGTGAATTTTGTATTATTTTATATTTTTATGAAATATTTGTATAAAGTTTATGATGAGAGATTTGTTTTTGCTATGTAACTTATGTTTCTACAAATGATTTATAATACTCGTTCTCGAGAGTGTACTGTGATAACCCGCCGCAACGCGCGGGGGTGAATAAACCTAGTATATATAAAAGCACATTGAAAATGAATAATATAATTTTAGGATTTACAATTTGAACACAATAATTATATTAAAGTTTTGTTAAGTTTTGTTTTTCAAATTTTGGCCACTAAAACTTTTATATCATATTAATAATAAGTAAAGTTTTGTTTTTTCGATTTTTGGCACTAAAACTTTTATATAGTATTAATAAGTATAGTTTTAGGATTTACAATTTGAACACAATAATTATATTAAAGTTTTGTTTTTCTGATTTTGGCCACTAAAACTTTTATATAATATTAATAAAAAGTTTTGTTTTTTCGATTTTTCCACTAAAACTTTTATATATTATAAGGTTTTGTTTTTTCGATTTTGGCCGCTAAAACTTTTTAAAGTTTTGTTTTTTTGATTTTGGCCGCTAAAACTTTTATATAATATAAATTTTTGTTTTTTCGATTTTGGCCACTAAAAGTAAAATTTTGTTTTTTCGATTTTGGTCACTAAACCTTTTACATAATATAAAGTTTTGTTTTTTCGATTTTTGCCACTAAAACTTTTATATAATATAAAGTTTTGTTTTTTCGATTTTGGCCACTAATACTTTTTAAAGTTTTGTTTTTTTCGATTTTGGCCACTAAAGCTTTTATACAATATAAAGTTTTGTTTTTTCGATTTTGGTCATTAAAACGTTTATATAATATAAAGTTTTGTTTTTTCGATTTTGGCCACTAAAACTTTTTAAAGTTTTTTTTTTTTGATTTGGCCACTAAAACTTTTATATAATATAAAGTTTTGTTTTCTCGATTATGACCACTAAAACTTAATAGCAAAGTTTAGTTTTTTCGATTTTGGTCACTAAAACTTTTATATAATATAAAGTTTTGTTTATTTGATTTTGGCCACTAAAACTTTTAAATTTTGTTTTTTCGATTTTGTATAATTTTATGTGTATATATATATATATATATATATATAGGGAGGTATTCTATTAAGAACCATTTTTATATTAGGAACTTGAGAACTGCATAATACACTTGTACATTGTGCTTTAAGTTTTGTATATAGAGTGGTTATTTAAAAGGGTAAAATAGTAACTTCTCATACTTTGAAGTTAAATTACTTTTATACCCTTAATGACATATGGGTTAAAATTAGTTCCTTTGGTTCTTTCATATATATATATAGGATTAGGTTCAAGTAAAAAGGGTGAGATTGGTGAGAAGGGTGAGAAGGATTATGAAATTGACAAGTGGCATTTATTTAATTTAATAAAAAGGGTATTTTGGTCATTGTGTTTAAAACTTAAAATCATTGTGTTTAATGCTTCAGCTCATTGTGTTTAATGATTCAGGTCATTGTGTTTAATTTTTTTATTATTGTGTTTGATTTTTTTATATCATATTTTGGTATTTTGTTATTGTTTTTATGCATTAAATAAATTGTTTTTATTTATTTTTTATGTTTTATGTATTAAAAGTATATAATTGTGTTATTTCATTTTTAAAACTCATAACTTTAAAAAACATAAATTATCTTTATTTTTTGAAAAATAAATTTTGGTCATTGTGTTTTATGTTTAGGTCATTGTATAATATATTCATTATTGTGTTTTATTTTTAGACGATTGTGTAATATACTCATCATTGTGTATTACATTCAAGTCATTGTGTAATATATTCATCATTGTGTTTTATTTTCATACAATTATGTAATATACTCATCATTGTGTTTTACGTTCAGGTCATTGTGTAATATATTCATCATTGTATTTATCTTTATATTGTGTAATATACACATCATTGTGTTTTACGTTCAGGTCATTGTGTAATATACTTATTATTTTGTTTTACGTTCAGGTCATTGTGTAATATATGCGTCATTATGTTTTACATTCAGGTCATTGTGTAATATGTTTATTATTGTGTTTTACGTTCAGGTCATTGTGTTATGTTTTTGACAATTTGATTATATCTTATCATTGTTTTTTATGTATTAGATAAATTTGTTGTTGTTTTATCATTATGATTTATACATAAAAAGTACGTGATTCTGTGGTTTCACATTATTATTTTTAAAGCTCATCATTTTATAAAAAAAAATAGTAAGACACAATGACGAACAAAAAGAAAAATCACAAACACAAAGACACAATAACAGACAAAAGACACAATGACACATTGCAAAATATCAAAGGTGAAGGAAAACCTATTTTTTTTTATTTTTTATATAACAATATTATACTCGTTTTAAAGATAAAAAAATGCTCGTTTTTTTGGTGTAGTTTTTTTAAAAAAATAATATCGTATATAAAAGTTATGCCCGTTTAAAAAAATAGGGGGAACATGATAAAAAGTCAACAAAAGTGTCTATGACTAAAATACCCTTCCACTAACTTTCTTAATACAACTTTAATCTTAACCATTAAATTGTAGATCTAAGGCCTATAATCCTTCTCACACTTCTCACCAATTTAACCTTTTTTACTATAACCTCACCCTATATATATATATATATATATATATATATATATATATATATATATAATTGTATAGAGTTTGTGATGAGAGATTTGATTTTCATATGTAACTTATGATTTTGCAAATAATATATAATACCCGTTCTCGAGAGGGTACTGTGATAACCCGCCGCAACGCGCGGGTGGGATTAAATATATATTAAAACACAACCAAAAGGAATAGTGTAAATATTAATATTATACTCAAATAGTAAACATATATATATATATATATACATATATATATATATATATATTAAATAGTATAGATACTATACATATGCATATATATTGTGAAAAAATCGTGGTTCTTTCTAGTTTTCGGCGGTGTTTGAAGAAAGTAACAGTGATTTATTTGTTTTCATAAAAAATCAATGTTTGCTTATAAATTTATGTTTTTTTTAATTCAATCAATTGGTTGCCGGTGAGAATAGTTTTGTGAGTAATAATTTATATTTTTCGTAACATATTTGTATGGATTTTGTATGATTTTATGTTTTAATGAGAAATTAGTATAGAATTCGTAATGAGAGATTTGATTTTACTATGCAACTTATATTTCTGCAAAAGATATATAATACACATTATCAGGATTGCATTGCAGTAACCCGCCGCAACGCGCGGCGGGGAAAAACCTAGTTGGTATAATAACCCACATGCAAAACTTTTCATGTTAATTGTTATATGTGGGAAACTAAATTTGAGTTGTTGTAAGAACACGTCATACGTCATTAGAAACATGTATTTATTGAATAGATAGATATTGTAGATGTTTGATACATGAGATATTAGCATAGATTATTGTAAAAATAAAATAACTAATTTTGAAACTTAAAGAGTAAAAATTTAAAATAAATACTGATATTGTTTTGCTACGTAAATTACTTAATTGTACGTAATTCTAATCATATTTTATTTAAAATACTATTTTATTATTTGTTAAATTTTCATTATTACCATTTAATGTTTTATTTGTTTAACTTAACGTATCGGTTTTACATATTGTGATAAGATTATCTTAACATATCGTTTATAGTTATAAATGAAATGCTAAAATAAAAAAACTTTAAAAAAATTTAGAAAATAATATTAAACATTTTATTGTTTAACTATTAATTTATATGCAAATAATATTTTATTTTAAAAGTTGTTTTATAACTTCACATTTTTTTATTAACTATTTAATCTTTTTAACAAGATCAACTTCTTTATATTGTGCACTTAGATGAGCACAGAAAAGTTATTTTATTTATTTTTCATTTTTTCTACTATGGTAAAAATTCTAAAGTCAAAACCCCGACATTGTTAACTTTATCTTCAACTCTTTCGTATCTACCGCAAGATCAGTTTGAATCAACGGCCGTGATTTATCATCGTGGTTCCTCATTACTCTCTCCGCACGGTTCTGTTGTTCTCTCTATTTGTATTTTGTTGGTGAGGCGATCTCTCTGTGGTAGACCATGGAGACGGAGCTCAAAGATCTTTTCGAGGCGGCGAAGAAAGCGGCAGACGCTGCGGCTGTTCACGGTGGTGGCATTGATTACTCGCCGGAGGAAGATCGCTGTATTGATGCCTTAAAAGCGCTGAAGAAGTTTCCTGTTAACTATCAAGTTCTCGTTTCCACTCAGGTAATTTCTGTTTTCCTGAATCATCTAATTCTTATGTTTGGATTTTGTACTGTATGGATCCGCACATGCGTGATTGTTTCGTAGATTTTGGGATGGATTATGGTTACATGTTTAAGGAATCTAAATTTTTGGCTGTTTTGAATCCTCCTCTTAGTATTTGATAAATCTCAGTCTCAAATTTGTTACAACTGCAATACATTAAAACATATAGAGAAGGCAGGCTTTGGATTTGTAATTCATTGAATTGCAGGCATGCAATTGCAACAACGACAAATATAATTCACGAGAATGAAAGGGTAAAAACGTAAGACTTGAGAGTGGATTGTTAAATTGATTAGGTTTTAGCTTCAAGGTTGAGTTTCTTTCCCACAAATATCGAAAGGTGAATACCACCAGTAAGAAGCTGGTTTATGGGGTTTAACCGTGTCAGAGTTTTATCTTTGGGCGAAGAAGATAGCAAACTTTGTTTATTGTCACTATTCACAACCTAATTTGAATTTTTGCTACTATTTTTTGCTTATGTTGATCAGGTAAGTACCTGTTTATACACTGTGTATAGTTTTTGTGATGCAGTGACGAGTTATGGGTACTAAATGATACACAGCTTTGCTGTGTATAATTTTGTTTTCTGAATTCTGGTTCACAGTCAAACTCAAGGTTTCAACATATGCAACTGTAATGACTAATGAATTACGTGTTTGCTACCATTATCACATATAGGCACGCACATGTATTTTTTTATTTAAGATTTGGAGACTCAAATTGAAAGCAGGCTCCATGGATTCCTGCTTGTTTTTGAAGAAGATTGATCATATCATGATTCAAGCAAATCCCTTGAGTTTATACCATTATCCTTCTATTTAGTCAGTGAAGGTACACTTCAAAAAGAAGCTGTACTTTCACACCACTGTCATAAATAGGGGACAGGAAAGATATACTATTGATATTTAGTTCTTTTATAAAGGTGTTGCCAATTTGTCATCTTGCCCTTTCAAGTTCTAGTGTTTGTGAACATTAAGAATTGCACTTATGATTCATGCCTAGTGAGGGCCTTTTCTCCATATATTAACGTTAACGTGCATAGTTGAGTGTTTCATTGTTCAAATGATGGTGTTTCGTGTTTGCTAGCAAAGGTGTAAGGTGAATAGTGTGACACTTAGGTATCGAGTTGCTTATTTTATCAATTCATCTCCTCCAGCTGCTGTCCTGGTTAATGTTGTCCTTGTTAATGCTTTTTTCGTTGTTTAAGTTTAGGTTTTTAGATATATTGCTAAACTGTATTATCAGATTGCGTAAGGCTTACATATAGAAGTGTACAATTATGCTTTAAGAACGACTAGAAATATTCATGTTTTTTGTTGTTATCCCAACATTAAAATTAGACATCCAAGTATTTTCTTATAATCAGGTGGGGAAGCGGCTACGTCAACTAACAAAACACCCTAGAAAGAAGATACAATCTCTAGCTGCTGAGCTAGTTGAAATTTGGAAAAACATAATAGTTGAAGAGACGTTAAAGAATAAGAAAAATGGGAGCTTGGATACCAAAGAATCTTTCAAATCTGAGTCAGTGCAAAGAGTAAACTCAATCAAGGTTGAGAAACATGGTCATAATGCCACATCATCATTAGACAAAAAAGCTAATGTTGCCAAAGTTGAGCGTGTTACTGAAGATGAAAATAATCCAGCCAACAAACCCACTGTAAAAAGTGTGGCCCCTCCAAAACTGACTTCACTTGTTTATTGTAAGGATCCTGTAAGAGACAAGATTCGTGAACTTCTTTCAGAGGCTTTATGCAAAGTTCCGGAGGAGGTTGAGGACGAATTAAGGGATGAAGCGCGTGCATCTGACCCGTACAGAGTTGCTGTTTCAGTCGAGTCTGCAATGTTTGAAAAGTGGGGGAGATCCAACGGTGCACAGAAGTTTAAATACCGATCAATAATGTTCAATATCAAGGATCCGAAAAACCCGGATTTCAGAAGAAAAGTGTTGCTTGGGCATGTGAAGCCCGAAAGGATTCTGGAGTTGACCCCTGAAGAGATGGCGAGCACCGAGAGACAAATGGAGAATGTGAAAATTAAGGAGAAAGCCTTGTTTGACTGCGAGCGTGGTGGCCCGCCCAAAGCTACAACTGATCAGTTCAAGTGTGGTCGATGTGGGAAACGTAAGTGCACTTATTATCAGCTGCAGACGAGGAGTGCCGATGAACCTATGACAACGTTTGTAACGTGTGTCAACTGTGACAATCATTGGAAGTTCTGTTAACTTGTTAAGGATTTGAACGGGATCTCTGATTAGATATTTAGATCTATTCTGAGCCAGCCGCCTATATCAGGTGAAGTAAACTTTTTATTCAGATTTTGTCTGATAACATTCTAGTGAGATTCGTCTGTAGTTGTGATTACTTTGCATTAATTGTTGTAACATTCAGTGATATACTCGTGTACCTTCTCATTATATTTGCGGTTACCTTGTTCTTTCTGGTAATATTATGCTGTCGATTATAACAAAATAGTTTGACATAACAATAATTTTGATATTATAGTAAGAGTTTATGCTCTAAATGTAGAATGTATCTTGTTTATGAGATAAAACTTAAACCATCATTACATGGTTATGCAATCATCTTAGAAAACTTTATATTTTTTAATTCTTTTCACGTATATTTGTTAAGATTAAAAAATGCGTGCATGTTTTGGGCTGTTATCGGAGCAGTCTATTTGTTATGCTATGCACGTTTAGACTTGTGGGCTTTGAACAATAAATTTACTCCTTTATCCTATTAAAATAATTAATATGTTGATATTTCTGTGTTATTGTTATAATATAACTATGATTAGCTCACATTAACAATCTTTAGAGAAGATTAGAAGAGAAACATAGAAGAGAATTTTGATAGAAGAAGAGAGAATTGTATAACACTTTAAATGTATACAAGAGGTGCAATTTTCTCTTTACATTGAAGTGGTATTTATACTACAAAAATTTTACTATTTGGGAGACAAGAGTACATGATATTTAATGCTAAGAGTAAAAATATTTCCATCCAATCTCTTGAGATGAAAAAGTTTCCATCCAATCTTCAAAGATGAACCAATCTTTTGGATTTTATAACACTCCCCCTTGGATGATACTTTTTCAAACTTGGAGTTTATTTTAAACTACTGCCTCATTAAAAACCTTGCTAAAGAAAATCCAGTGGGAAAAAACTTTAGCTAAGGAAAAAAGAGTGCAGTATATAACTTCCCCTCAAATTATCATCTGTTGTTAACTATATCGTTTGTACATGTCGCATTCCGATATCATGTACGTGTTTCCTGAAAATGGCTGTAGGTAGTGCTTTTGTGAAAAGGTCTGCTGAATTGTTGCTAGACGAAACATATCTCATTTCAACTTGATTGTCTTTGATAAGATCTTGAGTGTACGAAAAGAATCTTGGTGGTATATGTTTTGTTCTGTCACTTTTGATATACCCTTCTTTCATCTGTGAGATACAAGCTGCATTGTCTTCATAAATTGTAGTTGGACTTCTATCTTCATCTAACCCACATGAAGTCAATATAAAATTAGTCATAGACCTTAACCATACACACTCTCTAGAGGCCTCATGTAGTGCAATAACTTCAGCATGATTTGATGATGTTGCAACAAGTGTTTGCTTTTGAGAACGCCATGAAATTGCAGTTCCTCCGTTCAAGAATACATATCCAGTTTGAGATCTTGCCTTATGAGGATCAGATAAATAACCTGCATCTGCATAGCCAACCAATTCTTCTTTTGAATCGTTAGGATAAAATAAACCTAAATCAATAGTTCCTCGAAGGTATCGAAAAATATGTTTAATTCCATTCCAATGCCTTTTTGTAGGTGCTGAACTAAATCTTGCTAGTAAGTTAACTGCAAAAGAAATATCTGGTCTTGTACAGTTAGTAAGATACATAAGGGCACCAATTGCACTAAGGTATGGTACCTCCGAACCTAGAACTTCTTCACCATCTTCGCATGGGCGAAATGGATCATTGTCAACATTGAGTGATCTAACTACCATTGGGGTGCTTAAAGAATTTGCATTTTCCATATTAAAACGCTTTAAGAGCCTTTCTGTATAATTTGATTGATGTACAAGTATTCCGTTAGGCATATGCTCAACCTGTAAACCAAGACAATACTTGGTTTTTCCAAGATCTTTCATTTCAAACTCATTCTTTAAAAGAGTAATTACTTCATGAATTTCTTTACGCGTCCCAATTATGTTTAAATCATCAACATACACAGCTATGATCACAAATCCTGATGCTGTCTTTTTAATAAAGACACATGGACAAATAAGATTATTTGTATAACCTTTACTCTTCAAATAATCGCTCAAACGATTGTACCACATCCTTCCCGATTGTTTCAATCCATACAGAGATCTTTGTAATTTGATTGAACACATTTCTTTAGGTTTTGAACCTAATGCTTCAGGGATTTTAAATCCTTCGGGAATTTTCATATAAATGTCACTATCAAGTGATCCATACAAGTAAGCTGTCACCACATCCATAAGACGCATTTCTAAATTTTTGGATACTGCTAAGCTGATTAAATATCTAAAAGTGATTGCATCCATAACAGGAGAATATGTTTCATCATAATCAATCCCTGGTCTTTGAGAAAAACCTTGAGCCACAAGTCTGGCTTTATATCTTATAACTTCATTTTTCTCATTCCGTTTCCGCACAAAAATCCACTTGCAACCCACAGGTTTTACAGTCATTGGTGTAATAACAATTGGACCAAAAACTTTTCGTTTGTTAAGTGAATCTAACTCATCTTGCATAGCATCTTTCCATTTGTTCCAGTCATCTCGATTTTGGCAATCGTTGACTGATTTTGGTTCAGGAGTATCATCTCCATTTATAATATCACTTGCCACAGAATATGAAAATATATCATCAATATTTTCCATTTCATATCGGTTCCATAATGTGTTTGTGTGACCATAGTTAATTGAAATTTCTTTGTTGTTATCATCGATACTCTCTTTATGAGGAAGTTCGGTATTTATTGTTTCATTAATAACATTATTTGTATGATCAACTTTCTTTTCGGAACCTTTTCTTTTTCGAGGATTTTTATCCTTTGAACCGGCTGGCCTTCCACGTTTCAAACGTTTCTGAGATTCATGAGCCATATTAATATTCATTCGGTTATTTGGAATCTCAATATGAGCTGGAGCATTAGCAGCTGGTATGTGAGATTTAGTGACTCTATTTGTGTCAGTAAATGCATCAGGCAATTGATTTGCAATTTCTTGTATATGTACTATCTTTTGTACTTCCGTTTCACATTGTTTTGTCCTTGGATCAAGATAGGACAGTGACGGGACACACCATGATACATTGGTTTCTTGTTTCTTATTTTCTCCCCCTAATGCCGGGAAAATTGTCTCATTAAAGTGGCAATCAGCAAAACGTGCTGTAAAGACATCACCTGTTAAAGGTTCAAGATATCTTATTATTGAAGGTGTTACATACCCGACATATATTCCCAGCCTTCTTTGAGGACCCATTTTTGTGCGTTGGGGTGGTGCGATAGGGACATATACTGCACACCCGAAAGTTCTAAGGTGGGAAATGTCTGGTTCATGTCCCGAAACAAGTTGCAAGGGAGAGTATTTGTGATTTGCACTTGGCCTTACACGGATTAAAGATCCAGCATGCAATATTGCATGACCCCAAACTGATACAGGGAGTTTTGTTTTCATTATCAATGGTCTAGCTATTAATTGTAGTCGTTTGATTAACGATTCTGCTAAACCATTTTGTGTATGTACATGAGCAACAGGGTGTTCGACGACAATTCCCACAGACATGCAATAATCATTAAAAGCTTGTGATGTGAATTCACCAGCATTATCAAGTCTCACCCTTTTAATAATATAATCAGGGAAATGTGCTCGTAATTTAATAATTTGTGCAAGAAACTTGGCAAAAGCAACATTACGAGTTGATAATAAAGAGATATGAGACCATCTGCTTGATGCGTCTATTAGAACCATAAAGTATCTAAATGGTCCACATGGTGGATGAATTGGTCCACAAATATCTCCTTGAATCCTTTCAAGGAACATAGGTGATTCATTTTCTACTTTCACCATTGAAGGCCTCGTAATTAATTTCCCAAGTGAACAAGATGTACACATATGAATTTTATCTGACTGTGGGATCTTTTGATGTTTCAATGAGTGCCCATGGGTGTTTTCAATTATTCTTTTCATCATTGTATATCCTGGATGACCTAATCTGTCATGCCATAAATTGAATGTCTTAAAATCACAGACATTTTCCTTGACTGCCATATGTGCTTGAGGCACATTAATATGTGTATAGTGTAAGCCTGAATGGAGCATTGGCAGTTTTTCCAATATATGATCTTTGCTCATGATATGCAAATACTTTTCTTTATCAACAGTCGTTGATTTCGTATCATATCCGTTATGATATATGTGTTTGAAACTCAACAAGTTTCTTGTTGATTTTGGGGAATATAAAGCATTTTCTATTAAGAGCTTCGTACCATTAGGTAAGATTAATTGTGCTTTTCCCACTCCTTCTATCAGGTCTGTTGGACCAGAAATTGTATTGATGGTTCCTTTTGTTTGTTTCAAATCACAAAAATATTTCTTAGATCTGAGTATAGTGTGTGTGGCTCCACTATCTGCTATACATATATCCGCTTCGTTTGTTTGACCTTGTGCTCTAATGATATTCATTTTAATTTTCTGATACGAAGAAAAATTAATAAGTTTATAGTATAAAATATTACGATAGTTTAACAAAAAAAATTCTTTATTTGAAAAACGTAAAACATTACATAGTACATTAAAACATGAGAAATACATCGATAATTAAAACATTAGAAATACATTATTCTTTCATCTAATCATAGTGGTCTGGGAACGTTTCTTTCAGATTTCCATATCATTGATAAAGTCAGCGGCGTTCAGCTCAACATTCATATCATCAAAGTTATCCACATGGTTCACTTCCTTATCTTGACGTTTAATAGAGGCTTGGTATAGTTCACACAGATGTGGAGCCGTGCGACAAGCCTTTGACCAGTGGTTTGTACTACCACACCTAAAACAGGAAGTGCCATTGTTTTGGGAAGTACCAGCTTCATTTTTGAACTTGTTATATTGGCTGGAATTATTATTTTGTTGAGCGTGATAATTGTTTGTTCTTTGGTTTCGACCACGACCGCGACCACGTACACGTCCACGAGGATTACCTCGATAATTATTGTTTCTCTTGAAAGAATGGTTGCGGTTATTATAAGTACTTTTATCAAAATATCCACGACCACGGCTTCGTCCCATTTTTCGTCCAAAACGTTTATTGTCATCATTAGTGATCACATTTGCTTCTGGAATTGGTTGTGATCCAGTGGGACGAGCCTGGTGGTTTTTCATTAATAGCTCATTATTTTTCTCTGCTACGAGGAGAAATGAGTTCAGGTCAGAATATCTCTTGAACCTTTGCAACCGATATTGTTGTTGCAAGTTTATATTCGATGCATGGAAGGTGGAGAAAGTTTTCTCCAACATATCTTCCTCGGTAACAATTTGTCCACAGAATCGGAGCGTTGAGCAAATTCTGAACAAAGCTGAGGTGTATTCATTCACCTTTTTAAAATCTTGGAACCTAAGATTGTTCCATTCATCTCTAGCAGTTGGGAGTAAAACTTCCCTTTGATGATCAAATCTGCTTTGTAAATCTCTCCATAAAACATATGGATCATCACAATTAAAATATTCGAATTGCAACATCTCATCAATGTGTTTATGAAGGAAGACGTCAGCTTTTGCTTTGTCTTGTTCGGTACATTTATTTCCTTCTGTTATTGTTTCTAAAACACCCATTGATTTGAGATGTCTTTTAACATGTGCCGTCTATGGCATATAGTTTTCTCCGGTAATGTTAAGAGCTGGGAATTCAATTTTTGCGATGTTTGACATTTTTTTTTCTTGCTAAACATGAATAAATCAATTAAAAAAAATAAATATTAGAATCCATATATATCAATGAGCACTGCGATACAATAAAGTGGTAAAGCTACGAAAAGATACATAACTAGAAAAAAATTAAATTCTTCAGGTGAGAGTTGAGATAGAGGATAAAGAAACAAAATTAGCATTACGGTAACTAATAACAAAAGTGGGTGAATCATCTTCAAAAATTATCTTGAACAAGCCTGAGAGAATAAGATAATATGTTTTTTATGTGTTAAAAGAGATTGTTTATTTATAGAAAAAAAAATCTAACCGTTGATAACGGTTATATAACCCTTTTTGCAACGGCTATATAGTCGTTTACGAATATATAATCGTAAAAAAATAGTAGATTATATGTTAAAGAATATGAGTAAAGAAAAAAATTGTTACCAAATATAAACAAACGTTATCGTATATAATAAAATGTTAGCATACTAATAAAGGTTAATATCAATGTTAGCATAAAGTTGTTAGTATTGTTAACATGAAAATAAATGTTAGTATACATGAATAAATGTTAGCATATAAATGTTAGCATAAGAATAAGATGTTAGTATGCATAAATAAATGTTAGTAACATTAATAAAGGTTAGTTGACATAAAAATAAAAAGTTAGATACATAAATAAAAGTTAGATTGTTAGTAGTCCCATGATTATCAAATGTCCATAATAGTAAGTCTTGGATAATTATTTTGTTCATTATGGTAATTAACTTCTTAGAGTTTTATATAAGTTGTTATTAATAAAATGTTTACCTTTGATGGATGGCTTGTGTCTTTAATGATCTTCTTAATTATGATTTAAGAACTCTTCGTGCTGATAACGTGTTATAATATAACTATGATTAGCTCACATTAACAATCTTTAGAGAAGATTAGAAGAGAAACATAGAAGAGAATTTTGATAGAAGAAGAGAGAATTGTATAACACTTTAAATGTATACAAGAGGTGCAATTTTCTCTTTACATTGAAGTGGTATTTATACTACAAAAATTTTACTATTTGGGAGACAAGAGTACATGATATTTAATGCTAAGAGTAAAAATATTTCCATCCAATCTCTTGAGATGAAAAAGTTTCCATCCAATCTTCAAAGATGAACCAATCTTTTGGATTTTATAACAGTTATGACATTTTATTCAATTTTTTGTTGCCTTTGCCCATTAACTAGAGCTGAATCTATGAACTTGGTCGAATATGTCTACGATGATGATATGCGGACATGCTCATGGCTAACGCTACACCTTTACACCAAAAAACTCAAAATCCTTAATTTATGTTTATACAAGTTATAGGAACACGAGTATTAGTAAATACAAGTTTGGTCCATTTTCAAGTGCAATGATGAGGTTGGTCCCTGTTTGCCTGAAATACTTCTGAGCTCTTATGAAAAATCCCTGCTCTTCTTTTATAATCAATGGGTTCTCTTCCGTTATCTTTTCCCATGATGGCTTCCATCTCCATTAACTCCACCTTTTCATTCGCATCATCTTTATCATCTTTGCTATTGCTATTGCCAACGCTATCTTCTTCCTTCAATATAACACAATTATCTTCTCTATTCATCTCATCTTCTGGTTTCACCTGCAACCCATCTCCACCACCACAACACTTCACGGCCAACTTCTGCCACCGTAGCCGTTGCCGGATCTTCAAGCTCTGGACACCGAAACCAGCACGGTGAGCTTCTGAGATGGTTATGATTTGTGTTGTTTGATGAGATCCTACGGTATCCAAGAAGAGACTACGAATCCCCGTCATACCGTATAAATGGTTATGTTGATAGTTTGATACTCTTCTGTGTGTTAATGGAGGTAGGGCTTATATATAATATGGTTTGAAGTGCGACGTGTCGAGTAATTGTTTATTTAAAGACATGTAGAGTGACGGGTTTTGGACACGTGTGAAGGATGTGATGCAGTTGGCAAAAACCGCCTCTTTAACAGCAACTCAGTGCCAAAAATTCAGACGTCACATATGATATGAGTCATCAGAATTTTATTTCTTCTATAAAAAATACTCCTCAATTTTTTTAACTATCAGAATACTTCATTAAAAAAAAGTGTATATTATAAGTAATGTAAAGAAAACAAATAATAGGATATCTTATAATTTATCACAAGAAATTCTATGGATAATAACAATTTTGAGTTTATTCAATAAGAAGACAATTTCAACAAGTAGTGTCATTTTTGGAATTGATGGTTTATTCAACTCATGTGAGAGTAACAAATAACTCGTTAACTCAAATGCCAATTCTTCCATTGGTTTGTTGAAATGATTTTTAAGATTACAAAGTTAATAGTTCTAAATGTGTTGTTTTTAAAAAACTTCATATAATATTAATCAATAACTAAGTCACCAAAACATTTAATTAATTAATTTATGAACAAAGTTGTGCACAAAATTAAGTAGCTCCAGTGTCAGGATAATTTGAAATTAAGTCTTCAGTTTTGGACCAAGTATTAAGGTGTCATAAACCTTTCCTTTCCTTTATCCTGTTGAGATAGAGAGGCTGCTCATAAGGAGTCCCTATGATGTCGTAAATTAATAGCAGCTGTCGTAAAACCCCATGCTGAAGTTGAACTAGTATTTAAACATTCTATATTCTTCGTCTTCTGTCGCTAACTAGTTTCTCAAGGATAGTAGAATCTTGTATTATGCTCGGGGTTATGTGCAGCAACATTGAAAAAGTAATGGAATCAGGAGAGAACCCTCTCTTAATCATCTCCTCAAGATAAAACTTTGCTTCTTGAAATTCATGTTGCTTCAAAAATTCTTGAACAATGACATTATACGTGACACTACTCGGCAAACAACCGTTTTCTTCCATCTTTCTGACTAATTCTTTTGCTTCGCGAAACAACCCTTCTTGGCAATGCACACTTATCATCACTGTATACGTCCTAACATTTGGTTTCAATCCTTTCAAACAAAGTTCACCAAACAGATCCATTGCCAAGTTATTTTTACCCCATTTGCTAAAACCATGAATTAAGATGGTGTACAAACCAATATCCTCCATCAGTTCATTGCTATTGCTTCCCATTGAACGAAAAAGAACCAATGCATCAGAACACTGACCATTATCGCACATTCCATGAAATAGAATACGATAGGTGCAAATATCTGGAGTGATACCCTTTGCTTGCATCTCATTAAAAAGATCTTTGGCTGCTACATAATAACCTGTATGAAACAAACCTTGTAGCAGAATATTGTAAGTAACAACATTAGGAAGCAAACCCTTGTCTTGGATTTCACTAAAAAGATGTCTGGCCTCATCAATTTGCCTCTTTTTGCAGTAACCATTTATCAGGCTGTTACAAGTGATGAGATTGGGGACAAGATCTCTCTCCACCATGAGATCAACAACTTTCTTTGCTTTGTCTACTTCACCGCGTAAACAGTATCCATCTATCAGTGCACTGTAAGTGACTACATCTGGATTTAGACCTTTTTGAATCATTTTTTGCATTGTAAACTCTGCATCTTTTACAAATCCTTGCTTGCAAAAGTAATTTACCAAGATTGTATAAATATGCACATTGGGAGAGATCCCTTTCTCCTCCATGTCTTTCAACATTCTCACAGCCTCCGTCTCTCGACCAAAGTTACATAGACCCTGAATCAGAGACCCATAGGTGATAACATCTGCAAGAATACCTTTCTCAATCATCTCGGTGAAGAGTTCTAATGCTTCATCAACCATACTGTCTTTGCAGAGGCTATCAATGATGATATTGTACTGATCTACACAGGGTTTACACGGGCCTGATTCCATGAACCTGAGCAATTCAAAGGCCTTGTTGGTGTGACCTGCTTTACAGAGCCCGTTAATGACGGTCCCATACATTACCTTGTTAGGCTCACAGATTTTCTCTCTAAGCAGTTTCTTAAACAATTCAACAGCTTCGGACACATGATCTCCCAACACAAGCCCATGTATGAGAGTTCCATAGGTGGCTGCATGGGGTGCATGACCTTGCTTGAAGATGGTGGCTAATAAAGCAAAACCATAAGCCACTTGATTCAAGCGGCAATAGCAGTTGATAGAGATATTCATTGCATAAACATCACTCGAAATACCCATCAAATTAATTTTCCTGAAAAGAGAAAGCGCAGTTGAATAATGTCCCATCTTGACGATATCACTAATCTGCCGAGTAAATTCCAGGATAGAAGGTGGAGGTTTCCTCTGAAGCATTTGATCGAACAGGTGGAGGGCATCTTGAAGCTTTGCGATTTGGGCAACACCGGGAATATGTTTCTGAAGGATTGAGGGAAACATGTTTGATTCAAAGGGTTGCTTGAAACAGTGGTGTAATCATGATAAACATATCATCATGATTTGTATTAATGAAGTCATGAATCCATTCCCTTTGCAACGTAATGTGCAACGTGAGCTCATTTGGTCATCTATCATCTCACTAATTTTGACCCATCTTATCTAACTATTCTTAATGTTAATCATGTGATGCAACTACTAGCCTGGTTTTGTTATATAAATTATAAATGTACTTTGTCCATTTTTCGGGGTCTCAAAGGAGCGTGGGAACACATAAGAACTCTTGAATGGAAATGGAAAAGAGATGGAACTCCAGTTCTTTCGGAAATGGTAAGATCTTTGGCGCAAAAAAAGGGGTTGATCCCAATTGTTTCCATTTTTGGAATGAGATATTTATGGAATCTCCATGAATAGGATCAAACCTTATTCCATGGTATTTACATGAGGTTCTTCTTTCTTATTCTTAAGAAAGTCTCCAAGAAGGCTTAGTTGATCCATGATTTAGGTTTCATCTTTCGTTTCCTTTTCGTTTGTTTCGAGAAATCTATATATTAGACATTAAAAACTTTTATTAATCATAAAATTCTTATTTATGTTATAAGATCATCTTTATAATGTTAGATATAAATTATTTTCAAGAGATTGCTCACTATAAATAGTTGAAAATTATGCAACGAGTACGGGACAATTGTATATATTTTCTTTTTAAGCTTGTAAAATATATATATTTTCTCAAATTACGCTTGAAAAACACTATACATTAGACATTTAATAATTGTTTCTTAAATAAATACATATTTTTACAAGTTTAAAAGAAATATATGCAATTGGGTACTAAAAACACCTAGACGGCTAGACCTCAAAAGATAACTTTGACGTTTTTCATATCACGAGTCAATGAACCCAGAAAGCATTTGGTACATGATATACTACTGTCCTCAACAATGTGGGATAGTGTCGCAAACTTTCTATTAACATAATCTATATCTGGTTTTAAACAGGTGATCACGTTTGACTTTCAACCTCAGTTATATATAATCATATTTCATGACAATCATAAACTGTTGGTAAACCAATGGCTACCACAACGAAAGTCGAAACAGACGAAAGCCCGTGTCTATATGTGATAATAAGCCCTAGGTAATACACTTTTAAAATGTCCTACTCTAACATTTTGTATCCTAAAATTGCTCGCAATAACTGATTCACTCTCGTGAACAAATCATTGGTGATTCACATGAAAAGAAACAATTTGTTAGCATCCTATTTAATTACACGTTAACCCCTTTGGTGTCACCTTGTTGCTCTGTCAGCCTCCTCTCAGCGGCAATGCCAGCGGCTACAGCTGGCGGAAGATGCATTAAACTTGAGGTTGATACTTCCTTATTGTGTTGTTCTACTGTGGATGGAGTAACTTTGAAGAGAGACTCCACATCTTTGAGGGTAAAGACAGGTTGATCTTGATTCTTTTTGTTTCCACTCATAAATGAACCACCAACCCTGCTTTTGTTAAGTTTATATAAGCTCTCTTCAACTGTGTCTTTCACCTGTCATAACACACGCATAGGAGTTTGTTCATTAGAGTTGGTCCATCACGGATGCAGTTTTAAGTAGAGAATTGTGACAACATAAACACTTGTACATTTTGCTTTAAATGTAATGTATAAGGCTGTTATTGAATTGTCAAACATGTGTCACTCTATAAACGCACGTGTGTGTGGAATGCGCAAGAACCAACTTTAAGAAAGAACCATAGTTGTGTACATTGCGTTTGCCAGATATATTGGGAGAAAGAGGTTGTTATACGATTATATAGTTGTCTTACGTTCCATATTTAAAGCAGTAGCTAAAAGTGTTTATGCGGTTTTCATAGTTCTCTACTGACGTGCTTGTAGAGAGAGAGAGAGAGAGAGAGAACAATAGGTATTTGTTGGTTAAAATGAAGCTTACTATGAAACGGTGAACTAGCGTTTTTTTGGTTTGACCAATGCGGTGAACCCTGCCTATTGCTTGTGCTTCAGCTGCAGGATTAAGTAATGGTTCTACAAGTATAACATGTTGTGCTTCTAAAAGATTAAGCCCATTGGCCCCATGTTGAATCAAAAGCAGCAACACCTGAACCGAATTTGTTTCCATCCGCTTGTTTTTCTTATTCTCGTTATCTTTTACACCAACATTCTCGCCTTTAAATTGACTTATTGCAACATGTGATTTCCTGAAAATTTATTTCCCATAGAATGTTGGTTCAACGTATAATCCTGCAATAACATGGAGATTTGAATAATAGTTTAAAGTAAACATACCTCCCTCCTTTCATCCTGATGAAAGTAATATCATTAGTTGTGAAAGCATGTTCCAGTACATCAAGAACATCATTCCAGCTAGAGAAAACAAGAATTTTGGCTTTTGGATTTGTCAACCCAATACACAGTATTCTCCTTGTGACTGCTACAATCTACAAAATGCCAAAATTTCATCTAACAAATAAATTCTTTATAAAAGGCCCATCTAGCATTATAGCTAACTTAGTGGCTGGCAACCACTGATAAGAAATCTAAGACCCAAAATGGTTCTTTCACATTCTATATCACAAAGTATGTAACATTTTTTATTAAAAAAAAAAACCTATTATACCTTTGTGCTATATGAACCTTTGACAGTCACGGAAGCTTCTGAGCTTTCAAAACTAGCAGAAACGTTAGACATTGTATCAAGTGTATCGACAACATAAGCAACATTCCCGTATTCTGTGTGCTGTCTACATGTTGGACACATAACCCATTTATCACGAGATGTCCCATTGCGATAAATCGATCTCTCGGTCATTCCAAGAAAACCTTTCAATGACGTGCAAAAAGAATCAAGTATAATCATCAAACAATGAAATACTGATGATAAATTAACAAGGAGCTTACATTTACAACAGGTGCTATGACCACATTGAAAAACCATCCTCTGATTACTGAGCCTTTCTTGACAAACAGGACATGTATCATCCTCTAATTGGACTGATTTGTCATTTTCTCCCTTTTTAAAAGAATTAATGTTAGAGTTCGCCATAACTTGAGCCGGGGATGGTTTACATTCAACTTCTGAATGGGAATTTTGCTTTGACTGTACCAAACCCTAGAAAACATAACAGAAATATTAAAAGTTCAATGTATGTGTAGTTGTCTACGGTGTACCTCTCTCCACATAAGCACTGATGACAAAAACAATAGTTGTCCTTTTATGTGTGCTAAAGCAGATAAAGTTTAAATGTATGCAAACATAATATTAATACCTTCAAATACCGTAGTTGGCCTCTTATGCGTGATAATGAAGATAAAGCAAGAAATTTTTCACTAGAATTTTCAACACTTGCTGTTTCCAACTCTTCAAGACTTAAAGCATCAATCGATTTATCATCTTCATTTTCTCTCAATCGCAACCGTGAGGTTGCCATGTTCAGTTCATCATGAGCATTAAGAACCTGAGCTTGAGCAATTGCTAAGGATCTTGCTTGAGCATACTCCTTACGCATTCCCTTGAAAAATATAACAATTTTAAATTAAAATTATATTTGAAATTCCCATTTTATGTTTAACAAATTTAAGACGAAATAATAAACAAAATAGCTTTTTAAGCATGTATAAAACGAAGTATGAAACTACAATAACAAAATGAAAGATAACAGATCACATACCTCAAGACAAAATAGATGTTTTTTGGCTGCTGATGTAGCTTCTTTATCCAAGTGAGCCTTTGAATAGCTCTTTATAATACCAAGAATAACTTCCAGATCTGAAGGAGATTTAGAAACCTGTTGACATATTAATCAATGGTGTATTAACATATGAACAATGAATGTAATCCAGCTTTAGCAAATAAAACATATAAAACTGATCAACAAATAAGGTATTATGAAAACTTCAATTAGCGGCAGCTATTTCGATCGGTTTCCTATATAATTTTTAAAGACCAGAAGGCTGAAAAAAAAGGGGTAAACCCGGTGCATGAGACTCCCACGCATGGAGGGTGTCAGGCCACTTGAGCTTGATGCACGCATCATTGCACTACCATTTATGCAAGAGCCTATTTCCAAAACACAAACCCATGACCTCTTGGTCACAAGGAAGCAAGCTTATTGTTGCTCCAAGGTTTGCGCTAAAAAATTGCAAAAATAACTTCAAATATCATGGATCAAATGGGATGAAAGTTGCCAAAGTATACTTGTAATGTGTTAAATTTCGTAAGTAATTTTATTCAAAAGATTAGATTACCTATTTGTTAGAAAATGAGAGCTTATGAAGAAACACTGTTTTGGGGCAACCCAAATCAATTTGACCATACACCAAAACTCACCCATTTGACCTATTATCCAACCGGCAATTTTTCCAGCTCTGTGTTCAATACTCACCATAACTTTTTCCCCAAGACCCCTTTTTCTCCCATCATCTTCATAGTCCACACTCGATGATTGTGAGGCTTTATCAGGCAGTGACAAAGTCCAATAAAAACGATTTAAAGCGGACTTCTTTTTCTGTAAATCTACAGCCTCCTCTGCAGATGTAATCACCCCTCCATCATGCCCTTTGTTCAGTCGAAACAGTCTGGCCTCATAAACCTGTAAATAATCAATAAAATTATATTACAAACAAATATGCTTCCTGATTTAAATAAAATGTAGAATTTTTATTAAAATGGAAACCTGAAATAACTCGTCTAGTTCACAATGTACACAGGTTAGGCCATCTCCATTAACTTGGCAGTTTGGACAGTACCTCACTCGTTCTACATCCTCTTGTCTTGGATTTTCCATTGACTGGTCAAGTTCCAGAAGTCTATCTAGCAATGTCCTTCTAGAATCTTCCAATGAATCCAAACCAGTTTGGATATAATATTTGAGAGCAGTTATGCTCCTAAAGCTGAATTAAGAAATGAAAAACTGTATGTTTATGAAAGAAATAAGGTCCATTACAAGGAAGTTGAAAAGCATACAGGCTAAGCCTAACAGGTAACTTGTATACAACAGGAAAGTTTCAAATCTTCAAACACAGAGCATAATTTTGAATAATCATATACACAGATTAGAAAATTTTTGAGGTGCAAAATTGAGCATGGAGGGTAACAGGTCAAAACTTAACTTTTTAATGTGGGCCCAAACACTTTGTATATATAACTAATATCAGATATATGACAAAACCACACTACTAAAATAATATTCTAGTTTTCAAATAAAGTAATTTATGAGGTTATAAACATTTAATGCACTTTTGGTGACTTTCAACTTGTATGACGATCCTCAATTAACTAAGTTTTTTATCACCTATTTAAACCGTTGGGGTTTTGGGGGTATAAATATAAACCAAGTCAACCCGATTGTATATAAATGGACCAATAGATCCACCTCTAAGTTTTGCTGAACAATTATCATTTACAATTCATAATAACACAAGTATTTGTTTTTTGTTCCTAACTAGCAATTTATTATTAAACATGTTTGTCGAACCTTTGATGCTTAATCCTTCAGTTTAACATGTCCAGAAAATGATAGCATGTAAGCAACTACATCTTCATAGAATGAATCATGTAAACATGGTATAACCAATGATGTTTTGAACAAGGCAATGCGTTTGAAGCCAAAAGAGAATCTACAGAAACTATCAACAAGACAGAACAAAGGAAATAAGCATTTAGATCATTAAGATTACGACAAAATAGAAAAAAGATAGTAAGCTCACTTCTGCAAAATTATATACATTTTTAGGTATCTAAATGTACATATTTGATACTTAATGGTACCAACTTTAAGTCTAGCTTAAGTGTCTTCAATTAAAAAAATAACATGTCCTGAATATCACATAAATTCAACCAAAAGCATATATAAGTGCAGAAGCAACAAGCATACCCAGTAAAAATCCCACTTAGAGTACGGTCTGGGGAGAAGGATAAAGACAAATCTTCCCCTATCCTAGTTGGGATAGAGAGACTGCTCCGAAAGAGTCCCCGGCTCAAAGTCATTGTTTGAGGTTAATCATCCCAATGTTTTTAACAATTATTTTCACAAAATAAGTAAAATAACGTTAAAATTAGTGCAATTTTACTTTTGCCTCTGAAGGGCCCACACATATATACATTATATAAGTGCAGAAGTATAAGAAAAAAATAGCAGAAACTATCACAAACCAGTCTGCAAGTCTTGATGTTCTAGAAGTGTTAAGAGTCCCCAAGACAGCATCTCCTATCTTTCTGATAAAATCAGTAGAAGAATCCTTGTTTTGCTCAACAAATTGCAAGGAATCCATCCACCAAGCAGTATACAGGTTTCTTTTATCATTAAATGCATTGCAAACCTAGAAAGAAGAAAGACTTGATAAGCAGAAATGACAGGTGCATGAATCCATGATGTCAATTCAAAATTAAAGTACAGGTTCTTACTGAAAGAGAGTGTAGGCCTTATATGTAAATATCTAATATACCCATCAGTTACGCAGGTGTCGGATTAAAATTTTGGCAATTTTTGAATCATCACAAAAGGAATTTGTGGTATTATTTATGGAACCAGGTCGTCAAACCCTAAACCCTAAAAGCCAATTTCCAAACCCTAGAAACTAAGATAATAGAGTTCGATGAGTTGGTTCCAATGCTGCCAGAATGATTTCAATTGAAGTTAGTTAGAGTTCACATGTGCCATTTTTCTAATCCTTTTTAGCCTTTTTTGGCAAATCAAACTTTATTGATCTTTTGTTGCAAGTAATAATGGTTTACAAAGACTACCAGCTCATATGATTTTCTGAAATCCTGCTGAGCCACGTACAATCTCGAATAGAACACTGACAAGAATTTCTGTTTTAAATTGTTGCACGTCATCTGCAAAGATTGAAAATTGAGAGATTTGGAAAACATGGAATGCTGCCTATGCACTTTATTTTTCCCATCATCAAAACCATCTAAAATATCATTTTGATCATATGTTTTGCCATCACACGTCTTGCACATGTTACCCTTGCAGCTTTCAGGACCAGAACATATAGTATGTTGTAGACCTTCACTGGTCAAAGGGAGTATCTCAGAAAGATTATAATTTATGTGAATGTTTAACAAAGGGTCAACTCTGAAATCTTCTGAATGTTCTTCTGCAAACTCCAGAGCTTCCGTATATAATGATATAGCTTGAGAAAAATCTTGCTTTATTATGGCTATCCCTGCAAGTCCATTTAATGCAACAACTAACTTCCTCAGGGCTTCCTCACCTTCTACCTTAGTTTTACCTACAAGAACCTATGAAAAAGAGAAACATAAAGACAAAAAACAAAATAATTTGCATATAAAAATATTGGATTTCTTGATTATATGCTTTAAGAGAGAGAGAGAGAGAGAGAATAATTAGAAGGCTAAAAGCCAACTAGATCTGATTATATGCTTTTAAGGGAAAACAAGCTAAAAGAAGCCAACTAGACGTGGAAAATTTCGACATGCTTACTTATGATTGTCATTTTTATGCAAATGAGTACCTAAATTATTTTATTCAACGAAAATAGATGAGTGTTGAAATAATGTAAACTTTGCAATCATGTTGGACGCTAACAGTGATTATATAATTTTTTTTTCTGAAATTGGACAAGAAAATGTTTCAGGTTAACCCAAACCAGCACATTTCAACTCATACCAACAAATATCCTTTTTAACCCAAACAAGTTTTCACTCATTACACAATCAGACAGATCCGCCCATTTTGCATCTGTAAAACCAACCATTAGTATCTCATCCATCGTCATGGGAGTCTGATGAAGAGATCTTAAGCCTGAACTTCCTACTTGGGGATGACAGCAAGCTTGCCTTAGCTTCAAGAGGGAGTTCAGCAGCTTTGCAGCCTCCACATGGGTAAGGACAGAGTCAGATGAATCATAGCCTGAAACATTAAGTGATTATTTTTCAGCCTACAGAAGATAATTAACCAATATTCACAAAGTAAAGAATCGACAAACTGATAATAAAAAATATAGCATCCAACTTTGTACAATTTATATTTCATGCAACTTACATTTTGCCAAGAAAAAAACTCCGCCCATAAAACATTTAAATTTAGGGTAATTATTAACCTTGCTAATATAGGTGGTTAAAATCAAGCAAGGTATGATTTTTACCTTCAATAGAAACTATTGAAAATGTGAGGCTTTTATCAAAAAATAATTTTGAAATTTTCATCATTTCTTTAAAGAAAGAAAAGATGGTTACCTAAGACTAAAATAAGATCAAAGTTGGTTAAACTTTTTTCATTTGCCAGCATAAAATTGCACGGAACTTGTCAATAACCTGCAGTTTGTTCTTCAGAAATATTACTGTTGAAACTCTGAATAACTTCCTTAGCATAGATCAAACAAGTCTCATGTTGCCTCTGATAAAAGTGTTCTTCAATTGGTGTAAGAGAGAGCCAAGAGAGACATTCTTCTTGTGGAGGCAGTAGCAACTCATCAGCAACATTTGCTTTTGAGGATCGCCACATTATTTGCCTGAATAGATTATGAGTAAATTCAACAGCCCCTGCATCTCCGTCCTGCTAATGAGGATTTAGGTAAATGACCAAAACTAAAAAAATATAACAATTTTAGCATAAGTTAATTATTACCTCATAAGGATCCTTAATAACAGCAACCCACAACTTACGAACATCATATGGACTTGCTCTAAGAAATTTCAAGAGCCCATACAAGTCATCTAGCTCTCTTTGTATTGGGGTCCCTGTAATACACCAACGATACATAGCATGTAGACGCATAGCCATTTCTGTTGCAGCAGTTGTACTACCCTCTACCATTTGGGCCTCATCCAAACAAAGCCTCCACCAAAAAATTCTAGTCAAAAGGGTTGGAATCACTGGGTACCTAATCATATAATAATTTCTTCAGGCTTCAACAACAAGCATACCCAGTAAAAATCGTACTTAGAGTAGGGTCTGGGGGGGAAGGATAGAGACAAACCTTACCCCTATCCCAGTTGGGATAGAGAGGCTGCTCCGAAGGAGTCCCGGCTCAAAGTTATCGTTTGAGGTTAATCACCTCAACTCTTTTAACGATTATTTTCACAAAATAAGTAAAATAACGTTAAAATTAGTGCAATTTTACTTTTGCCCCTTAAGGGCCAACACATATATACATTATATGCGTGCAATTTCTTCAGGCTTAATAAGGTATTAAATTAAACAATTGAGAAAGTTATTAAAAAAGTACCTTTTTTGGTATCTCATGAGACGGCGATCCCCTTCATGCCTATCAGTATCATGAGCTAAGTCTTCTCTAAGTACATCATACGTTGTTAAGACAATGTCAGCAGTAATTAATTCCTCGATTTTTGGAACAGATTTACTAGAAAATGTAGTAGTTTTAACGCCTTCGTAAACGATGACTTTTAGTGAACCCGGTCTTGTATGACTGCAAAAGAAAAAACAAAGAAGAGAGAGGAATCTAGTAAAATTAAGTTTCCAATATTCCAAAAAGGAAAATGCGAAAGAGAGCGTACTGATTAATTTCAGCATGCCACTGAGATAATATAGATGCTGGGCATACTACAAGGGTTGCACCAGTAGCAACAGGGGAATCAGTTGCTTTAATCAGTTCTGAGCAAAGTGGGCAAATATGAGTTTCATCACAGATAACTATCTGGGAGCCTCTGTAACTTTTTCTTTTTCGTGTATCACCATTCAGGTCTGCGTCTGAGTCTGAGTCTTCATTTATTTCTGAATTTGTTCTGTTATATTGATAACCTACACAGTCAGCATGTTGCCACGCATCACAGACATCACACTGTACCCACAAACCTCTATATCTGGAGCTTTCACTTACAGCCCCACACACACACTCAATACGATCTCTTTTTGCTCTTTTGATCTTAGGTTTCTGCTCACCATTACCCTTTATATCATCAGCTAGAGAGTCCAACTTTCTATGAGCAAATATGCATGCAAGAAGTTCAACAGTTTTTCCCAAACCCATCTCATCTGTGGTTGTCATAAATACAAAGCATTAACAAAACATGAAAGATTATAAATAAATAAACATAAATACTTAAGCATGCTTAGGATCATCCTAACACACAATAACCCAAGTTCTAAAACCCAGTCGGCCATAAAAGCTGGCAATATATAGTAGGACTAACCTGCAAGAATACCACCAACAACGTAAGATGAACAGTTCTCAGGGTTCATTGAAACACTTCCCCTACAAAACAAAAGTAGAAAATGATGAAAATAATTTCCGTGGATAAACTTTTGGTGTCTACATTGAAGATAACAAACATTAATTCACAGGGTGATAAAAATTTATTCATTGATATAAGAAATGTGATAAAAAAAATGTCTAGCCTGACTTAATTCTCTAAGTTCCTGTGATCCTGTCTGACGTCTTTGCTCACTCAGGTATGTTGTTGCAAAACACTGTAGTATAAGTGTTGCGGATCTCTGAACAAATGCATGTTTGCATACCTGTAATGAAGTTTTAATGTGGACATATTCTACATTTTTTTTATCTAATCTAAGGTAGATCTTGCTCCTATTTTGGCCTGTAAATTTTTTTTTTTTTCATTTTTCAACTTACAGATTCAGTTTTTTATTGTTATACGAGATTAAAGTAAAACATCGAAATGAATTTTTCAAATATGAGAAAAAGAGAATGAAAGTTGATGAAGATTCAACGTAAAATTGAGAAGCACTCAAGAACATGCGAACATCAGAGTATGAACCTAAATGAATTGTAATATATTTTCGAGCAGGAATCAACTAAATCCACTGGTGTGCATAAGGGTGAAACAAATTGTTCACTAGGTTGGCTTCCTTCCAGGTGTCCCAATGCTCCTTTCTCTCGCTGAACCATCCAGAAAGCTGCCCGCCTTTGATATGGTCTAAGCACAGGAAGCAAATCAGGCATGTCATCACTTAGCATCAGGTTATCCCTGCAATTATATAGCCAAATCAGAATAAACTATAAGATAGCCTTGTTTTTTGTATGAAATAAACATATAAACCGTAGTTATCTAGGTATCTAGACTATCACTCACTTTGACGGTTTTATTGCTTCATAAAAACCAGAAACATCAAACCTAGCTCGTTTCATGCTAACAACAGATTCTTCATTTGGTTCTAGCCCAACTGCCATGCCAGCAGGCATCTTGTATCCATACCTGGCATCAGAGGTCATTACTTCAGGACGTAACCAGGCCATTACATTCATCATACTTTTTTCCCATGGTGATTTTCTTGCATCCTCAAGAAGTGATTCACAAGCCTCAAAAGCGTACTTCTGTATCTCTACTCTTAATTTAATAGATGACAAACTCTCAGAAAAAGTCAACAGCTTAACAGGCCTCAAAGTTAAATACTTCATATCGACCAAGTGGACAAGCCCTGAAACACTTTCACTAGGCCCATCAAAATTACCAGTTACTATCACATGTGTATCTATGTCCAACGATTCTTGCTTCTCAGTGAATTCCAGATAGATATCAGTAGCAGATATGGTGGACCAATGCCAATGACTTAGTTTCTGTTTCAATCGGCTCCGGGTGATTAAATTATTTACATTCCTCAACCGAAACCTTAAGTTATACTTGCCATCATACCAAGAATGTTGCTCCTCACTTTTCTGAATCTGAAACTCTTCACACACATTTAAGTTTATTAAAATCACTTCTGCAATGTCATAATGCTCTTGTGAACCCCAATTATTCCTATCAACTTCAATGTAAAATGGTTTTTCATCACCAGAAAACTCGTTTTCTAGAGCCTCGGATGTCTTTGGGTCGCATGATTTCTCTTTAGAAACATTGCCACTGTCAGCACCTCCTGCCCTACGAGGCCGAATCTGCTTTCTTCTACCCATTATAGGGAACACATTACTTGCAAAATGGTATTTGATAGAGAAAATTTTGAACTTTTTAAGGAAGAATCCCAAACACCAGTTGTATTTTACTTGAAACTTGTTATAGTAATTTTCACTATGGTCTGGTTACAGGCTTCAAATCTGAGTTAATCAAATTACAACAATAAGTAACAAGTCCCGGTATCCCAATTCGGGAAAGACAAATAAGCAAAACCAATTCAAGTGCAAACATTTATAATCAGATATTTCATGTATTAATACAGTAATTCGGTCACACATTTGCACTTATATGCGCCTAATCGTGTGAGTAAATGATGCATAGTACTCCAATTCCTCGATTGAGTTCCTCATAAGTTCTTGTTATATTTTTTGAAAACCTAGCTTGAAAGATTACTCCATCCAAACAGATGTATCTATTTTTTTATTTCACGTAAAAGTACCATGCTTTCTAAACGCATGATTGAGGGTATAAATTCGGTACTAACCATGAAAAGATATTAAAACACAGAAAATAATATATTTGTAGCATCTCCAGCAACCTAATGGAAAATCAAGCAACTTTAATGGTCAAAATCTAACAACTTAACTTCTAAATAAGATATTAACATCAAAAACTGATATGAATGCACATTTATACTTGTCTAAGAGAATGAATGAGACTTACATGGATTACTTGCTGCATCCGAAACTGAATTTTTGGCAGTAAATCGATGAAGAGATTTAGGTCTAGGAGGCCACTCTTGTAAGGTAGGATAATATTGTTTCGATTTAATAGGTTTGCGTGGGCGGTTCAACCGTCGGAGAGCCACTGTTAACGAAGGCGGGTGAGGACTGAGGACGGTGGTCGGGTTACCCGAATATGAGTCTGTCGTTTTGCTTGGAAATTATATCACGAATTAATTTCATTGGGCCGTTGTTTTATTTTTTCCTTTTTTAAACTCTCTTATTATCTTTATGTTTTATTTTTCCTTGTACTTATCTTTGTTTATTAGCTTCTTTTACATTTTACATTTTACATTAAATTCAAGTTTTTACTTTTTTTTTTATTGTTTATAACGGTTTTTTATAGCGTTTTACTCATTCATTGATAGCGATTGTGTCTAGTTTTTTTTTTCTTGTAAGATTTTTTATTCGCGTTATTTTTATTTTTTGTCATGTTCATTTGGGTTATTGGCTAAGTTTTTACGTCGCACTCACATCGGCGTCCTCTAAATTTACACATAGTTAAGTGAAAGACTGAATTTATCATAATTTTTTAAAATATATTTAATCTTCGTTACTAACTACGGGTTACACGCGCGTTACCACGGGTATTCCATCATGATTCCGTGTATAAAAACAATTTTATTTGCTATGCCGATATGAGTATTTAGCTATGATTGCGTTAACAATAGAAGATCTCCTTTAAGATCAAACAATCTTATCAAATTGAGCCGATTAGTAAAACCAAACCATAAAAGAAATACTTCACGTATTCTAATTATTATTATTTTAATACTATTATTTAACTTTTAATGAATATTTAATTATTAATGTTATTTAGTTATTACTTATAAGTATTATTTAATTATTATTATTAGGCAATAGTACTATTAATTACTAAGTCTAATGGGCCGTTTGGCAACGTCTGAACCATTAAGTGTTAAATGGTTAAGATGTCTGAATGATTAAGAGGGTCTGAACCATTAAGTACTAAACCAATTAAGACTGTTTTGTTGAGCATCTGAATGAATATAAAAGATGACTATTTTACCCTTATAGAGTATTTTCTTTTCAGTAATATATAAATAATAAAAACATGGTAACATCCAAATGAATCTCACTGTTTTAACTAATTTGCCAAGAAATCAGATCTACATATCACAAATAAAACCATTAAATTCAAGGAACATCATAGTTTAGACCAAATCATAACATCAAAGGAAGGGTACTTAGTGTAATGAGTAAAGAACATGTGCAAACAAGGAAGGTACTTGGTGTTTTCGATGATGAAGAATTGACGGCAGACTGATATACATAAACCAAAGGGTTCCGACCAAAAAAGCAGTCGGCATAGAAGAAACCGATCTTGGCTAGAAGAACCAACAGCCTGCGTTGCCCGGATTTCAGACCGACGACGACGGATATCAGGTGAGAGGGCGTCTCCAAGATGGTAGATCGTCATCGTCGGAGGTTGTTGCCGGAGAGGAGCTGTCGTTGTCGGAGGTCATCGCCGGAGAGGAACTGCCGTCACCGAAAGGAGACACCGTCACAGGAGAGGACCGGTCGTCTCTTTTCTTCCCATTCACTGATTCACGCTGTGTCCTGTGGAGAGGAGCCACCTAGCCCCCTTTTCTTTCCATTCAGACTCCTCCTCAAGTCTGAATGGTTCAGACCTTCATTCAGATGTGTCCATCCGTTTATATGTTTTTTTTTCGCGAAACAAATGGTCTGAATCTGAACCATTCAGATTCAGATCCATTCAAACCCATTCGGAGGTCATCGCCGGAGAGGAACTGCCGTCGCCGAAAGGAGCCACCGTCACATGAGAGGACCGGTCGTCTCTTTTCTTCCCATTCACTGATTCACGCTGTGTCCTGTGGAGAGGAGCCACCTAGCCCCCTTTTCTTTCCATTCAGACTCCTCCTCAAGTCTGAATGGTTCAGACCTTCATTCAGATGTGTCCATCCGTTCATATGTTTTTTTTCTCGCGAAACAAACGGTCTGAATCTGAACCATTCAGATTCAGATCCATTCAAACCCATTCAGATGCAAACAAACAGCCTCTCGCCAATTACATATTTCTCCTTGTTAAAACCTTTACCCAACCATAAAACTAAATTACATATTTCCTCTTTGTAAACCAAATATATTACATATTTATCAATTTCATTAAAAAAACATTATATATTTTCCTATTTTACCCTTAATAAACTAAGTAAAAACAATTTACATATTTCTCTTTACTAAGAGTCAGTTTTTGAACATGAGAATATTTGTAATTTTACTTTAACATTGAGATATATATAATTTGGATGTTTAATAAAGAGATATATTATATTATCCCAAAAAATTAATATTAAAAAATTTCATATCTTATAATTTTTTTTTAAAAATAAAAAAATAAATAATACTATTAGTTATTAGTATTATAATTAATTAATTTGATAGAAATTAAATGAATTTGATAGGTAATTAAAATGCGGCAATATTGTTATAATATTATGACAGACGAATTTTTTTTCTTTATTAGTATATTAAGATAAGATGTGTGTATATATAGTATAAGGTTTGGCTAAAAAGTTTTAAAACCATGAGAAGTGTGAGAAGATATCTCAACCATTAGATCAATTGGTTTTGTGGTTGAGATTAATTTAGTGGTATTTTCGTAAATAGTTATAAATTAAAACCATCAGTAGGGGTAGAATGGAAAAATCTAGCCAAAAACCTGCACATGCAAATCACATGCATTTTCCTCCATCTTTTTTAAACGTTCATAATTTTTTTATACGTTAGTATTTTTTTAAAAAAATTAAACCATAAAATCGAGCATTTTTTTTATCTTTCTAATGAGTATAATATTAGTATATTTTTTAAAATTAAAATAACAACCTAAAATGAGTTTCACGAACCATATGTTTATGGTGTTTTTCCAATATATACGAAACTGATCTTTTATGGTGTTTTTTACACATATGTATGTTTTATGGTGTTTTCAAATATATTTTATGGTGTTTAAGATGTTAACATTTTATGTTGTGGTGTTTGCGTATTAATAAAACTAAAAGAGGGCATTTTTTGGTGTTTTTGAAAACGAAAAACACCATAAACACCTAAGTTTGTACGTGGTGTTTTTGAATACTAAAAACACCATAAATCGCTATATTTCATAAACATTTGAAAAACACCATAACAAAAACACCTGGTTCATAAACATTTTATACATGACGTTTTAAACTTAAATGTGTAAAAACACAAAGTTTAGAACGACATGTTTTTTAGTTTTCAAAAACGCCATAAAACACAATGTGTAAAATTATACAGTCCAAAAACACCATGAATAAAATTACAGTTCAAAAACACCATAAATAAAATTACAGTTCAAAAACACCATAAATAAAATTACAATTCAAAAACACCATAAAATGTTTGTGAAAATTACACAGTACAGAAACACCATAAAACGTCATGCGTAAATGACGCAATTAAAAAACGTTGTGTTTTGTTTATGTTCAAAACACCATAAAACATCTAGTTTCACAAACAATATGAAAACACCATAAAAACGCACAAGTTTCAAGAACAATCAGGTTTGTTCTTTTTCTATTGTTAAATATAACAATATTATACTCGTTAGAAAGGTAAAAAAATTTGTGATTTTATGGTGTAATTTTTTTAAAAAAAATTTAACGTATAAAATAGTTACATACGTTTAAAAAATTTGGTGGACTTGCATGTGCAGCCTCCATTTATGTGTTGACGTTTATACCCTTTACCCTAAAATACACGTGTCACATTCTCGTGGCTTCTCACACTTCTCATGGTTTTTTGCCTTCTTAGAATATCCCTCCCCTATATATATATATATATATATATAGGGAGGTATTCTATTAAGAACCATTTTTATGCTAGGAACTTGAGAACTACATAATACACTTGTACATTATGCTTTAAGTTTTGTACATAGAGTGGTTATTTAAAAGGGTAAAATAGTAACTTCTCATACTTTAAGGTTAAATTACTTTTATACCCCTAATAACATATGGTTTAAAATTAGTTCCTTTAGTTCTTTCATATTTAGTGGTTCTCAATAGAATAAGTACCTATATATATATATATATATATATATATATATATATATATATATATATAGGGAGGTATTCTATTAAGAACCATTTTTATGCTAGGAACTTGAGAACTACATAATACACTTGTACATTATGCTTTAAGTTTTGTACATAGAGTGGTTATTTAAAAGGGTAAAATAGTAACTTCTCATACTTTAAGGTTAAATTACTTTTATACCCCTAATAACATATGGTTTAAAATTAGTTCCTTTAGTTCTTTCATATTTAGTGGTTCTCAATAGAATAAGTCCCTATATATATATATATATACACTTTTATACTACTATATAATACATATTAAAATGACAAAATAGGAATTTGCTCAAAACTTTTAAACTTAAGAGTTTTACAACTCCTAAATATATACACACTCGTATCTTATATTACATAATACATATTCTTTTATCTTGATAAATGATTTCAAAAACGTAAGATGCCATTTTCTTATTATTTAAAATAAAATGTTAATTTTTAAATATGAAAACTTACAATTAACGTTGTTTACATAAATACACTAAGTTAATATTATAATTAATAATAATAATAAATAAATATATGTGCTTCATTTAGTACACATTATATTAATTTAATTAACAACTAATTACATAACTATTCAACTTATAACAATTTTCTTAGTTTTTTAAATTAATAGGATAAAATCAAATGCATTAAACCCCAAAATATGTAATAAAATTATTTTAATTATGTAAATTTATGAAGACATTATAAAATCACATAATTTTTTTACAGACCTGTGTAATGCGCGGATCTATATATATGTGTGTGTGTGTATATAAGGATGTTCAATTAAGAAAAATTGTTATTTGATAACTAAAGGTACTGGGGGTGTTCAAAAAATCGGAAATCCGAAACCCGAAAAAACCGATCCGAGTTAAAGATTCATATAGATTCGGATCGGACATCGGATATCCAAAATCCGCTTTATTCGGATCGGATATCCGAATTTAATATGTTTATTCGAGTTTTTCGGGTTATTCGGATAGATTCGGATCGGATAGAAACCTTTCGGATTTGGATTGGGTCGGGTTTCCGATAAAGTCTTAAAATTTTCAAATCCGAACAACCCGATCCGAATAAACCGTTATCTGATCTAATGAACACCCCTAAAAGGTACCAATTATAGCCACAATTTTAAAGGATACAATTGTAATTTCTCATACTTTAAAAAAAAAATTATACCATTTAAAATATGTGAATATGAATATGGTTCCTTACAACTTGTTACTTGTTAGTTCTTAACATAGTGAATCCCCCCTCCCCACACATATATACATACACACACACGTACACACATGTATATACACACACATATATATATATATTAAATACATATGGGAGACAGATCGGATACAAAGGGTTCTTAGCGTGAAAAGGATACGAATGATTTATGTCCCTTGATTAAATTAATCAATGGTTAAGATCTAGTGGTTCCTACTTTTCATTAAAACTTCCGTGATTTTAAAGACAAAAGGGCAAAAAAGGAATAACCTACATTTGTTGACTTTTTTTATGGTTAAATCAAGTTCCACCATTTTTTAAAAAATCGAATAACTTTTAAACGGTTAATTGTTTTTAAAAAAAATTACACCATAAAATAGAAAATTTTATTATCTTTAATTTGAGTGTAGTATTGTTGTAGTTTTTTTTGATTTTTTTACGTGGTACGTGATTTTAGTATTTGGTACGTGATTATTGGTACGTAATTATGCAGTTGGTCCCTTGATTATGCATGTTAAATGACGGTCTGTGATTTTCATATAACGTGGTATGTGATTTAGTGGTACGTGATTATGCAGTTGGTCATTGATTACATGTGTTAAATTACGGTCTGTAATTTGTTGAGTCACGGTCTGTAATTATATATGGACGATATTGCCCTTTACCCTGATGACACATGTCAAAAACTTGTTGCTTCCTACGCTTCTCACGTTAAAATCCTTTGTATTATAACCGTCCTCAATACATATGTATAAAAAAAGGTGGCTCAAGATTTATACGAGCTTGGACCTAAGCAAAAATTTTTGACTTGAAAAGAATTGCACGAGCTTGAGTTTGAGGTATGCGTGAGTGTGTGACTCAACTAGATTGTAGCCCTATTCACGTGTTAGTGGTATATATTATTTTACTAGGTAAAATCCCGTGTATTACACGGGTTAAAAACTGAAATGTTGTATAGTTTATAAGAAAACTTATTTTTACAGAACTCCTAAAACTACAAATTTATTATTTTTTAAAAGAATTCATTTTTAGAAAATTTTCATATTTTGTATACTTTGTTTTAATGTTTTTTTTGATAATAAAAAAAAGAGTTCGTTTTTTATTTGTTAGAACTATTTTTAATATGAAAAAAGGTATATAGAGTCATTAGTCATTAGATTTAAAATTTCTTTAATAAATTAAAGAATTAAAAAATATGAATATAATTATCATTTAATATGAGAGAGAATGATTATAAAGATTAAAAAATGAAATGTGACAATAATTGTTTTGAAAAAATGATATGTGACAATAATAACCTAATAAATTGACATGTGACAAAATGTTTACTTTTTTATTAGAGAGTATAGATTTGAATTTGAATGATTTATATATCGTTTGAATATTTAAGTCCTTTCATTAAAAACTCAGATTAATCTTGTTTTAAACACTGAATTTAAAATTCAATTCAACTGCAATATTGCTTGAAAAGTCAAAAACTTAATTTAAGTCGGTAATTTGATTTGGTTTGAACTACAATCTACTGAGCCTGAATTAAATAGTCAACATCCTGAGAGTTTAATAAAGTTTCAATTCAAGTTTTCAGTGTGTAAACATGTACGAATTAATGTTTGAGTAAATAACATAAATAACATGTGGGACTAGCCCACTTGGTAGAGGATTGCCTCTTAGAATAGGAGGTCATGGGTTCAAATCCATGCAAAGGTGTAAATATGGTGTAATTTAGGTGGAATGTAAAAATTAGCCGTTCAAAAAAAAAACAATAATAACATAAATCATTATTTATATTCACTTATCTTATTAATAACATACTTTATTAGAAATAGTTACAGAAAACATTTTTAAAATTAAAATTTATAATGAAATTCATCCATAAAATAACATAAATCATTCTTTAATAGATTATATAAATCGTCCATTATATTAAGAAAATTAATTAAATTTATTATTTTTTTTATTTTTAAGGATAATATATGAAACTATTTTTAATAAAAGATATAATCCATAAAATAAGTTAACACAGTGTTTTAATTTTTTAATACCAAATAATAAATGAGGCACCAAAGATAGGGTTTCAAGCCAATAAAAAGAATACTTTAATACGTATAGAGCGATAACTTTTACTTTATAGTTAAAGCCTTAAATGATTCAACATAGGAGAAAAATATAGTTAATTGTTATTTTTCTTTTTATGGTTTTATCATATTTGTCATTTCACTCCAAAAGCTTAATTTTTGTCATTTAGACATTGTGGTTTACCTTTAATTGTCATTTTACTCCATTCATTTAATTTCTTCAACATTTTCTATTTAATTTCCATCCATTTATGGGTATTTGTGTCTTTTACCCATTTATATTTTTAATTTAAAAAATCATCCATGTGTTTGCAATATTTTGATTTGTAAAATATGCAGTGTTTTTAAACCTTGACCGGACTTGTCGGCCGGACCAGGATTCGGATACTCTTGCAGTCCAGTTTTGTGCTTTGAATCGTTTTTTAAGGAACTGAACAATTATGTGTTTTTAAACAGGAAACTAGTGTTGAAACATCATCTAATTCCAAAATAATCATGTAATCATCATCATTTATTAAAGCAAGAATTAAATATTCTATACATATGGACTAATAATATTTGCTGAACTTCCAAATTTCTTCACAAAACACCACCCAATAATTTAAATATTGTATCAAATGTCATCGTTAATCTTTGACATGTTCGATCATAAAGAAAAATCCCTACGTGATTTACTAATTCTCCTATAAGCCATGACATACATAACTACTTTGTAAATATTTATATATTTTATAAATATATATCTAAAACATAGAAAACATTTAAGAAAAAAAGTGGTCAAACCACGAGCTACCGATCAAATCCCCATGTTTCATTTAGAAAACGGTTCAAAGCACAATGTCCAAATGACAAGAAATAAACTTTCGGAGTACAATGGTAAATACAGCAAAACCATAAGAAGCAACTCAAAAAAAAAAAATAACAAGAGATGGTATGGCTTTAAAAAAAAACAACAACACAGAGACCAGTAAGTAAATGGCACGTGGCCAAACGGTTTTCGCAATTTATTTTGGTAAACGACACTATTCGACGGCATTGAAAGTTTCCCTGCTCTCATTTGGAGGCAAATTTCCCCAAATTACTTTGCATCGATAACAAACGAGGAACTGTTGGAATTCACACAATCGCAGAGTGAGATTTGAGGACCAAATCAACAGGACGATTGAATCCATGGCGTCTGTTTTAGTGTTCAGAGGCTTTGTTCATGGCCGATATGCCCCACTTTTCACGCACCAATCTCAGGTTTCAACTGTATATTTTCATAACTTTAGGATTAGATTGTTGTGTTATGTGGTGTATTACTATCTACTTGCGTTATTCGGGATTGCATCAGTTAATCGAGCTTGAAATATCTGTGGATGCGTTAATTTGTTATTAGAGGCTTTTTGCAACAGCTTTCTGATCGTTTGTGTGTTCAATTCATGCTACAATTGTTGTTTGTATGTGATGCTGTGGTTAATTTGATTTGTTAATTGCGTATATGATGTAGCTAAATGTAATTCTGAGTTAATTGAGTTTCTAACGTCTGTAAGTGGGTTGAACTTCCCATAAGAATTGTTTTTTTGGAATTCCACACTTAGATGTGTCGATTTCTACATTCATGTGGGCTATGTACTAATGCAAGATGATATGATAAAATTCAGCTTAAATGGAATTTCTAACATTGCCTATATATTATTCTGAAATTCATCTTATTATCTTTATAATTTATAATATAGCTCTGGTAATAAAATTATCTATAAAAGTCATGAAAACACAGGCCAAGAAGTGTTTGATGCCCTGAAGGTTAACCAGTCCAACCAGTCAATTTAGTAATTTACCACCATTAGTTGTAACCTTATTACAGTGCTGTTAAAGAATTAAAAATCATGCTCTTTACACAAAATTAAACTCTGTCAATCATATTATACATGTCGATCAATTCCTATGATTTGATTATTAAACATGTATATATATATGAATAACAATAATGATAATATGAATCCGATGAAACTTGTGAATCCAATAAGCGCATCATTGATTCCTGACATGGTTTTTGAGCTTGATCAGATCGAGATCCCGTTTAGGGTGTATGGTTACGATGGAATTATGGAGAGGCTTGAGAGGTCACGAATTCTGTGTTAAGAATTCATGAATGATGTTGAGCATTAACATAATTAGAAAATCTTAATTTCCTTTATATACACCCAAGGGGAAACCCTAATTAGGATAGTAAGGGTAATTATGTCGATCTTATAATTACCTATCTTATAAGGATGTTTAAGTAATTGATCAATTAGATAAATAACCTTGAGAGCCATATAGTAAATATATAATTTAATCTTACAATACACTCCTATAAATTGACTGCTGAGTTATACTCTTTAACTTAATGAAAACCCATTTACTTAATTGAGAATAAAACATGCCCCTTTTACCAATGATGTTACTCATCTGGCAGTCGGCCAGTAATATGCATTTTCTTCTTGCTTTTCTCTCGTTTGTTTATGGTAATCGGTGCTTTTTTAAGCGTCTGCAAGGTTAAAACTAAATAGATACTACTAAACAAGTTATAATGATGTCAGATATGCTTCACATCATAATTTATTTTATTATTTATTTTATTTATTTCATATGTGTTGGCATGAATCCAGAAGTGATTTGTTACTTAAGTCGTAGCTAGTGCTGAGACTAAGTATATTTTCTTTCTTGAATCAGTTAAAAATTTTTAATTGTTTGCCTGGATTGGATCAATAGGGAGGTATAATGAAGATTGAAATAAGGTGTTTTTGAACTGCACTTTGCAGAATAATAATACTTGCTTTTCACTCTTAGTTACCTGTTACAAGCATACTGACCAACTCAAAGAAGCTTGCATATCGATCTAATGGGTTAAGGCTTTATGCAAGATATTCAGAGTCACAATCACCACGAACACAAGATCTTTTTACTTCTCGTCTTCAAGGTACTTTATTTGTGATTAATTTTTTTGCACTTTCTTCAACACTAAACTCCAGGAAAATTGTTAATTTCTTCCTTTTGCTGTAAGTATGATATACAATATGAACTTTTACTTGCAGATAGTGTGGAGAACCTGCCAAAACTTGTGGAGGATATTGTCCAGACATCTATCAATACAGGTCCTCGTGGGGCTTTAAGACTGGCCCAAGGTATTCAAGCAGTTATTGGTGTTGGTGGTGAGTGGCTAGCAGAATTATCACAGGTTCATGCATTTCTCATTTCTATGATAAATCATATATAAGTGCTATATTTGTAACTGAATGATAAAGCCATATTTTCTGTAACTAAATGAATATCATAAAAGATAAAGTTTAAGATTACGACACTACTTCAGTTAAATAAAAGTTTATATATGACTGACTTGGTGTAATATATATTGCAGTCAAGAAATTCACCTGGTGGGATACCATCGCAGCTTCAGCTTGGCTTACTATCACCTCTTTACCTCAGGAAACTATTTGAACGTTTGGGAGTTACCTACATCAAATTAGGTCAGGTGAGATAGATTACTTCATCTGAATATCTTACTTATCAGTAACTGATGTAGTGAGTGATTTATTATAGCAAAATGACTCATCATGATGAATTTTTGTCATAAAAAACATGATATATTATTTATTTGTAGTTTATAGCATCAGCTCCCACGTTGTTTCCACCAGAATATGTGCAAGAATTCCAGTATTGTTTTGATAAAGCTCCAGCTGTTCCTTTTGATGAGATTAAAAGTATCCTGCGTGAGGACCTAGCAGGCCCAATAGATAGTATCTATGAGTATGTTGATCCTACACCACTTGCCTCAGCTTCAATAGCACAGGTTGGTTTTGTTTTCTGTACAAGAGCAATATTCTTTTTCTGAAAATCTGGGTCACATTTTCAGAATCTGATATTTAGGTACATGCAGCCAGGCTTAAAGGATCACAAGCAGATGTGGTAATAAAGGTCTTGAAACCTGGAATTGAAGATGTATTAGTTGCAGATCTGAACTTCATTTATGTTGTTGCTCGTATTGTAGAGTTCTTGAATCCTGAACTGAGTCGTGCATCATTGGTATGTCTTAAAAAAATTAACGTGTATATTTTAATTATATTTAATGTTAGGTGGATTTAAAGAATTCATCTTAATGTATGCACCCTCTAGTAGGTTGCGATTGTGAATGATATAAGAGCATCAATGCTTGAAGAAGTGGACTTCAAGAAAGAGGCAGCAAACATAGAGTCCTTCAGAAGATACCTAGATTCGATGGGGCTTACAAGGCAGGCCACAGCTCCTAAAGTTTATCCAGAATTCAGTACCAAAAGAGTTCTAACAATGGAAAGACTATATGGAGTCCCTCTTACTGATTTGGACTCAATAAGTTCGCTTGTTTCAGATCCAGAAACGAGTCTCATAACTGCTCTTAACGTATGGTATGGCTAAGACAATATTAACACGTAACTCCATAGGCTATATTTTCCCATCACTAATTCCCTTTACTTTTTAAACTTAACAATACAGTCCCTGAACTTTATAGTTACATAGAAATCCCTTTCTGCATGATTATATTTGTGGATTTCTCAAAACTTCATAGAAGTAACCTCTTTTTAATGTTTGAATTTTATTTAGAAGACTTGTAGTTTTTTTAAACCCATGGAATTTAATCTTGTCAAAATTGATGTCTAGGGACGTATATGTGAATTCTGGAAAAGTCCATTGGATATCAGGGCTTGCTTCTTTTTCGCAATTTCCCTTAAACTTGACAAGTTTCTTTTGTGGCAAATTTTCAGGTTTGGTAGTTTACTGGCATGTGAAACTTTCCATGCAGATGTACATGCTGGTAACTTATGGCTACTACGGGATGGACGAATTGGGTTTCTTGATTTTGGTAGGTATTTTTTTATGCTGCATTGATAATTGATTGCTTCTTTGCTACCCTTAAGCCTCTGCATGACTTTATTAGTGCATATTATTGTGTTTTGAAACTTACCATCAAGTTGCATTAATCTGCTTTCTTTTTATATATGGATAACGAAATTGTATTTCTTGGATTATTTAGGAGTCAGTTTTGGATAATCAGTTTATTAGAAGGTAAACTCAAAGCACCTAATTACCCCTTTAGAGCCTAGACCCTGAGACTTTTACTCTCATATCACATGAGGTGTTTTTTTTTTCACAACAATGTCCTTTTTGGTCCTTTTATGTATAAATTTAACAGCTACTCAGAATTTGTCAAGAGCAAATGCACACCCAAATGCTATGTTCTACGTGTTTTATTTCATTTGCTCGTCTAATTCTGTTTATTCTAAATCATATAATCACTTTCATCACACACATCCAGACTTGGTGGTACTACTTTTTTGGCTTACAAACCTGCAATCGCACAATGGGCCATGTCACCTAACCAGAATTGGGAGTTGCAGGTATCGTTGGACGGATATCACCAAAAACATGGAGTGCTATGGAAGTTTTTTTGGGTTCAATTGCAACTGAAGAATATGAGTCAATGGCCTCTGCCTTGATTGAAATGGGTGCTACTAACACAGATGTGGACTCTAGAGCTTTTGCTAAAGATTTGGAGAAGATATTTTCATCTATACAGGCATGCATTACTATGTTTGGGTCTCTTTTTAAATTATCAAACAATTTCCCTTTTTGCCATTTTTGCTATCGAGTAAATTGTTATAGAATGCTATATTTATAGATATATAGATAAACGTTTCTATGATTTTCAGGATTTGGATACAGAAGTAGTTGTTGCTACAGCCACTCGAACAGACACAAATGCTACTGCTATATCAGCCAATTTAGTCGTTGATGAAAGGCAGATGAATGCACTGTTTCTTGATGTGGTAAGCTTTAGCATATGATAAAGTTCACCTTATATGGGCCCTACATTTGGCCCTACATTTGGAATCTTGAAAATAAATACATGGTCCATATTAAATCATATTTAAATTGATTTGTTTATTTAAAACCCATTTTTTTAATTTTAATGTGCACCACATATTTATTTTCGAGATCACTCATGAAGGGCCCAAATAAAGTTTAAGAGTTTTCTTTCTAAGATCAGGTTTTCATATAATACAATATGTATATGTGTGTGTATATAGTTGTTTGTAACTCTGTTTATGGCGTACATGATGTCAATAGGTACGGGTTAGTGAATCATACGGGTTGAGATTCCCTCGGGAATTTGCACTCTTGATGAAACAACTCTTGTATTTTGATCGCTACACTCGATTACTAGCTCCCGACATGAACATGCTTCAGGATCAAAGGATCACCATTGCCTCAAATCGAAGAATGACCAACCGAAACAGATACTAGTCTGCCCATGAGAATCTTCATTCGTATATAACGATAGTACTCGAGTATATACTTCTAGAAAACTCTTTGTAAAGCATAAAACCATGTAATGCAAATTTACCAACATGTGGGATAATAATCCTAAAGGTGATATAACAAACCTCATTTGTTTATCTGCTTATAAACTCCTATCATGTTTGTTAATGGTGAGCGAGGTCATTTTACCGAAGACCCTATGCTCAAAGACCAAGGGTTTCCCTGAGGTCCATATGGCAACCCAGAAGACATCATTGCCAAAAACCCACACATTTTAGAACTGGACTAGCCAGTCGGGTTTGTTTAAGTTCATCTAGCACGATAGTATGTATTTATAGATAAATAATTTATTTTCTTATAATAAATGTAACGTTCTTAATGAATTTTTCAACATAAAATACTTGTTAAATAATTCAAGAGCATTTTTTAATACTCGAAAACCCAACATGATCATATGAAGCAAGCAAGAAAAAAAAAAAGAAAGAAAACCCAACAATACACGAAACTAAATGCAACTAGACACGGGCAAAAAAACCGGTTCCATCCAAACTGGTTCCCAAACCGGTCTGAACTGTCGGTTTGGCATAGGTTTGGGATCTTACCTTTAAAACCGGTTCTTAAACCGACCCAAACCGGTTTCAAACCTATCAAAACCGGTTTCAACCCCTCCAAACCGGTTTCAAACCTATCCAAACCGGTTCTATAGGTTTAACATCCTCATCTCCTAAGTCAGTTTCCAAACCAGACCGGTTCCAAAACCGAACCGGTTTGGTAAAAAAAACCGATTTGTGAAACACTAAATGCAACCATACACTAAAAAATAACTAACTCAAAATTGACTTCCAAGTCCAAATCATATGAACCCCATATCATCACCTTACTCTGGTAAGCATATCTCATGAGCCAATGCAGCGGAGAACCATTGTGCCCAGGCTCGATCTCCTCAATTTCTGATGTGGTTGTTTTCCATACCGAACTCTCTGAAGAAAGTGGTTGGGTTGAACCTAATGGGTCCCTTGACATGGCTACCATTCTTCTCTCCGCACTAGACTTCCAAGTACCACTTCAGCACTTCTATCTGTTTCTGTAGAGTAACTCTTCTCAAATGAACAACCCAAACATGAGAGCTGCATGATCCAAGAACCGCTCACTGTATCGATGTCTTCCACGCAAGGTTTCATCAGCTAAAACAAAGTGTTTAGAAATGTAGAAAAAGAATAAGATCAAAAATTGTTGAAAATTCTTCAGAGAGCTCTAGAGAAGTTGGCATCATTTGATGTATTTTTCAACCAAGGCTCACCTTGGTATTTATAGTAGAAGTATCAAGTGTTGAAACACCCCATTTGTTGTAAACTTGTAACATCCCAGTGACCCTTGTAACATCCCAGTGATCCCACGAGTAGGAACACCCTAGCTTTTAAGTATTCAATTTGGTGTTTCATCTAGCTGGCAATTTAAGTAAAATACTCAACTTTTGTGTTTCAACTAGTATTTGGACTGTCCAACTTTGAGCATCGATATCTCATTCACTCTAGCTTCGTTTTGTATGCGGTTTGGATCATTGTGATGCTCTCGGATAGAAGAACGCAAACGACATAAACAACATATATATATATATATACACACAATAGTTAATTGTATTTGTTCATGTCTAAAGTTAAGAAAAACTCATTTCCAGATTTTGTTAAAAAAATTGTTTTTAACAAATTTTCTACCAAGTTATCCATATATGTCATGCTCAATTGGTGTAAAGACATGTAATCTTAGAAACAAGTTAGATTGCCAAGTTAAACAAGGACCTCAACATAAATAGTTTCTGCAAGAATTTTAGAAATTTCAGGAATATTAAAATTTACTATTAACCAATATTAAAGTCTGTTTATTAAAATTGATCATGCACAATTAAATTCTAAAATCATGATATTATTGGTACAAAACCAGTCAATTCATGAAACAAGTATAAAAAATTCAAGTTTCGGATACAAATTGACATAGATTACATTTTATGTGTATATATACTTATCTAGATTTTAGCATGATATTATTTACTGATAAATAAACAATTTATTATCATATAATTAATTAATATTATTATTATTATTTTTATTATTTTAATAAAATTTTCAGAATATAATACTTCTTAAATAAGTCTCAAGCATTTTTTTTAAATCTCTAAAAATCAAACACGACCATATGAAAAAAAAAAAAAAAACCCGACAAGAATACATCACATGCAACTGTACACTAAATATAAGTAATTCAAAATTTCCCACCATGTCCAAATCATATCAACCCCGGATCACCTTGCTCGGGGAAGCATATCCCATGAGCCAATGCAACGGAGAACCATTGTGCCCGGGCTCGACCTCCTCAATTTCTGATGTGGTCGTCCTCCTGCCTGAAATCTTTGAAGAAGACATTTGGGTTGACCTTGACGGGTCTCTCGACACAGTTGCCTTATTTCTTCTTTCCTCGCTGAACTCCCGCGAACCAATTCTATCCGTTTCGGTAGAGTAACTCTTTTCGAAGGAACGATCTGAACACGAAACCGGCCCAGCCCATGACCCGCTCATTTTATCAAAGTCTTCCACCTCACTGCTCGGAGGAGCAACGATCGTTTCTTCGGGGTAGTATCGACTAACATGAGTTCCATTTGAAAGTGTAAATGTGAGTACCTTCAAACAACCACCACATCTTAATGTGTGGTATCTTTTGCTGAAAAGAAGGAAGCTTTGAGGCAGTTGAAGAAGCTTGGAGCACAAGTAACACGTGATCCACGGGGACCCGCCTGCAATCGGACGGACATATTTCTTCTTCTTTGTAGTACGAAAAGGTTTTGTGACGTGATTCGGTTGCCTCTGATCATCAGTTACAGAGTAATTGGACTCTGAACGGTTGGAATTTGGGCTTGATGGGCCTGAAAAGCGTTGGCTGCGGTAAGTGTTGGCCCTGTAATCTGGCCCGTTACAGCAAATATGATGGCTGGGAAACTGAGCCGAGAAATGGCGGTCCTGTGGTTGTGAACAACAATAGTGACAAGTTCCGCCGTCCCGTCGTCGATTCACCGTCGTCGCTTCGCCGGAAAACGCCATTCGCCGGCCGTATCTTCCTGGATTGTTCAAAACATGATTATAATATGAAGGAACTTGTTGAAGGTTCGAAACATTTGTTCTTTCGAGCTGATCCTGTAATTCTCGAACCAATTTCAACAGTTCTATTCTTTCCAATTTAGGGTCTTCGGGGATCATTGGTGAACGATGCATAGGGTTCTCTTGAAAGCCGTTCAAACCGTAAAATGATCGAATATCCGTCGACCGGTGCTTATCTTTACGCCGATTGAAACGATACCTGTTTCCTGAATCGACATGTTCATCCTCTATTGGACGAATATGGTTTTTTATAGGGTTTAGATCGTCGTTTCCGTCAAAAGAAGATACACTGCCATCATAGCCGTAGTAACTTGTGCCACCGAATCTTCGACGACGATGCAGATCGGCACTTCCATCTTCTTCTGATAAAAACAAGTCATCTTCATCCAGATGCACAGGTTTTTTCTGTCTTGTATCAAGTAATTTGTTTACAGTTTTGGTAGGACCAAATCTGGATTTCGAACCATCATCAGAATCACTAACGATCCTTGTATTAGCAATAGCTTCTTCAAATTCACTACAACTCTCTTGGTTTCCAGTCTCGTGTCGCTTGACTAGTCTGGTATGAACTGTGGCTTCTGGTGAGGACTCTGTGTCGTCATGATATGAAAGCTCAGATGAGCTGCGATGATCATTGTTTCGATCTAGATCATTCCTTGAATTAACCAACAATAGGTGTGTCAAGCCGCTGTCGGTTTCATTGTCGCCAGAAAGCTGGTTGATTTTCTGTTTGCCTGAGGAATGCTCGTGACCAACAAGTTTAACATTTTCTTGGCCTGAAAACTCAGTGGAGCAGCTACGGGGATCATTATGAATGTTTTGATATGTTTCATCGCTTGAATTAACCAGTGGCTGTTGATTTGAGCTGCAGCAGCGTTCTTGATCATCAGAAAGTAGCTTCATATTAAAATTTTCAAATGAATGGTTCTCAACAACACTTGGTGGTGCATCAACTGTGCCATTTTCAGCTCTCTTAGCTACATCTTGATCTTTATTTGGGCTACGAAGATCATTATAATCACTGCTTTGATCTTTTTCATCAGTAGAATAGTTAAGAAATTGTTGATAATGACTTTGATCTAGTTTCTGATTTTGTTCTTGTTCTTGATCTTTTCTGCTACGAGCTGTGGCTTCAGGCGATGACTCTGGATCCTCATGACCTGAAAACTCAGTAGAGCTACGAGGATCACTGTGAACAATCTGATCTGGTTCAACACTTGAATTAACGAGTGATTGTTGATCTGAGCTGCAGCATGGCCCTTGATCATCAGAAAGGAACTTCGTTTCCAGTTTTTCAAATGAACAGTCTTCAACCACACTTGGTGGTGCATCAACTGTGTCATTTTCAGCTCTCTTAGCTGCATCTTTTTCTTTATTTGGGCTATGAAGATCATTATGATCACTATTTTGATCTGATTCATTGGTAAAATTAAGCAAAGATTGTTGATTTGAGCTGCTGCCAGATTCTTGATCAACAAAAACTCTGTCCACTTTCTGTTTTCCTGAAGAATCCTCATCTAATCTTTGTGATTTGTGATCAACTGTACCGCTATTCCGCTTCTTTGCTGCATTCATACATCAAAGTATTCATTCAATTAAAAACCGCAAGACGTTCCCAGCAAAAAAAAAAACAAGAAGATATATATATCCAAAGAACCTTGAAGTTTTGCACCACAGCCTCCACATTCGTACAATAGAACATCTGAAGGTTCCGACAGAACACTGAGACATCTTGGGCACCGTACTCGCCGAGGTTTGGAGTCCATCTTTCCACTCATAATCAGGAAGTGTTCGGTCAGTCACTTTTTAGTTCTGAAAACCCTGAGATTATTTGAACATGAAACATTTGAATGAAATTAAGTAAATTCAGATCGATTAGCAAATAATAAAAAGGCATTATTTGACTTTTGATTGTCAATTAAATTGGTTTAATCTCAGATTGAACAAACATGTCTCTATATTTAATTAAAAGAAGAAAAAAAAAAGAAAAAAGATAGGTGACCCAGATCAAGTAAATTTTAAATGATATTTTAAATCACAGTTTGACTTTTTCTGGGTTAAACAGTGATGATCGTGGGATTTAACAATCTTGATCAAGAATTACAAACCAATAACTGTGTTCTAATTTTTGATGAAATAGTAGTCAGTTGGACAAATATGAATTATAGATTGGTTGGGCCAACGCAAATTTTTTGAAGTATGAAAAGTCAAACTTCTACACAAAAACAACTCAAATTTGTGTTAAACAACAAAAAAAAAAATCTGTTTGTTTATACTAAATTAATCCTTATTCCATGTTTTGCCCAAAGATCAAAAAACCGTTATATCCAAAAATTTTTGGCTTGGGGAAGAAACTGACAGAAAAAGCCTGACAAAATTATTTTTGTCAAAATCCAGAATTCGAAACATGGAATTAAATCAAGAATTGAGTGCTAATAAAATCATATTACACAAACACACACAAAATATATATTATTGTTTGTTTGTTTTTACATAAACAACAATTGTAATTTGTAAGAACCGAGTATTTCTTGAGAAAGAAAACAAGAGGTTCTTGATTTGGTCAAAGATCCAAAACTCTGAAACAAATAATCAATTCAAGATCCTGAAATATAATTAGCAGAATGAAGAACCTGAATATGCTGTTGTTAGATGAACTCCATGATCATCCTGTGGAAACCTGGAGAATTAAATCAGTACTCTCTCTCTCTAGGAAAAAGAGGTTATGGTGGGTAATGAAAGATGAAAAAAACGAAAAATTGTAATGAAAGCTTCCGATAAGTCTTGTGCTTGACTGGTGAATTTTCTCTCTCTTTCTCTAAGGATTACATGTGTGTGTATGAGAGAGAGGGGATGAAGTCGGTGGTCATATACTCATATCTTATAAACCACGTCATTCATTACGGATTTCTCATACAAATCAAACAATGAAGTCATATTATATTACACTAAATTATATTAAAAATGTTGGGTATGCATTTAACTTTTTGTTTTTTCACTTGTTTTTTACTTGTTAATATGCTTTTGTTTTTCGAGATAAACCTATTAACACGTTAATTACAAGTCTTTTGCGTACTTAATTACTTTAATTCCACTAACACAACAAAATGTTACGTCACTTATGTCAAATTTGGTTTTTCTTATATGTTTTTCTACTAAGTTATTTTTTTAATTTACATTTATATATTCTTTTATAGCTTACACACTATATACATAATCTAATATATATTTTCTTATAATACTAAATATTATATATATGTGTGTGTAAAGTAATGAAGGAGAATAAAACTGAGCCAATAATCGTGACTTAGCTCGTGGCTCGAGATTTTTGACAAGCTCGAACTTTTGGCTCGAAATAAATTTCTAGCCAGCTCTCCTAAGAAATGAGCTAGCTCAGCTAGAAAATTAATGAGCTAAAGCTTGTGCTAGGCCTGGTTTAGCTCGATAACAACCCTAGACTAGTTTGACTTAATTTAAGAACCAAATGATATCATAAATGCTTAAAAACTATTTGAAAAAATTATTAGAGGTGACACTTTTTACCCATATAAAAGGAAATAGGTTGGTTTGGGTAAGCAATTGTAGTGTAATGGGTTGAAATGGGTAACATCATAATATTGAATGGGTTGAGATGGGTAGCACTTGAACACAATGCGGGTCAAGATGGGTAACCAAAAAACTATGTAAACGCAATGGATTCAAACATTTAAGAATGATTAATAACATATTTGATGTGAAAATCACTAAAAATTATGTAAATGGACTATATGTTTACTTATAACACATCTTAAGTTAAACTAAATTGATGTTTTTTAAGAACAATTCATTTAGACCCAAAATGATTTTACTTAAAACTCGTTCTAACCCACACCCATCCTGACCCGTTACCCAATCCGACCCAACCCGCCCATTTTGCCAGGCATAAAAATTATACAAAAATAATCATGTTTAAAAAATATAGGTTTGGTTTTAATGTTTAATTTTTTTTATTTTATTTAACAGAAAAGACTGCGATCGATCATCTTGTGGTTAGCCACTTAAAGTCTTAAACGTAGCGGTTCAGAAGCATGCAAGATAGCCCGTTCTATCCGGTCGTGAAAATACTACTCAATGGTAAAATAAATTTGTGAAAAGAATCTATTGGTAGCTGATTTAATATATTGACTTGGCTTAGACAAAAAGACGGCTTTTAACTTTACCGTGAGTGTAAATGATAAAACACAACTTTTGTTGTGTAGTTCAATTCTCGTTTATATTTACACTTGGTTAATACCCTGTATATTACACAGATTAAATAAAAAATAATAAATAGTCAATAATAATATGATTAAAAGTTTATATAATTTAATACGTAAGTAATAAAATAATAATGTTATTTATTTAAACACTAAGTTTATTAAAGTTTGTTTTTTGAATATTTCGTTTTGAAAAACAATTATTAAATATTTTATATTTCATAATAATTTGAATTCTAAAAAAATGTACTCTTTTAGAATTAATATATTTTTAATGCTTTAAAAACCTTTTTTTGATATAAAAATGTAATAAAAGTATATTTAATATTTAATATAATTATTATTGAATATGGGTGCATTTAATATGAGAGAGATGCGAGAAAATTTTTATAAGAATGGTGTAAGAAAGTGACATATGTCACATTTTATTTTGATTTATTAGTATAGATAGATTATTCATTCTAATTCATTTCTCTTTACAATAATTGTCATTAAATTATGTACTATATTTTTTTATTTGGCCTATGATATTTTAAAATATATTAAAAAGATTTTAAGTAACTTTAATGCCAGTCAAATACGTATTTTAAACAACTATTTAATAAGTATTTTTAAAATTTTTAATTGTAAGAAAGAAGCAGCGCCGTATATGACCTACAAATGGTGTAACTGATCGATTTGTTCAACAAGGATGTCATAAGACTATCCACAGCGGTCACCCCACTGAAAACCCTTCCCCACTGAAATTTCATGCCACGTCATCACCCCACTGAAAACCTTAATCACCCACAATGGTCACCCCACTGAAAACCCTTCCCCACTATTCCACGTCATCAACATTTTTTAAATTTAATTGATTTATTTAATTTTTTTTTGCAAACAAAAAATAATAAACTTAGAATTTAATTAAACAATTCAAATAAAGATCCAAATAAAATAAAAATTACATTGCAAATTTAAATAAAAAAAACCATACAAAAAAAACTAACAATTCAAATAAAATTTAACGATATTTATCCAAGAGTTTCTTTTTCATTTTTTGCATTATTTCACGATCTTCGTCGTCGAGCATGTCGGGAGGCATAGACTCAAGTGCTCTGAGGTCGGATCGGAGAGTTTTTTCTTCGTGCATTTTTTTCCTTTCTTCGTGTTTTATTTTTTGAAAAGTTGTGAAAGCTTGGAGTTGCTCGGCGAGTTCGGTTGTTGACGTGTTAGAGGAGACGGTTTGACGACTCGAAGAGGACGCCCGTTTTGTTGTATCTCGACCCGTCGGTCTAACCGGTTCCGGTGGGGTGTCGAACTCGGGTTCTTCTTCGTCATCCTCTAGGTTAACCGCGTAATTTGTATGTGCGGTCGAACCCCCGGGCGAATACTCGTTCGTTTCGGAATTTTTGGTTCTTTTTGAAGAACCTTGGACCTCGTTACCTTCTTGGCAAAGAACACGGAATTTTGGCGAGTCTTTTATCGCCACCCAAACGTGGTAGTGGTTAAACGTTTGGCCGTTACTCTTTAGTTGGTATTCCTTTTCGGCCCATTTCAAAACGTTCTCGTCGCTCATCCCGCTTTTTCGGTTGTTTGCGCAGTTGCTATAGATCCCACTAAACTTTGTTAACTTGGTGCACATATCCTTCCACTTTGAATTTAGTTGATGATACGTGCGGTATTCGGCATCGAAGCCCATCACATTGTGCCAACTAACGGTTACCTTTTTCCAAAAATTTTCCCGTTTTTGCGAGTTACCTACAAAAAAAAATTTCAAAAGTAAGTTAAAAAATTAAACCCTTTAAAATAATATATAACAAAACTAAGTAATAAAATTTTTACCTTTGGTTTTGTTCTCGGATTCGTCCATGTAACATTTTCCGAGAGCGATCTCTTCATCTTGAGTCCATTGCTTCGGTGTCATTGGACCACTACTCGGCCCTGCTCCAGCCGGCTGTTTATTTTTCTTACCTTTTTTGCGTTTCTGAGTGTCTTGTGTCTCCGGCACGACCTCGTTATCATGTTGGCTCGGGGAAACAAAATCAGATTCGAACCTCGGTTGAGAGAAGGGAGCAAAACCGGGTTGAAAGTTTGAAGGAGATTGGAAGTTTGGTGGATGTTGAAAGTGTTGGATGTTTGGGTTTTGTTGTAGTTGTGCCAAAAAATTCCTAAGCGATTCGGGATCGTACGAGAACGGGTTGAATTCGGGATTGGGATTGTTAGGCCTTGGATTCATGTTTGTGTTTTTTTTTAAAAAAATATAGAGAGAAAGATGAAAGATGAAGAGATTTGGATGGTTTTTTGGGTAAAAAAAGTTGGGTATTTATTTAGTTTTAAAAAGTTGATTTTTTTTTTTTTTTTATTTTATACCGTTCAACAACGGTAATATATGGCATCCAATCACAAACCGAGATTTTCCACGGGGAGCGGGAGCCGTTGGGGCCGGTTGAGCGGGAGCCGCTGGCTAGGGGGCGGTGTGCCCGCTGGACCCCGTCGCGGGGGAGGGCACCGCTGGCTAGGGCGGGGAGGGTATTGTGGGTGGTCTAATTTTGTTTGTTGTTGGACACATGGTTGAGCTAGTGGGTATAGAATTGCGTGAATAGGATACATTATTGATTATACAAGAGGTATGTGTATTTGACGGAGCTTGAAAAAAAGCTCGGAGGATAGCGAATGATTTTTAGGAAAAAAACGAAGGGAGTCGAATGATTTTTAATAAGAAAACAAAGGGGGTCGAATGATTTTTAGGAAGGAAACAAAGAGAACCGAGGGATTTCTTACGAAATACTACCAACTCGACCCTTCTGACCGGAAAACAGAGGGGCCGGGGCCTCTGGGCCCCTAAAAAAGTCCGTCCATGGGTATGTGTGTTTGATATATATATCATGTAGAAATAATGAATGAAACCTTCATATAACCATGAAGAATCCATCTAAACCAGCTTTGATTAAATTCATTTTAGCAAATATTAGACTTGTTTAGATTAACTTTGAACCATATATAAACCTTAAAATTTAAACCTTAAAGTTAAACTTTAAACCTTAAATTAAAACATGAAGTTAAACCTTAAAAATACGTTGGAAAAATTAGAGACCATGTGTGACCCATGATGGTGGCGTGAGGGTGGTCACCGCGTGAGAGGAGAAAAAAAGGGAAACAAGAGGGGTGGTTAGGGCTTACGAAATGGTAATGATAATACATGTGATACAACATGAAGTAATGAGGGGGTGATGAAGTTAGTTATTTATGTAACGTCTACGTGAAGTGATGTGGGTTTTACCATTGCATATGGCCTAATAATTATATGAATTCAGTTTGTATAGTTGTTATAAATGATTGTTTGCAAAAATGAATATTAGTAATGAATTTTAGTAAAATTCATGTTTGTGTCTTACTATATTAGATTTTCATAACAAACCAAATCACATCTGCAACAAATATAAGATTAAGTAGGGCTCTGATTGATTGACTTTTTCACAAAAATAAAAATGAACAACCTAAGAACTTAAAGAAAGGTTGAGCCTAGATGAAATTAAAAAGCCAAGGGTTGAAAAATCAATTGACAAGTAATTCATGACTTGCATGGTTGAGATGAATAGAATACTACCCCTCTGGGGTATCTCTCTGGAAGGACCTCATTGAAAGAAGTAGTCAAAAATGAAAATAATTTTTACAAGACCAAACCTGTGAGCTGGTAGATCTCCTATTTAGTTATAAATTACTTCAATGTTATTGATATTCAAAAAAAAAAAAAAAAAGATAAAAACCTCTTATAATATTTATAAATACAAGGCTTGGTTAACTATTATATCCGACAAAAAAGGGTTTACATTACTTTTGTGTGACAAGAATAACCTTCATGTAAATTGATACAATTAATAGGAAGTAGTTGGGTCTCTTGATCTCTGTGTGGTTTACTAATTTACACGTCATTATTGAAAACTAGTAAAAATTTAATTCAATTACTGTTCTTATTCACCATGCAAAAGTTTCTTGAATTATTAGTTTAAAAATGTCAAAAATCATGCCAATTTGAGAATAGTTTACTTATAGAGTTATAGAAACATTGTCTTTCTTTCTTTTTCTTTTCTTTTTTTTTTTTTCATTTAAGAAATATTGTCTCTTAAATATTGAGTCCAAACATGGTCAAAAAGTATATTAACTTAAAAGATAGTATATAATAAGACAAATTTATCGAGGAAAATTACCAAAATATTCACTCTAACCAAAACTTTTTTCTCAAAATATCCATTTGACCTTTCAGTTCTTCAAAATGTCCATATCATTTACGGGCGTCACCGCCCATGTATACACAGTCGCCACTCATAAAATAAACCAATAAAAATAAGTCACGTGTCCACTATGGGTGCGGGCACCCATAAAACCTGATACATGCCCAAATACTTGATTTTTTTGTCACTGGATACATATTTTTTTAATATTTTTTACGGCCGGCATTCTGCAGGTGTCCGATCTAGTTTATGGGTGCTCAAACCTAGTTTATGGGTGTCTCGCTCAACACTATAGACGTCCGCCTATACATGTTATAGTTTATGGACATCCCGTTCGTAAAGTTCTCGCCCGTACTAAAAATTCATTTCTATTGATTTATTTTATTGTCCAACACCCGTAAAAAATATGGACGTTTTATAAGATTGAAAAATCAAATACACATTTCAAGAAAAGTTTTGTAAACATTCCGGAATTTTCTCTATTTACCGTTCCAAAAAAAACGCCGGTGGTCCGAGGCGGCCAGTGGCGACCAGAGATACAGGTTGTCACCGGTCATCTGCTGTAAAACATGTGGGCCATATTGTGATCTGGCAGATAACACTGTTTGTTAGTGACATCATGAATGGTGCATGACATTCTGCTTTAGCTATGATGACGTCATCAACACACTTCTAGAACACGTGATAGAGGAGACAAAAAGTCTAAAGCATCAGTTGCTTTCTTATCATAATGCAAAGTGTTTTTATTATTGTTTTTTTGAGAGAAGATTTTTTTTTTAATGAAACATATACGTTTTGATTTAAAAAATAGGTAACATGTATTACTTTTTGGGGTATAAATTTATAAAACCTAAAAATTCATTAACGATTAAATGACTTCTAATCTAGTGATAGTTCATTGACTTGTCTTATAAGAGATTTTAGGGTGGAGTGTCGCCTAGAGTAAAAACATTACTTTAGGTTGAGCTAGAAGGTATTTTAGTTGTGAATTTTTTCATCGGTAGGTGAGCTAGATCACCTCACTCTATTGGTCGGGTTGAATGATGATCCATTTTTCGGAATGGTCCCGAATGATAGGATGTTTGTTGTTTAAAAAATGTTATCAATGAAATATTTAAAGTGCAGAAAGGAAAATTTAGGATCAACTTATTTATCAACCAAAGTAATGCTATTACATTTATGCATAGTAACCCCACAAATAAAATCGTAAATTAGTTTTGTCAAAAAGAATTAACACATCTCTATCAACAACCAATAGATGGACGTATTGAATTAAAAGAAACAAGAATCGAATTATCATGTTTTCAATAATTGGAAGAAGAAAGTCTATTTGGTTTATAAAATAAAAAAAATAATATGTTTAAATATTAAGGGTTTAAAGTAATATATATCAGTTTAATGTTTTCAATTTTGTAACGTTTTAAATACTAAAGCTATTTTTCACCAACTAATTTGTTAAATTAGAACATGAGTAAATTTAACCTTAAAAAATCAAATGTATTCTGGTTATTAGAAATTAACCTTCATACACAAAGTCAATACAAAATTTAAAATATAAAACTCAAACATATTACTTTAAACTTTTAAGACTTAAATTTATTATTTTTTCTACAAACACACGAAACAATTTGTCTAATTAACTCTATATACTACATCTTCAAACTTTGATAAATAGTCTTTTTTAACTTTTTAACACTCAAAAGCAAGTGTGAAATTTATGAGTAAATTTGAAATTGTGTTGTATATATTTGTCAGGTTTTTAGGTATTTATGAGCAAACTTGGTACTTAGAAGTAAGCTTCAACCTTATTAGAAATTTTACTACTTATGAGCAAATTTGTTACTCATTAACAAATTTTGTTCAAGTAAATTTGCTACTCATCATCAAACTTAATTATCATGTGCAAATTTGCAACTGATGAATAAATTTACTGCTTATGAATAAAATTTCTGCTCACGAGCCGTTGTTGGTCATTAGCAAATTTTATCTAGATAAATTTGCGTAATTCACGGCCAAATTTATACTATTTTTATGTACTTATCTTAGCTATGTTGATATCACCAGACACCAGTTACTTGTTGCATCATATGTATAGATCAACTACTAGTTAAATCTAATGACAACACGCTGAATTTTTTTTTGGGTTATTGGATTTTAATCCTCCCAACTTTCACCTATTGGCCGGCAATACTCCATACTGAAGAAATGTTTACTGACAACCTCAACTTTCAACATACTTTCTTGTGACACTCACTGATTAACGAAATTCAAACGGTGTTAATTTTTTGATGACGTGGCACTGAATTTTTCACCTCACCTGATGTGACAATACTCCCTACTCATTGCCACGTCATCAAAAAATTAACACCGTTTGAATTTCGTTAACCGGGAGTGCCACAAGAAAGTATGTTGGAAGTTGAGGGTGTCAGTAAACATTTCTTTAGTAGGAAGTATTGTCGGCCAATAGGTGAAGGTTGGAGGTATTAAAATCCAATAACCCTTTATTTTTCTGATAGACAAATGTACAAAGATAAATCTAGATTAGATTAATTACCTTCTATCTCACTTCTCCTTTGATAGTTAACTAGGCCACTACCTCAGTTAGGGGCAAGGACAGAGCTTAAGAAGGGCCCGGGCCCTTGTTTTTTTAGTTAAAAGAGTCTATTTAGTAGTATTTTGTCGGAAAATACTTTGGACTCCTTTGTTTTCTTCCTAAAAATCATTCGGTCCCTTTGTTTTCTTCTTAAAAATTATTCGGTCGCCTCCGGTTTCTTCTAAGCCCCTTCCGTTTTTTCAATCAATGGCTAGGGGTATCTAATATTTAAATCAGGATCAATAAACATGTAGTTTGTTCCGAAGTTTGATATTGAATTTTGCACCAAATTTTTAAAATTTTGTTTATGGATTCTATTCCATGCGAAATTCAAATTATAAACATGCTTACAATATATGTGTACGTGTTTATGTATATTTCATACATTATACATGCAGTTGAGTTCAGTGGCGGAGCTTGACCAAAACTTCAGGGGGCGAAATAATTTTTTTTCAGGGGGGTGAAATAAATGTTTTTAAAAATATTTTACACTATGTATAGGAAAATATACACCACTACACGCCACCCCGGTCTTCACTAAGCTGCGCCCCTGGTTGAGTTTATACTATTTTATAATTGTTCTTAAAATAATGTCAACAAGTAAATTTTGGGTGTTGAATTTTAGATTATTGATCTATGATCAACTTAATAATTTATATTTTTCATTTTGAATTTTAAAATTATAATTTTGGTTATTTGAAACATTGATGGTTATTAGTTTTATATATTTGTATATTTTTTTGATAAAAATAATTTATGTTTTGATTGTTTAGAAAATAGAAATAATTTTTTTTCGTTGAATACAAATTTGTTGAATTCGTATTTCGAATGGCAAGCAAATTCGAATTTATTTTGAATCCAGTTCGACATATATTTAATTCGTTTAATTCGAGTTAATCCCTAATTCGAGACTCTCCCCCTAGTATGCAAGATAAAAAGTTCCTCCAACGACACGAAAGAATTATGCGCAAGTGGAGGCAAATCGAGATTCTTTCAAATAGAAGGTCTTGGGTTCAAATCCCTCCCGCAGCGAAAAAGGGGTCTGAGGGGTTAGGGGGTTTCACAGTGGGGTTTCTTTTTGGGGCGGTTGTGGTGGCTTATGGGACGTGTAGGTAACTAGACCTTGGTGACATGACCTAGAAAAACGGGTTCACACGATTGAGACATTCGCCGTTAAAAAAAAGTGGAGGCAAAACGAGTATGGGGAGAAGTAACTATAAAAATATGATAAACCTACTAAACTTTACGTACGTACGACTTGACCAAAATTTAAGGACATAGTAAAAAAACCTCACAAAACAAAAAAAAAAAAAAAAAACATTTGTTTCTATAATGTAATTGTACGTTTAATTAATTCAATTATCATGCATGCTTAAGACACTAGGAATAATTAATATATAAAATAACTAATTTAAATATAAAATAACTTTAAAAACTACTTTTAATTATATTTTTATACACACATGTATTTCAACAGGCAATAATATATTTTTTTAACGGCAATTTGGATCACTGACGGATCACAGAAACCACCCGATCATATCCACACTCAATAGGAGGAGACCCACCATAGGTGAGAGAAAACCCCATAGCCTAGCATGAAACCCCTATTTTGTCAACGGCGTGACTAGAACCCGTGACCTTCCCAATATTGAAGTCACACCAATAATATATAACAAGTATTTTTGTGAAAAAAAATATAATACAACATGCTAATTGAATATCCGAAGCTAGCGCTTGGAAAAGTCAACCAGTAGTGAAACTTAGTCACTCACATTAATTAGTACATGAAAAAATGAGGGGTAGAGATAACGTTTTCATTTCATTTTAGTCACACATATATACATATACATACACTAGGTTAAATCACGTGTGTCACACGGATTGGAAATTGAAATGATATGTATTTTATAAGAAAACTTATTTTTTTAATAAAACTTATTTTTACAAAATTTTTATTTTTCCTAAAACTACAAATTTAAAACAATTTTTGTAAATAAAAATTGATTTTTAGAAAATTCATAATTTTGTAAACTTTTTTAAGTGTGCTTTTTGATTAAAAAATACTTCATTTTTAATTTATTAAAATTATTTTTTAATATATAAAAGCATATAATATCATTATCATTATATTTATAATTATTTGATAAATTATAAAATTTAATTATGATTAGCATTTAATATAAGAGGATAAATAAAAGACATGTGACATTAATAGTTTAATAACTTAACATGTGTCAAAAACGATGTTTATTTATTATAATAGTAAGAGATATATATATAGAGATATTTAATTAAGAACCAAATTTTTATTAGGAACTTATGAAATGCATAATAGACTTGTACATAATGCATAAAAAAATTAAAGTAGCAGGAGAAAAAGGTTGAGCAGTTAAAAAACCAACTCAGGTATAAAACTTAAAGAATAATGTACAAGTGTATTATGAAGTTCTCAAGTTCCTAACAAAATTTTGGTTCTCAATAGAATAAGTCCTATATATATATATATATATATAGGGAGGTATTCCATTAAGAACCACTTTTATGTTAGTAACTTGAGGACTGCATAATACACTTGTACATTATGCTTTAAGTTTTGTACATAGAGTGGTTATTTAAAAGGGTAAAATAGTAACTTCTCCCACTTTAAAGGAAAATTACTTTTATACCCCTAAAAATGTGGTTCAAAATTAGTTCATTTAGTTCTTTCATATTTAGTGGTTCTCAATAGAATAAGTCCCTATATATATATATATATATATATATATATATATATATATATATATATATATATATATATATAGGGGAGGGTTTCTAAGAAATCCTTGATTTTGGAGAAAACCAAGAAAAATCATTACTAATTAAACTTTTTTTTTCATTTTTATTTCCTTTTGTTATAAGATAATAAATGTAAAAAAGAAAAAGAATTAAAAAAATATGCATTTTAGGTTATTACATATACGTAACATGTATGTTACACATACTGGTTACATATATGATACTTTATAAGTTACATACGAAACATTTTGAGTTACATATACGTAACTTTGTGATCAACATATTTTTTTCAAAAATTTCTAACTTTATAATATAAGATTATGAATTTTTTTTTAAAAAAATTTATTGATTAGTATAAGTTTTCTTGGTTTTTTCTAAAATGAGAAGTTTTCTTATAAACCTTCTTTTATATATATATATATATATATATATATATATATGTTAACTTTTAGATTAAAGTCGTTTATGACACATAATTATATAAAAAATGCATCACAAAGTAATTACTAGTAAAAATAAATATACAAATAACGTAAGTTTTAGCATTTTTAAAATAGGAAAAGGGAAAGTACATTTTATTAATATTTAAACAATACAAATAATATCTGAAAATTTTAAAAATTTAAATTATTGATTCGATCAAAATGCAAAATTTGAAATGATTGGATTTTCACTAATATTTAAAGAAAATAAGATTAGTTTTTTATATTTAAATGTTTAACTTGGTTGTAGTAAATGAAAATAAACTTTAAATTGTCATATGGATAGTCTCAAAAGACATTACGTGACAAATGTAACGTGGATAGGATAAAAAGACGTCATGTCACATATTTTTATTATTTTTATTATATACTAGGTAAAATCCCGTATATTATACGGGTTAAAAAGTGAAAGGTTATGTACTTTGAAAAAAAACTTGTTTTAAAAAAATTGTTTTTTTCCAAAAACTTATTTTTACAAAACTTTTATTTTTCCTAAAACTACAAATTTAAAATAATAATTATTTTTAAAAAAAAAAAATTTCATATTTTGTAAACTTTGTTTAAGTGTATTTTTTTAATAAAAAAAGATTTCATTTTTAATTTATTAAAACTATGTTTTAATATGAAAAATATATATAAAGTCCTTAGTCATTAGATTTAAATTTTTTTAATAAATTAAAGAATATAATTATAATTATCATTTAATATGAGAGAGAATAATTGAAAAGATTAAAAAATGACATGTGACAATAATTTTTTAAATAAATGACATGTGTAACTAATGATCTAATAAATTGACATGTGACAAAAAAGATATTTATTTATTATAGTAGTAAGATTATAGATATAAATAGAGAATATGCCAGAGGAAGAGAGATTTTGATTAAAATGAATTTTTTAAGTATTCTATCAACCATATTTGATGAATGTTATCTATTGTCTCTCTTTATTTGATTAGCATGTTTCTCCAACAATGGTGGTTTAAGTGTAAAGCAACAATAATCCTTAGCTTGCTTTTAAGGATGAATTAAATTATTTACACCCACAAAGATGGAACACATGAATGTGGACACCATTTTATGTTTGAAGAACTGACTCCAAAATGAGATCAAGGCATCATTTCTACCCTGAATACCAACCCATTAAAATAATATCATAATCATAATATCTATATAATTGAATTCAGGTATTGATAGCATTGGATTCTAATAAATATATAATACTGGTTTATATTATATAAATCGAAATTATATAATATTAGTTTAATTTATATAAAATGAAAATAAAATGTTTAAAACTGTAAATAAAAATAAAAGATGAACATATGGTGTAGAATGCGAAGATCAACATTAGATAGCCAGTGGTGGTATAATGATGAAACTCTTATAGGTGGTTATCTTCTTTTTTAGACCACCCATAATACCAAAGCCGCGTAAGCAGTGGGGTTCGGTGGGGCCACGGGATCTGTCGGGAACATCGCCCTTCTCCGGCGGGACTGGTTTTGTGAATTGGGCGGCACCCGATCCCCGTTCTCCCCCTCTCACACACCGCTTTCTCCTCTCACACAATGGGGAAGCTTTTCCGGTGAGGTAACCATTGTGGGGTTTTAAGATTTCCAGTGGGGTGAGATTTCAGTGAAGGGTAAGTATTACAGATGGTCTTATTAGCAAAGGTGGTGATCTAACTACCACAAGAACACACTCCCCCCTCTCTCCCACAAGATTAAACTGATTTTTTTTACATCAATAAATCTATCTGTTCATATACAACTCTCAAATTAATAAATTTTACCTGGGTTTAAACCCAAGACCTCACATCTAAGAGCTAAAAATGTTTGATGATGCAGTTGTTATTTTTTTTTTACCTATTGGACATAATCCCTTCTTTTGATTATTCTACAATAGAAAGGGTAAAGGGATGCAAATTTGCAATACATGTAGACGTGGGGTTGGGCAAAGAAAGAAGTGGTAATCGCTAGAGATAGGAAGAGAGGTAAATGCGCGCAAGAAAATTGCCTAAATCATTGAGTTTAAACGACATAGATTTCGTTACAGGTTGATTAACTGGTTCGGATCGATACAAATATCAGTTGAGTTCATCGACATCAATACATATACATATATACATACATATACATATATCTATATTGTATTATGTTAAAACTCAATTTTAGAAAATAACCCTTAAATTTCACATGATACAAACCCTACACACACACATAGGGGACGGTTAACGTACAAATGAAATTAACGTGCTAAACGTAGGAAGCTACAAGAACGCGTTATGTGTCATCAGGGTAAGGAGCATTATCGTCCATATAAAATTACAGACCGTGATTCATAAAATTACAGACTGACCTTTAACACACATAATCAAGGACCGCATGGATAATCACAGACCAATAATAACGGACCGCGTTATATAACAATCACAAACCGTATTTTAACACACATAATCAAGGACAAGATGTATAATCACTAACCAATAATCACGGACCACGTTATATGAAAATCACGGACCGTCGTTTAACATGCATCATCAAATGACCAACTGCATAATTACGTACCAATAATCACGTACCAAGAATAAAAATCGCGGACCACGTAAAAAAAAACTTAAAAAAGCTATAACAATACTATACTTAAATTAAAGATAATAAAATTCTCAATTTTATGATGTAATTTTTTAAAAAAAAAATAATAAAGCATGTAAAAGTTAATTTTTAAAAATCGAGTGGAACTTGTTGTAATATAGAAAATGTGGTTGTTTCTCTTTTGTCCTTCCAGTAATATTTTACGCTTCTTTTGTAGAGAAAATTGTATAAAATGGGGATCACTTGATCTTATCTATTGACTAGTTTGATCAAAGGGTCCAGGATTCGTCGTACATTTTGTATGTTAAGCAACATATGTATTTGATCTGGCTCCTATATATATATATATATAGGGGATGGTTCGAATGTTAACAGTCACTTATTGCGATAACCGAATATCTACATCTTATATTACTTTGGGGCCCGCATTAAATTAAATCTAAAGGTGTATGTTTTTTCTTATTTTTTTATTAATGTAAGTAGGCCCCTACATTAATAAAAAAAAAGAAAAAACATACACCTTTAGATTTACTTTAGTGTGTGCCCCAAAGTAATAAGATGTAGTTATTCGGTTAACGCAATAAACATGGGTTAACATTTGATCCTCTCCATATATATATATATATATAGAGGAAGGTTCATGAGAAAACTCCTTATTTTGAAGAAAACCAAGAAAACTCATACTAACCAATAAATTTTTTAATAAAAAATTTCATAATTTTTTATTATAAGGATAGAAATGTTATAATACGCAAAAATTTTTTGAAAAAAAATATGTAAATCATGAAATTACATATATGTAACTCAAAAAGTTTCGTGTGTCACTTATCAAGTTACATATATGTAATCAGTATGTGTAACATAGTGATTACATATATGTAATAACCTAAAAAATATATTTTTTTCTATTTTTTTTTCTTTTTTTACATTTCTTATCTTATAATAAAAAGGAAATAGAAAAGAAAAAATGAAAAAAAAATAATTGGTAATGATTGTGATTAGTTTTCTTAGTTTTCTCCAAAACGATGGTTTTCTTAGGAACCCTCCCCTATATATATATATATGGTAAGGATATTTTGAAAACCATATCAAGTGTGAAAAACATGAAAACAATGAAAAAACATGTAACACACGTAATGCTGGGCCCAGATGTTGTGTCTAGATATTATGTATATGTTACACGTTGTTACAAAGTATATCTTTAAAGAACTAGACGAACATGATTAATTTCATGGTTTTTACAACTTATGTTAGTTCTTAATTTATGAATTTCTTAAATATAACCTAGTACACCAATACAATTAGGAATCATATGTTTTATGTATCCCTGACTAGAGTTTGGTTCTTCAGTAGGGTCCGATTATTCATTACTAATTGAGACCAATTGCTAAAGAACTAGACGAACATGATTAATTTCCTGTCATCCCTTTAATTAATTAACGTAAAAAAAAATCCTAGACACTATTTCTGAGCCCTCTCTTCGGTCAAGCTAATAAACCCGATTTATTCAAAACAACCATAAACACTTAAAACAGATTTTTTTGATAATTAATATAATTATTAAATTATTATTATTTGATTTTTTATGCCTACTTGCTTGGGAAAAAGAAAAATGTTAAGGCTATAAAAATCATATGTGGTAGAGATGCACGCACATGCATAGTTAGCAAGTAAGACCAACGACTTGGTCTATCATGACTATTTCAAATGATCTTTGCCTTCATATGTATGACCACAACAAAGTCATACATACATATATACATCTAAAGTAAAAAAAAAAAATTGTAAAGTATATGAAGTTTGCATGATTTTTCTCATTCAATTGTTATTTTGTCATAGATAATTAACATGCTGATAAATTGTGTATGATAGCTACATGTCTATATGATTTAAACATGTAAAAACAATTAACACTTGCATGATATCACATAGACTTTGTAAACTTTGCACACAAAAATCCTTTTTAATTGAATCAATCATTATCTTTATTTTTATACAAATAAATAAAAATAATGCTAGACATATATCAAATTTTTAGACCATTCTTATAACAATTTTCCTGCCTCTCTTTAATACAAATGAATATATTATCTATGTATGGAAAGTTTCAAAATCACTATATAATAATCCAGAAATTACAATAGGTTGAAGAGATGAAATATAACCAATATATATCCTTTTAAAAATAATATTAAATTGTAATTATATTATTAATGTATTTTTCAATTTAAAATAGATTACAAAATATTAAAAAAAAACTTAATATTAAAAACACCCTTTTTAAAAATTATAATATTATAAAATATGATTTTTTTATAACAATGAGCCTTTTTAAAATATCATTTTTTAAAACCGGTTTTTTTTAAATAAAAGTTTTATAAAAAGTGTTTTTAATAAAAAAAAAGAAATTTCTTATATATAACAATGCCTTATTATTTTTACTAACAAAAAATATTTTTTTTATTTAATTCGTGTAATTTAAAGGATACTAACCTGCATTTTTAGGAAAAAAATGGCATTTTCTAAAAAAGTTTTGACAAGATATCTAAGAAACAAACTTTTTAAAAAACAAAAGTTTATAAAATAATATCATTGTTCTATTACTTAAGTTATATATTTATGTGTAATTCTACACATATTTTATCTCAAAATATTATTTATAATTTATAAGTTTTTATCATCAACTATTGATGTTTTTTTATTTAATTGATACAACACACGGATAATAACCTACATTTGTGTAAAAATAATCTTCTGTTCTTAACAAAAAAGGCTTTTTGAAACAAATAATTTTCTAAAAAAACAAAGTTTTAAAAGACCAATGTTTAAAAAATGATAATATTTTTTTAATTAAGGTAATAGCTTATACACAATTACAATCATATTTTATATCAAAAAAGTTGGTTTATAATTTTCTAATTTTCATTACTAACTATTTATATATTTTTTTATTTAACCAGTGTAATATATGAGTTAATAACCTAGTGTGTGTCTATATATATGTATGAATGTTCAACAATGAAACTAAAATAAAGAATTTTTGCAACACCTAGGTCAATATCACTCACAAATTCAAACATATATCTAAGTTTGAAAAAATATACTGCCTTCATTTTCATATAATTGTACAAAATCTGGGCTAAATTTCAGGCCATGAAACTACAAAAGCTTTGATTTACATATAAAGAGTGAAACATATATCTAAGTTTGAAAAGATAGTGCTTTCAAATTCATGATCTTTTACATATATCTTGGCTAAATGTCAGACAATGAAACAACAATAGCTTTGCTTACCTATTGTGTATTCAGACCACTTAAGAAGCTAAAACAGCCTGTCTTGTTGGCAGCAGATGATTGACGAAGTTGTTTGTACTTAGACATGTAGTGCTCAACAGAAAAAGATAACTGCCTTATAGCTTCTATTTTCTCTTTTGTAATAACTGAAATAACTTCCATTTGTCTCTCCACCTCTCTTTCCAACTCGGCCACTTTCAACGTTAGTTCAGTTCTAAGTCTATCTGCATCTTCAAATGATGCAACTACCCTCTCATGCTCAATTTGCAGTGCGTTCAAACGGGTCTCCAGTTCTTGGATTAACTTGTCCTGAGAACACCTCTCCTCTTCAAGCGTCTCCAACTTACCACTGATTCTATTTCTCTCTGACCTTGAGAAGTTCAGTTGTTTTTTCAAATCATCAAACGACTTTGTATGGTTCTTTAGCTGCCCTTTTAACTTTGCAACATCATGATTCCAGATATCCTCTTTTGATTTAAGTAGTTCTTCGAGTTGTTTGATATCAGACTTGTACCTATCATTCTTTGTTTTCAGTTTTTTAATTTTATCATCACTCTCGCTTAGTGTAGCTACACATAAGTCTAATTGCTCATCCATTTCACGTAAACCTTTAGCCCGAGATTTAAAATAATCATGTGCAATGTTCACTTGATTCTGTTTTGAATGAAGTATTTGTTTCAACTGTTGATTTTCTTGAAATATGTGGCTAGATGGTTCACCCTTCAGATTTGAAATTAATTCTTTTGCTATTGATAGGCTCATTCTGGACTTCTCTAACTCCTTTTCCATTGTTTCAATTTTTAGATTAGACTCAGAAATCACCAGTTTAAGGTCAGCCACTTGCTTCTGCAGCTCAACCTCTTCTGCTTCATTAGCCCCAATATGGATTTTTTCAGTTTTAGTTTCTTTTACTTTTAATGCATCATCTTTAACAGTTGACGTTAGATGCTTATTGGTAGACTCTGAACCAGATCCTGATGATAACAAGGAGGAAGGCTCTGAGTCTTCTCTTTCAGAAACATTAAAACCACCACTTTCCCTTAAAACAACATCAGAAGTTGAATCAGAAGGATGCAGATACATATTCTTTGTCAGGGATGGACAGTTCTTGTTGATTTCTTCAATCAAATGAATATGTTGATCAGCCAGCAACCTATGCAAGCGCGATAACTCATCCAAATGTTTTCTTAAGTAAGACTTCTTTTTTTCATAATTCTCTGCTGTCATTTGAGAGAATTTTTCATCTTCTTCTATCTCCTCAATGATATCTTCAACACATTCTTGGAACCCTAGTTATCAGATATATCAATATATCATCCTTAATTATTGTATAGATATGTAATGTGAACAAAATGAAGGATGATTTCTAAGTTAAATAAACTCTTCACCTTCAATAGTTTCTCCAAGGGTTAAAGAAATTTCCGGACTCATCTGGCTATCCTCCTGTTGCATCGGTGATTTTGATTCATCTCCATCCATTTTTAAAGACCAATTGCACTGATAAAAATAAAGCAATATAAGGTATTTGTGAGACTGGTTCAGCATAGTTAAAAGAAGTTAAACAGCCCATACAAGGGAATATTTAATCAGCAGTTCAACACCAACATATAATTCTTTAAAATTATGATCAGAAACTTATTTAAGAAAGTTAAATATAACTGATTGCTTGCCATTAAGGTGAATCAATTCAGAGAAAATGCAAAAATCAAGTTAGGGTATCATTTGGTACCCGTGAGTTCAATCATATTATGAGTGTTCAGTATCACCATCATTTCAGTTATATCATATACCGATTTGTTCAATTTCACTTGATTCATTGTTCTTGGTGCCATACTAATCAAAGGCAGACATCCACTAATCCAACACATGAAAATCACCAAGATCCAATGAATTTCCACTGCTATTCCACTACACCAATCAGGTCTCAAACAACACAACAAATGAAGCAAAAAACAGAACAAGATTTATTCAATCAAATGCATCAGAGAGATCAGAATTAGGTCTACAAACAGTAACAAGTTAAAAACCAACAATTAACCACATCTTTTGAAATGCAGAATCATAATTGATGTAGAAAATAACAAGAACTAGCTAGATCACCTGAAAACAGTACTAATTTTAATTCAACATCCGATCCTTCATAATGGAACCAAGAAACAATCAACAATACCAAAATTAGAAGAGTGGTTTGCCTAACCTTTCACGAAAATTGCAAGTGATTCAAAAGAATTGATCAACAGCTGTTATCATCGATAATTCGATATATAAGATGTATGATTCTTTATGTGCGTTTTACATAGCGATTATGAAGAAAATTATTGAAGGGGTGGAATGTGGATGTTATTTACCCGCCTTTTTGCTTTGAAATGCGTATTGACTAAAATAGACTTAGGTTTCCACGAATTTAAGGGGATTAGGGATCAAAGTTGAGGGGTGTTTAAGGTATTTTGAATGGTATGAGAAATGAGAAGAATGCATCGGTTTGAAATCGGTTTTAACGTACTAGGTTAGGAGTAGTTCGGGTTGAAAGGGCGGGTCATTGATTTGGATTTTCAAACCGGTTTTTTTTGACACATCAGGTTTGAAACTCTATCATGGTTTAACTTTATAATATGAAAAATATTTAGATTTATAAGTTTTACAAATAATGGGAATAAGTATAGACTGAAAGGAAAATAGCTTCGTGGCTATAATTGCCGTCAAATGTAAAATAATTTGTTTTAAAACATTATGTTATATTGTTAAAATAGTTGAACATACAATTAATTTGCTAAATGATTAATATGTGATTATCTTACTAAATAAGTAAATCTCTTTGTGATAAATTTTACTCTAATCATTTCAAACTATAGTTGAAAGCATGAGTCCAAAAAAAAAAAAAAGAAGAAGAAGTTGAATAGAAGAACGAAAAGATTTCTCGGATGGATTTGTCAAATTTTTAGTTCGCTTTAAGCCATAAAACGATTAAGACATCCCTGAAGATCATATATGCATCAAATGAGATTTATCATAGGGTTTACTTGATGATTTTTTTTTAATTAAAATCATGTTTTATATGTTGTATATATTATATTGATTGTGATTGCTTTTAAAAATAACAAATCTAGTATTAAGTTAGCAATTTGTAAAATTAGGGTTGGTCATGTTAATAGTGGTACCTAGTGTTAAAATAACTCAAATTCATAATCTTGTGAAATAAACTCTATTTTGAAAAAAGTTATTAACGGTAAATAAAAATAACAGTATTGAAATGGATCACTTGAGATCGGTACGTACTAAACCATATTCAACATTCTATTCTTTAAAACAAATCCAAGAAATCATATTAAAATGAAATTTAACTTCAGTTTCACGAAAACTAGAGCTGATTCAAGAGAATATATCAACAGGACTAATAATCATTGATTAATAAGATCAAAACTTCCAGATTCATAAAGTTGTACAAAGAAAAATACCTTGGCAAAATGTCAAAAAACAGTTGTTTTCCTTCATATGTAAAAAAAAAAAAAAAAAAAAAACTAACCTATAGCGTAATCAGACCACATAAAAAGCCAAAACAGCCTGACTTGTTGGCAGCAGATGCTTCGCAAAGTCGTTTGTACCTAGACATGTAATGCTCCACAGAAAAAGACAAATGTCTTATAGCTTCTATTTTCTCTTTTGTCATAACTGAAATAACTTCCATTTGTCTCTCCACCTCTCCTTCCAACTCAACCACTTTCAATGTTAGTTCAATCTTAAGCTTCTCTGCATCTTCAAATGATGAAACTACCCTCTCATGCTCACTTTGTAGCGTGTTCAAACGGGTTTCCAGTTCTTGGATTAACTTGTCCTGAGAACACTTCTCATCTTCAAGTGTCTCCAGCTTACCACTGATTCTATTTCTCTCTGACCTTGAGAAGTTCAGTTGTTTTTTCAATTCATCAAACGACTTTGTATGGTTCTTTAGCTGCCCTTTTAGCTTTGCAACATCATGATTCCAGATATCCTCTTTTGACTTTAGTATTTCTTCCAGTCTTTTGATATCAGACTTGTACCTATCATTCTTTGTTTTCAGTTTTTTGATTTTATCATCACGCACAGTTGATTCCGCTGCATATGATTTCACTTCATTTTGAAATCTATGAAGTTTTTCAATCTGAGAATTAAGCTGTTCACTTGCTTTGTCCACTATTTTCTGAGATGACTGAAGTTCATATTTCAACATTTGATTTTCTTGAAACAATTTGCTAGACTCACCCTTCAGATTTGTAATTGCATCTTTTGCTATTGATAGGCTCTTTCTGGATGTGTCTAACTCCTTTTCCAATGTTTTAATTTTGAGATCAGATTCAGAAATCACTAGTTTGAGGTCAGCCATTTGCTTCTGGAATTTAGATTCATCTTCTAGAAGCTTTTTGGCTTTAAGTGGCTCATCAACCACAACGGAATTCTTTTGAAGTAAAATCTCAGGGGTCTTAGCTTCTGCTACGTTAAATGCACCTTCTTTGACTGGTGAACTTAGAAGCTTATTGGTAGATTCTGGGCCAGAATCTAATGATAATGAGGAAGATGGCTCTAAGACTTCTCTTATCGAATTTGAATCAGAAGAATCTACATGCCTCTTTATTATCAGGGATGGATCCTTCTTGCTTACTTCATCAATCAAACGAACATGTTGATCAAAAAACAAAGTATGCAAGCGTGATAACTCATTTAAATTTTTTCTCAAATAAGACTTCTTTTTATCATAATTTTCAGCTGTCATTTCATAGAAATTTTCATCTTCTTCTATTTTATCAAGGATATCTTCCACACGGTCTTGGAACTCTAGTTATGCAAGTACATCATGCTCAATTAGTGTATAGACATGTAATGCTAAAAAAATGAAGGATAATTCCCAAGTTGAATAAGGACCTCACCTACAATAGTTTCTGCAATACTGATCTGACTATCCTCCTGTTGACTTGGAGATTTTAATTCAACACCCTCCATTTATAGGACCAACTGCCTGTTATAAATCCATATCATAACATAAGATTAAGTCTAGCCACCAACACAATGATTAAGCAATATGAATTATGTGTGAGACAGATAGCCTAACGAGGGAATAGCCACTCAACATTAAGATATTTATGTGTAGAAAGAAATCTGATTCACAAGGTTAAACTTAAGTGATTGCTTAGCACCCAATTGTTACAATTCACTAAAAAAAGGAAAAATCAAGTTAGACCATCATTTGGGATCCTGGAGTTCAATCGACCAATGAATGTTTGGCAATCAGCATCATCATCATTTCATTTATATCATAATTAAAACTATGTAAGCAGATTCGTTCAATATTACTTGGTACCATACAAATCGAAGGCAGATATCCACCAATCGAACCCATGAAAAAGGCTAAGGTCCAGTGGATTTTAAAAATCCTAATGAAGCAGCAACATAGATCAGATCAGTTCAATCAAATGCACCTAAGAGGCTGAGATTTGTACCAATTCTAATTGACTACAACAAATTTAAACGCAACACAATCACAAAATAGGTCTGAAAACAGCAACACGTTAAACATCACCAATGAAGCAATTGCCATGAACAGCTTAAATCAATCATATGAACGGCGTCTTATGTAATACAGAATCATAATTGATTACAAAAGGGGGGAAAAACAAGAACTAAATGGACCAACTGCGAACAGTACGAATCATAATTTACATCCGATCCTTCATAAAAATACCAAGAAACAATCAGCATAATCAAAATTCGATGAGGGGTTTGACTAACCTTTCACGAAAACTAAAACTGATTCAAAAGCATTGATCAACTATGATCAGCGATTGCAAAGATCTACGGTTCTTTTACGCTCCGAACAAGAAGAAAAATACGGAAGAAATGGATGTTGTTTACCCGCCTTTTTCGCTTTTAAATACGTAGTCATTGAAACAGCCTTAGATTTTCAAGATTTTTAAGGGGATTTGGATGAACGTTGAGGGGTGTTTGAGGTATTTTTGAATAGGCGAGTGGCGCAGCTAGAAAGGAATGAAACAAGTGATTCTCGGGCCCCCGGCACCTGGGTGGCCCAGTCTCCACCAGGCAAAAACAGCCCATATAATAAAGGTTTAAGCCCAGACGTATTTGATTTAAAGCCCGGTCTATACGAGCCCATATTAAGCCGCCTTGCGGCCTCGGTGTGGGTAAATTGGTAAAATTTATATTACGAAATAGTTTTATCTTTATACGCTTTATTAAAAAAAATAGTAAACGCCACCATTAGACGCCCACACAGGTTTGTATCAACAAAAGTCAAAACCGGTTTATTAGGTACCTTCATGGGAAAAGACCGGTTTCAAATGAATTTGAGGATCAAATGTTGAATTCAAACCAATTTGAAAGTGTCTTTAACTCTTTATATAGGTCGGGTTAAACCGATTTAAAACCGTAAGATTACAACTCGGTTTTCAATCAACCATTTGGATAGAATTGGAAACCAATTTACCAAAACGGGGTAGGGTGAACAGTACGGAAATCCAACCTAGTTTTTTTTATCGCCTCTAGGTTTACTAATAATCGAATAATTATAGAGCTTTGCGACTCGAGGAAAATACTAGTGCTATAACATTTTATTTAACAGTTTTAATTGGTTGTTTTTTTTATTATTTTGAATGGCTAATTTTTTGGAGTACTGGAGTGACACCTCCAAATTCCCACGTGCGGTGTCAGACCGCGCGGGTGTGACGTGTCCAGGATTATAGCTCTTGATCATATAGAACGACTCTATATGAGTTACATAATCATACAGTTTTGTAATTAAAACAAGTTTTAATAATACGCAGCAGAATAGATAAAATGTCAAGCAGCGGAAATATAAATTGTTGCAACAGAAAAATATAATGTATCAGACACTACATGTTTAATATTTTTCAAAGCCCAACAATGCAAAACAAAAGCCTAGGATTTGAGTCTATATGCATGCAAGACTCCTCAGTGCATCTCCCTGTGCACCCTAGCTTGTGATCCATCAATTATCTGAGAATACATGCGAAAACTTGTCAACATAAAGTTGGTGAGTTCACATGTTTAGACAGTAGTAAAACAGTAAGACAGACATACTGGGTATGTTTAAGTTGTTTGTTGGATCCACGATCCGGAGTGTGTCAGTTCATCTTACCGAAACTCGACTGTTTCCTTTGTCTCCCCAGGTCATCGCTGAACTCAGCGTCAACATCGATATTACACTCGTTATGACCTCCAGTCAACGTTGTTGCCGAGTGGGGCTAGTCAAACCCAGTAGTACTACGTAATAACGACTCGTTTGTTACACAACTAACGGTAAGGATACGTGAGGACTTGTTGCGATAATAGTTACACTCAAAATAATTTTACAACATATCAGTCATATATCTAAAACAATTGCATAGTATTCTCACCCCAAAAGTTTAACAAAAGCAGTTAAAGAGTAAAAGTGAGGCTGTAAACTTACCTGAGTTTAGTAGTGCATTCGTCACGTGAACGGAGTAGTGCGCCTCTTAGCGGTTACCTATATCACATAGGTGTCATGAGATTGTGTCCACATTCGTGTGGATCTCACAGGATCGTATTTGTGTCCAAACAACCCTAAGTTGTTATGTGAGTCGCGTTGACCGCGTTTGACCGTGTTGACCATGTTTGACCTAACGACTCGTTGGTGACGTATTTAGTTCAAGTGATCGTTTAACGTGCGACTAGTGTCGCGTGATGTGTGTGAGCACATAATATGCATCCGTGGGATAACTTACTATTTATAGTAACTTTCCGTTTTAGGAAAGTTTCCATATTAAGCAAGTCATGCAAGACATCACTTTCCGTTTGTTCTAGCATGCATGGTTAACCTACATGGTCATGTTATCACATAGCACATAATCATACTTAGTCAATTAAGCAAGTTTCTCGTTTTAAAGTTGCCATTTATGGAAAGTTGTGGCAATATGCATATTTTACCAAAACTAATAAGTTAAACTCATCTAATATCAACATCTTAGTTCCAAATTATCATTTAAACATGCTCGTTATAACTAACACATCGATAATCATCAGTTTATTGAAATAAAGTTACTATTTATAGAAATAACGAGGTAAATCAAGTTTTATAACACTTTCAACAATCAAATGTACTTAGAATCATCATGCAAATCATAAATCATAAATCATAAACTCAAACACATGCATATGGCTATTTCATCATCTTTCACTATTTTGTAACATTAAAGTTACTAAAAATGGAAATAATTGTAAATAATCATTTTCTTGACTAAATCAACCATCCTTGATCATATAAATCATCACAAATATCATTTATAATCATGTATCCTTAACCAAAATCGTCTAAATTACCTTAGATCATACATGCATGTAAGTATCTCTTGCACATTTCATAAATCCATGACCCAAACCATACTTTCATCAATAAAACACATCATAAATCATCTCAAACCATCATAGTTAATCAAAATCAGTAGAAATAGCATCAAACCCAGATCTAAAACATTGAAATTCCGTGCATGTGTGGGTTATGTGTATGCATGTGGCCTTAGAGGCTTGCATGTGTGTGTACAAGTGTTGTTATACTACATGGACTCAAAGATCTACCTTCAATGGCTCCAAGATGCACCAAGATGATGATTAATCAGCTTCTAATGCTTCTGGAACTCCTCTTCTAGCAGGTTTATGAAGGTGATAGTCTTCTCCTAGCTTCTTCAATCTCCAAGTTCTTGATTTCATCAAGTTTGAGCTTTCAAGCCTTCATCAATGGCTTCCCAAGTGCTCGAAGAGGGTGATTAGAGGTGATAGCAGGTGGTCTTGGGGGTTTAAACCAGCTAGTTAGCGTCTGGTTGCAAGCAACAATGATGTGGGTAGGTTTATGATGGTTTTGGGGTTATCAAGAAGATTTTGACGATTCTGGGCTGGCAGGCGCATCGCCTGGCTGGCAACACCGTGCCCGGGCGTAGCGCGCGGATGAGTGGTATTCTGAGGCGTCAAAGAGTCTCGTACGCATCGCCAAGGATGGTGTATTGGGTCTGGGCGTAGCGCCTGGGCCTCTGGTCAAGCACAATAGGCCCATTTTCATGTTTTGGCGCGTTTTTCGCGTATTTCTCGATTACGGTCATCGTTTTAAGACATATAAACATCGTTTCACTTGTTTTAGGTTCCCTGGAGCCTAATTGTTGTGAAAGTGGGTTGTGGTTTGCTTATTTCACCAACGTTCGTTATTCAAGTCACGTGCGAGCGTTTTACGATAATTCCTCGAATTATCGGTTTGCTGTGTGTGTTTGGACAGTGCCACGCATGTAATAATAATACACATTATTATTAAAATAAAATAAATGCTGATCTGGAAAATACGAGGTGTCACATGGAGTATCATCACTATCATCGTGTCACCTGCAGTACCACCCAATCATATCTATCATCAAGTCATCAGTTCTGGAGGAAACTCAAAACTTTGAGAAAACTCCCTCGTTGGATTCGAACCCAGGATCGTATGTTTCCTAAGTTATACTTTTATCCTACCACCAAGATACCGATAGGTTTTAATTGGTTATTTTATTAAATCATGTTTTTGAAATCTTTGTTTGTTAATAATTGTAAATATTTACTATTAACTAATAAAAAAATAGATCGATAAAAGGAAAACCGCAAACCGCAACAATTAAATGGACCATATGAGATCAGTCCGGGTCTTCAAAACAAATTCAAGTTACCCGGTAACAAAACAAATTTAAAAGAAAGGTTAATTAAATGTCCAACTAAAATGGATTTAGAAGAATTGATTTACATCACTAATAATCACTGATACATAAGTTCAAAACTCTTACTCCTATATAGCCTTTTAAAGATATGTATGATTCATTTTTCTTTCTTTATAATTCTTTTACCATTTAGATTTTAACTGAAAAAGAAGTTTCAAAGATCTGGAAAGATCATATATTATAATAGTTTTTAGTATCATTAAAAAAAGAAATGAATACTTAACTAGACAAATTTTAAAATTTGTAAGTAATAAAATTCATTTGTAATGTTGAGACCATCCGGTATGCCATGTGGTTGGGCGTTGATGGCAAAGAAAAGGGCGTGGAACATTGCCCCCTTGGGGCATGGGCGGGCGTGGGTTGGGTGGGCGTGGCCACAGCAACGGGCGTGGGAAGCTTCATAAAGACCGTTTGAAGCTGGGAGGGTTGGGCGTGGCCAACCACTTGGCATTTCCACCACAAGTGGTTGAGTGGGTGGTTGTAGTAGATGCCTACGTGGCGCCTAGGTGGAGTGGTTGGGCCAAGGGGCATACCCCATGAATAAACACATATATAACTTTTGTAGTTACTTTATTTTTTTAACATAAATGTAGGACCGATAAAAACGTTTAAGAAAGCTGGGTGTTCTTTCAGACGTTGAGTGTTGGATATAGAGGTGGGCAAAAAAAGATAGAACCTACAACTCAAAACCGTAACTAGAATCGGTCATTCCTGAACCGGAGGGTACATGCGGTTCTGGGTTCTCGAAGAAATCGTAACCAGAAATGCCAGAACAAGTTCCACCTTTACTCAGCCAAAACCCAAACCAAAACTGGCTAAACCGGTTAAAAAAAGGGGTTTGGCCACGTTGGTTGGCTATATCATTTTATAATAGAGCCATTTAAAAAAGTTCATGACTACTTTAAGGCTCATCATATAGAAGTTTGAAAAAACAAATTGCTTGATATGTTTTGATATATTTGTTTGTAATATGAGTTTGAGCCAAAAGTCGTTTGACTCGTATAAATTAAATTAACTTTTAATATTTGTAAGTTATAACCATACTAGTAGTCCAGTATTAAACCTAGTGAACCTAAGATTTACATCAATCTTATTTTTAAACACGTCAATTTTGACCCAAATCAAGATAAATGGTTTGATATGAAAGAATATTAATTATGTATTGCGTTGAAATGAGTAACATTGTATTATATATTGGGTTGGGATGGATGACACTTTAAAACAATGCGAGTCAAGATAAGTAACATAAAACTATGTGAATAGAATGATTTAAAAGGCAAGAATAATCAATAATATATTTGACGAGAAAATCATTAAAGATTGCTTAAATATATTATTTGCTTAGTTACAACTCATTTTAACTTAAATTAAATTGATGTTTTTAAGGTCATGTGTAGTGGTAAAGCCCCCATCACTCAACGTAGGCGTCACGCAAACAACTAACGTCATCACTCCACGTCATCACCACATGTGTTATCACCATCACTCATCAAGCCCCCATCACCCCCTTTTTTCCCCTTTCTTATCCCTTCACGCCGTGACCATGGTCACATATGTGGGGATATCAAGCCCCAATCACGGGCATTGTGTAATGGTGAGGAGGCGTGATAGAGACTTGAGGGGCCACCACTTGGTGGGGGTCATGCCCCACTACACGTACCCTAAAAGCAACCCATTAGACCCAACTTAATTATGACAAAGTTGTATATGGTTGTGATTGTGTTTTGAAATAAATGACAACTTAAATTTGTAACGTTTCTAAGCATTACTATGAAAAGATGAAGCAAAAAGATGATTTCCTTTTATTAAAACCAAATTCACAGAAGAGTGGAAAAATTCATGCAAGTGCCAGTTTGTCACCAACAATCATGTATTAATAGTTGCTTAATATGTAAAGAAACTGAAAAACTGCACGCTAACCTTGTAATAACAGTCATTATGTTGTATTTGCTATAACTTCCTTTTGCCTGTGCACCTCTTGTTCCAACTCCACCACTTTCAGTTTTAGTTCATCTTTTAGTTTTTGCACAATTTTAAACGTTACTAGTACCTCTGCTCGCTCGGCCTGAAGTGATTTTAAACGGGTTTCCATTTCTTGAACTAAATTGTCCCGAGAACACTTCTCAGCTCGAAGTGTATCGAGCCGAGCATCAACACCATCTCTCTCTAATATCAAAGTTTCCAGCTTCTTATTCAACTCATCAAGTGACTGGCATTTTTCCTTTAGTTCTTTTTTCAACTTTTCAATATCAGCATTCCATTTGTCCTCTTTGGCCTCATGCGTGCTTTTCAGGACTGAAATTTCAGACACGTACTGATTAATCTTCATATCAAATTCTTTAATCTGATCATCATGCGCTATTATATCAGCAGCTACTTGCTGCTGTAGTGCATTAACTGTTTCTGAATGCGAGTCAATCTGCTTGTGTAATAAGGCCAGCATTTCTTTATTTTGCTTAGTTTTTTGTTTGCTAGCCCGTTCATGCTGCTGTGAAAGCAAGTCTTTTGCAACTAAAAGCTTGCTACTCGATGCCTCTAATTCCTCACCGATTGTTTTAATTTTGAGGTTGGAGTCAGAAACCAAAAGCAAAAGGTTAACCACTTGTTTCTGTAACTCAAAGACCTTTGATTTCTCAAGTTCAAGATAGGCATTCTGAGTCCTAATATCATCTTGTGCTGATTCCAGCTGAGAGTCCATAACTGATTCAATCTCTTTGATCATGCACTTCAACTTTGTATTTTCTTCTGTTAAAGTTTGAAGGTCTTCTTTCAAGTTATGTGAAGCTTCAGAAACCTTACGGGAGTCTGAATCAATAGAGTCAAGACGCTGTTTCTTGTTGAATTCTATAATCAAATCAGCAAGTAGATCAACCAACACCCCATGAACGCGTGATAACTCAGCTACATGTGTTGACAGTTTAAGATTCTTCTCATCATAACTTTCAGCTGTCAATTGGGAGAAATTTATATCTTGTTCCATCAGGTCTGTGATTTCTTTGACACCCTCCTGGAACTCTAGTTTTCCAAATATTTAATGCAAGGTTAATGTTATATTCAACTAGTTCTTAAAAGGTAGTAACACATGTTCTGCTATGTGACATGCAAACATCCACACAGATGCATAAAATATAGACATAACAATATTGGCCTAAAGCAAAATAAATGGGTTTGTTTGGGTGAATATTTATTGTATTTTGGGTTTAAATGAGTAGTACCATAACATAAAACGGATTAAGATTGGTAACATGTTGACACAATACAGGTCAAGATAAGTAACTTAAAAACTATGTTAATAGAGTTGATTCAAATATGGAAGAATTATTAATGATATTAATGATAGGTCTGATTAGAAAATCACTAATGATAATAAATTATTTGTTTAGTTACAACCCGTTTTAACTTGAACTAAATTGAAGCTTTTTAAAAACGATCAATTTAGATGTAAACTGATTTTGCTTAATACTCATCCTGACTCGAACACATTCTGACCACATTACCTAACCCGACCCAACGCCCCATTTTGCAATGCTTAATAAAATATTAAAACGTATGGTGATAAGGACCTCACCTTCAACATTTTCTGCAAGGCGCATAGATATCTCAGGACGAGTCTGATTATCCTCCATTTTTTAACAGACCAACTGCCCTGCTATACATGAATATCATACCATTTAAACAAATTTGTTAAACGTCACTGGACTCGTACTGAAATCAAAGAAGACATTTATTAATTCAACACAGGGAAAAAACTACAATCCATTGAATAACAGGATTAACTAGACCATATAAATGTTAAGAAAATACTCCATTGAAGCAAAAACCAGATTAATCGATCAAATGCACCGGAACACTAATCATAATTCATAATTCACAACCACCGTTCTAGACCATAGTAATCCAACATACAAGAAGTTGCAATGAATAAATGTGGTGGATCAGATCTTTTCAACCTTCTAAACGCATCTTATATAAAAACAAAATCATAAACGATACAGAAAATACCAAGAATTAGCATATGATATCGCACAACAAATGCCATGGATCCGATCAATTCAATCATCTGATCTACGTCTTTTGCAAAACAGAATCATAAATGATACAGATAACATCAAGATTTAAACTACGAAATTACACAAGTCCACAACCAATCCTGGATAGAATCAATGAAATCAAATTCGAAGTGAGTAATGACTAACCTTTCACGAAATTGAAACTGATTCAAAAGAATTGATTGACAGGTCCAATAAGCAAGGATTGATAAGATCGAAGCTTCTTTCTGTGTGTTTTATGGAGTTAGCGTATGAAAATAAGAAGAAACATCTAGAAGCGGTAGTTGTTAATCTGTTACCCGCCCTTTCGTCTTTTGAATATGTAGTGATTTTAAGATGTTAAGAGAATTTGTTTGCTGAATATTGACTTCATCATAAGTCAACTCTACCAGATTTTGTTTACCTTTGGGTTTTGCCCTGAGAGAATTGACTTTCTCATAAGTCAAAAGTAAAGCCCATTTTAGTACTAAACCGGTTAATCTCACTCATAGCATAAGCTAATTTTACTATAGCGGAAGCCATTGTAACATCTCGGATTCTAGGACCCAAAATATTGTTTTTAGTAGGATTAATTTTGCAATTAAAAAGGAGGTTGCAGCGGAAGTAGTTGCGCGCTTACCTGCCAGTTTATTGTAATATTTCTTTTCTGAAATTTATAGTGAAAGATTCGGATTTGCTTCGTTTTGAGAACCATTTTTTTTTTCAAAAAAAAAAAAATCATGACTATAAAAAGATAGTGTATAGAAATTCAGATAACTAAGTTATATAAAGTGTGCCTAAAAAAACAAAACAAGCAGAGATTAAAAGTAATAGACAGAAAATACTAATAATATTAGTAGAATATCAATAATAGCAGTGATAAAAACATATGATACTAATAGATGAAAAAACAAATAATTTCAACATCTCTTTATAAACTCTTGTCATCAAAGATATCCAAATCTATCAAATATTTTTTAGTATGCTCACCATCTAAGTTAGTCGCTCTTTGAATTACAAGAAAATTTGTTATGCTGTGATAATATGGTTATTTGTTTTTCATACAGGGTAATCAACTCCGTTAAGTAAATTCTGAATCAAAATAGACAAAAGTTGGCCTATTAGCTCAGTTGGTTAGAGCGTCGTGCTAATAACGCGAAGGTCGCAGGTTCGAGACCTGCATGGGCCAATAGTATACTTTTTTTAGCGACTTGCTGGTTATAAAGTCTGCATATTTTTGGTCAATAGGCTTTTTCACTTGGTGCACTTATGGAATCAGGCTGTAACGATTTAAATTCTGGTTAAAAGTAACACTTTTATCATTCTTTAAATAGAGTGTTTGAATATAAAAGAATCGTGCTCTAATCAATAGCATTATGTTTTTTCCACTTATAACCAGAAAAATAAGGAAAAATGAAATCTGAATTAGAAAATAATGTATTGTAATTTGTAATCCCATCATAACACGCGGGCAAGTAAACACCTACTTGCTAACAAACCTACATTGCCAAAATCCAAAAATGACATTTAAATTATATTACAAGTAGAAGAGGCAAACCCAGTCACAATAAATTATGTTGGAATAAACATCATCATTATCATTAACCAATTAATAAAAAGGACCATATCATGATAACACATGATGAAGCAATATAGAAAAATTAAACCCAAAGATTTTTCCAACAATTAATGGAAACTTATTTAAACTTGTTTACAGAGGGTTGATTTTTGGTTTATTATGAACCGAGCAGCTTCTTCCATCTAGCGTATCCAAGAACAATCACAAAAAGCATGATAGAAGCGAGTGTAATGGCTCCAACAAAAGGCCCAAATATTCCTTCTATATAATATAAATCACACGGGATGTTCATTCCAAATAATCCAGCCACCAGGGTCTCAAAGGCTACAGCAAATGACGCTATCGTTAATGTCAATTGGAGTTGAATAAGCTCGTTACGTTGATTGTCTAGTTGGATGTTCACATAGTCCTCTGTGTCATCAATGTACTCACGAACCTGTATTGTATAAAATTATAATAAATTTAAATATGTTAAGTAATGGCAGGCTTTAATGATATAAAGATGGAAGTGTATGTGACTAAAAGGGGCCAGAGTCAGGTGAGTTGGGTAGTGTACTATTTGGTAAAACAACTGCACCTATAGGTAGAGTGGCCAAAACTTGCTTACTTTTTGGCACATTGCATAATGTGTATGCCATTGCATAATGTGTATGCGTTAGACCAGGTTAGACTCAAACCAGGTAAGTTTAGGGTTAGGTTGCAGACCAAAGCACCTGCTGTCCAGATATTTTTGACTTGCAAGTTAAATGTGATGAAAATTTAAGTTATTTAGATAATAAAATCATTTATAAAATGATGTAAAATATTTTACGCACTAAAGGACTTTAGACCACTTAAACTCATTCGACCAGCTAACAAACTTTATATGACATGTTAAAGACAAACAGTATGATGCATCACAAGTCAACTGAGTTAAAATTGCTACTACTCAATTTCATAGTGAAAGAAAAACAAGCAAATCTAATTTTTAAGCTTCATTTACAATTTGCAAGAGGGGAAATATGTATTCACTCACAGATAAGATTTTGTTACGTGTCCCATCAAGCTGCATAAAATAAGCCTCAAGCAACATCTCAAGATCCTCAACATCAACATCATTCAGATTAGCACTTGTCAACATACTTCCTCCACTCTTAACAGAACTAAGGCGTCTCAGATGATGTGCCCCATTGGAGAAGCTAACAGACCCCATGCCTCCCAGCAAACCCTCATTTTGTTGGTTCTGTAACCACTTTCTTGTTAAATACAACTGTGTCATGTCTTCATCATCATCCAGAAGATGTTCAAGTTCATCCCTTACCTGACACCACATATACATGATCATTCATTCCTCAGTTCTATATTAATATGATGTTACAAATGAAAATACATCAACACCTATTATGTCACACAAAATTACACAAAACCGAAAGTGCAACTAGATTATAAGTGGCCCATAGGATGAGATAATGAAACACTGCAGCTATTTCCTCAATTAAATTACAGGTCATGTTTTCTTATCATTATTTGATTTAGTATTTAGGCATTTGTCGTTTGCATAAAATTACTGTGGTTTGCTTTACAATAAAATACGCGGACAGTTCACAATAATATATATAGGGTATAACATATTGTTATCAATGTACCATTAGGGCCATTGCACTCTGTTATCTTCCAATATGGTCATTAATAAAGAATAATATAAAAAAATTCCAATCAGCAAAGTTATTTAAAAATCCCATGTCAATCAAATACACAAATGGAGCAGCGAACATACTTTTTCATAACCAGATAGGAATGTAACAAAGTACAACGGCCAGCAAGTAAAATTAAGGTAAGGTGTTACTATCTTATGCAATTTGCCATAAAATATATTCCAGCATCACAAAAACCCGTTTTGTCATGACTTCTTGGGTTATAGCTTGCAAAACTCAGTTGCCAGGTCAGGACATATACAGATAGATACGGGGACAATTTTATAAAGAAAAGGAAAGAAGCATAAAAAGATGATAACAAATACCTTTTGTACCCTTGCAAGCAAACGAGTAAGATTGCTTTTCAAACTCCTTACACGCTCAAGATTCTTGGTGCTGACATTCTTAGCCAGCTCGTCAAGAACAGGATAAGCATCTCTTTCAAGGTCTGCAACACTTGAGTCCAAATACGTACAAACTACCTCCAATGCAATTTCCAAAACTTGAAATTCAAATGGAAGCTCAGCTTGCAAGCCTTCAGAGGTTTCAGGAGCAGGTATCCATCGTCCAGAAGCCGATAAATTCGACTCAGTATCACGTAAAGCAAGCTGACGATTACCAGAAATACTAAAATTGGTTTTATGAGAAAGTTGATGCCTCAGTTGATCCACAAATGGAAGAACTTCTTGCCGTAGAGGATCAAGCAAAAGTACTTCTTCTGCTGTAACTATCGCCTTTATATATTCCAAATTAACAACCATTGCCTTCTCCCTAGCTGCATCAATAAAATAAGTAACATGTTAAAATATTTCAACTTTAGTTATTTACTTTTAGCTAAAATTTCAGTTATTGAATGTAAAAAAATATGTTAACAAAACCTAAAATGTTTTTTGATTGGAGAATTTAATAGAAGCTTGGTGTTTGGGGTGTCTGGTGTCTACAATAATAGCTGCAACAATTTCACTTATCTAATTGCTTTGCATTTCATTTCTTTGACCCATCAAGTAATTATATTTATTTTCTTTATCAATATGGATAGCCCAGTTAGAATTGCGGAAAAGTCTAACAGACAATTATGTATATACACACAGAACTGATAAAAAAGGGGAATACTGTTATGACTTGATCCAGCTTTCTATAAAGAACACATAATCCTAACAAAAAATAAAAGACGCATATTCAAAAGACATACCACCAACTTTCTAGAGAACAACCAACTCTTTTATTATGCTCATTGCTCACTCATTTAATTCACTTTAATAATGATAATAAGAATGACAATCTAATTTCATAAAGCCAAACTTATAGAAATACAGAGCCAAGGAATGTATATATCAACAGCAATAAAGACTAACATAGCCTCCACTTACGTAACTTAGCTTGCAAAATTTACATCCCTGAATTAACTAACTATGCCCATATCTCTCCCTTTTTCTCTTTCAAAAGAATGTTCTGTCTTTCACACACACAAAAACACAAGAAAATGATAACTGATAATCTATTATAGAAAGAGAACTCTCCAGTGCTTGAAGACTTTCTTTTAATAATACTAAAAAAACATTTTTTAATACATCAGTTGAGTAGCTCAACAAAGACCGTTCGTCACAAATGCTTATAAATCCTGCTAATACATTCTCCAGAAAACTCAATATCCAATTTACCATAACATACTTGCTTACACTGCATGTTGTAAGTCTGGTCTGTAACGGACAGGACTTCAGGAACTTCGATTGAAAACAGGGAACAACAGATAGGTTGATAATTTGACATACCGATTTCACCACACAACTAATTCGTTGGGCAATCCTTACAGGAATTTAAGATACAGAAGAACAACAGTCAGACTCTCAATTAGGCTCCAAAGTACACATCTAAGATCCAATCTTAGAATAGCAATGGAAATCAGAACTGGTTCCCCCACAAGAAGAAACATTAAACTATATTCACCAACATTCATCCAACAAAACGAGTACATAAATGGTAATAACAAAATATGGAGCCACTACTAACTAAAACCTAGGGATACATAAATGGTAATAACAAAATATGGAGCCACTACTAACTAAAACCTAAGAGAACACGGAGTTAACTACTGACATTAAAACTAATTTAAAATAACATGAAATCATTAGAACATGGTATAATTAGGTGGCGTGTGATGCTGGGCAGAGTGGACATGGGTTAAGGGGGTTCAAAATGGAGTAGAAAACCCGCTTGGTTGAGCCGACAGGATCTGCATCAACGCCAACGGTTAAATCATGGCTTGTGTTGCGATCACTGCATATGATAAAAAGAGTATTCACCCTTGAATTGGTGTTTAGCAAGTCATAAATGCTGGAAGACTATTCTCTATGATGTATACCAGTGTTCAGTGTAATAATAAATCAAATTACAAAAAAGATCTGAATACAGGTCTAGCACTCCAGCACAAACAAACAATAACCACAAGAGAAAGAGGGGAGTGACAGTGAATCCATTCTATCAAGCTTAGCATGTACTAATACTTACCACTTCACAATCTCATTTCCCAGATATTATCCATTCAAATTCTACTTTCAATGCACAATTCCAGATATTTAATTCAAGGCAAGAAGAGTACAGTTCAAATTCAACTTCCACAGGTTATCTGCCTTTAATCCCCTTGAAGGGCCACCTCCCAGCGTAATCTGGGTGTCAATCAGGTTACTCTCAGTAAGATCATAACAGATACCATATATTCACGATGTATCCAATAAAAAAATCTGCCAGTAGTTCGGTAGAACTGCTAGAAAAAGTGTATAATGTTATGCATAAAAAATCTAATGTCCGAAACCTAGAAATGATCAGCACCATGTTTTTATTATTTGTCTATATGAGATATTGCCCCAAAACAAAGAAAACTGTATCTAATTCAAAGCAATTACCAAGAATGTTGGAGGAGTTAGAAAAAATAGGACCAAGAATTCTCAAATCCCTAGCCGGAATCCCCGCCCGCTTGATGATGGTGCTCTTATCACACTCAAAAAGTTCCGATTCGCCAGACCGATCGAACCGCATCCACAACCTCGCTCCACCGGCCTTCTTCTTCGGCTTCGCCGTGGTTGGTTTCGCCGTCGCAACGTTATTAGGCGACGAAGGAGATGGCGTGTTGGCCAATTGCTCCACCGGAGATTCACCCACCTTCTTCGTCGTCTTCCGACGCCTGGTTGTGCTGCTGCTGCTGCTCCGGCGAAACGAGAACGGGTTCCCCTTCCCCATCCTCTGTTTCCCTAATAACGTTGCGAGGTTGTGAATAGGTGAGTGGCGCAGCTGGAGAAGAATGATCGTCGAGGGTGTTTATTAAACTCATGTTTTTGGAATCTTTGTTTTGTTAATAATTGTAAATCTTTTATTATTAGGCTATCCACAGCGGTCATCCTACTGAAAATCCTTCTCCATCGAAATTTTCTGCCACGTCATCACCCCACTGAAAATTTTAAACCCCACAGTGGTCACCCCACTGAAAACTCTTCCTCACTATCTCATTGGACCAATCAGAAAGCGAGAAAAAGAGAAAGAGAGCGGGGGCGTGGAAGGGCTTTGAGCGGGGGCCGCTGAAGGGGGACGGTGTTCCTGCTCTTGGCCGCTGAAATGGGCAACCCCGCGGGAGGGGGCGGGAGAACCGCTGTGGGCGGTCTTAAGGATATATTTGGGTTGATCACTTGATTTTAAAAAGATTTTTTTGTTTAAATTGTTTATTAACTTATGAGTTTTTTAAAATTAAGTTTTAAAAAAGTGTTATGATTAACTTTTGATACACGAATAATCAATAAGTCAATAAGTTTTTTGATTTAGCTTTTAAAAATTGTTTTAATTAATTTTTAACATCTTCCATCAGTTAAAAAAATATTTATAAAAGCTACAAATTATAGCTTTTTTAAAAACAACTTTTTATTTTGCTCAAAAAATTAAAACAAAATGTTCTTTTGACATTACTAACATTTTTTTAGCTTATTAACTTCTTCATAAAGCCAATAAATCAATAAGTTAGTTTCAAATGAAATCACAAAGATGTACTAAGCTACCAATTAGTTATTAAGAAATCATTATTTAATGGTTTATAATCTTTTAATAATTGAATCTCATTCTTCAATCATCGGCAACTGTCTTTGTGTGGTTTCTTATCCCTTCGACATGTCCCTTTCAGCGGCAGAGCTTGAGAAAAAAAATCTCCTCTTAGGTGAAGAACTTTTAGAAAGAAAGAAGGAGACCGAACGCAATACCAATACAATTTTCTGATAAAAATATAAAATGCTACCAAATTGAGGTGTTTAAACTAAAAAACGAAAAAGCCAAACCTATAAAAAACTTCGCTCGTGGTCCCTCCTACATGTATTAATTCATTTTGTGGCTTCTATATCCTTACATAAAATGCATATGTCTTGGTATGCATTTTGACATTGTTATATATATTAAAAACCAAACATTTACTCTCTCACATAAACCACTGTTCATTTCCTACATATCCTATAACATGTAGTACAACTCATGATGCATGATCTTTCTCTTTTATCTTTATCTTCCATTCTTCCTTCCGTTCAATTATAGGGTTTCTTCCCCCTTTTGCTTTGTTGCTGGTCTCAGTAGGTAGGAAACAAAGGGCAACACTACCGTTAGAAGGCGGATGAGGGAGTGTCCATCTAATCGTGTAGACCGATCGGTGGTGTGGGTGTTCGTCCATGTTGCGGGAGATCCCGGACGTCGGAACGTTCGATGATGTGTCTTCGCCGGTGCACCGGCGTCCATCTACGATGCGTGCAGCCCTTGATTTAGCAGCATCCTTTCCATCAGCAGCAGATTCCTGCGATTAGTAGGAGGGCAAGTGGTTCTACGATCCGACGATTAGACCTCCAAGATATGATGAGACGTGTAAGGAGATTTACAAAGGATGGAATTGCGTTGCTGGTAATAGATCCGGTGTGCTGCAGATTGTGAAGTGGTGTTGGCAGCCTAATCATTGTGTGCTTCTGTAGTTTGATCCACTTCGGTTTCTGGAATTGTATAGAAACATTAGTATCGGTAAGAGATGTAGTTATATAATTATCAATTTATCATCACTTAAAATTCTTTTCGTTTGTGTTGTTTAATTGGTAGAAATAGGTGACGTTCCAATTAGTAATGTGAGAATTTATTGATCTCTGTAGATTTAACATTATTATTAACAAGAAATATACAATAGTGTAAATGTAACAGCCTAGGAAATTCCTTTCTGAAAAGAAAACGAGTTCTCTTTACATCACCAGATACACCATAACTACTCACCTATTCAACAATATTAAAAGTAACACAAACATAAAACTTATATCTATGACCATTAGTTGTAGCAAGAGGTTGCAATATTAAAACTAATCACATTACAAAATACAAGAACCTATCTTTTGTAATGTGGCTATTATAATAACATCACAAAAAACAAGTACATATCTTTTGTAATATGGTTGTTATGACCCTCTAGCAAGAGTACGTATAGTATGAGATTAGATATTAGGAAATTATGTGAAGTAACACATGGATGACTATTAGCAGTATGCATTAAAAGGCTTAAATAGTTTGTATTTATATTACTATTCAATTTGGAACAACTTTAGTCACGCTTCACAGTTTACATAATATTTCCGATATTGGGTTTACATTCTTCAACGCGCTACACTTTTTACATGTGATTTCTGATATTGTCAATATTTTTACAATGACACGTGGATTTACATTGAAATATATCGATTCAGTATATCGGACCCGGCGCAACGCGCGGGTCCTAAATACTAGTTACTAACATTTATTAATAGAGTGTTACTCATAAGGAATAATCTTCTTATTTAATTATTAATAATTACTTATTACAATTAAATTTAAATAGTATTATTTAAATGTTAAATATATTTAGTTATTAATATTAATTAATTATTAGTAATATTGAAATATTGTTATTAAATTTAAATAGTATTATTTAACAAAAGAAAAACGAAAAAAGGTTGCTACGGGTGAAAATAGAACTATCATATTATTTATTCTTTCTCGCGACTCATCTTTCTCATAATTTGTTTTTTTATCACAATGGTAAAATAATCACGAACATCAAAATGCATACCAAAAAATCATCCGTAACGACTGTCAATATATCCTAAAACAATAAATTGATCTTTAATCCCTATGAACAATATCATCATTTAACTATTAATAATATTTACGTATTATATTAATATTATTATTTAATTATTAATATTAGCTTTATATACAATTACTTAATTATTAATAATATTTAGTTATTAATATTAAATATTATATTAAATTTAAATGATATTATTTATGAAAATAAAAACAAATTAGGTGGGAATTGAACCTACAACTAAGACAAACATATATTTGAGTTTTCTATTGAAAACATAATATATAACGTCTTTTATTATTCAGGAAACCAATAAAAAAAAAGAAGACACTGCAAGGAATCAAACCCAAGGCAAATTTGAGAAAGAGATCTGTTTTGTCAACTCATATAGATTGCAATTGTTTTTTTAGCTTACAAAAGCTTTATTTAAAAACAAAAATAATAAAAAATTAATATTACTACTGTTCATCAAGTTCACATTTGTATAGATAGTAATTATGTGTATGTTTTGTAATGATAATTAATAAAAAAAACAACCATCATTTAAGATTGATTTGTTTTTAACCCTTCAAATTTTAAATTTTTTATGTTTCATTTATAAAATTTTAGACTGTATGCCTAAATTTTTTACAATGTTAATTTATTTATGTTTTTAGTTGTATTATGTTTTGACTTAAATTCTTTTGAAAAATGAGTTGTGTCAAATATATTGCATTTTCATTTTACTATATGTTTCTATGTTGTCGTAACACATGACAGGTAAACTTACTACTACTATCCAGATTTGATGTTTTAATTTTCCTAATCAATTTCAAAAATCAAAAACAACAAAGGATACAGAAGAACAATCAATGCACGTCATGAAAGTTAATAAAAGTTCTAACTTTTAAGAGGAAGAATAATTTTGTTTGTTTTTTAAACTATGTTTTTAACGGCTATTTTTTGGATCACTGAAGAATTACTGTAGTATCATTGTGTCACCAGTAGTACCACCAATCATATCTACCATCAAGTCACCAGTTATGAATGAAACTTAATAGTCTGAGAAAGCCCTCTTGTACAATTGAAACCTAATACTATTTTGTTCATGTTTTATCTCACCATCAATATATTGCTAGAGTAGATTGCAATGCCTTTGGTACATAATTATGTGATTATGATTCTGAAATTATTTAAAAGATTCGTCTCTAATACATAATGAGTTACAAAACAAAAGAGTTTTTAAATTTTATTTCTTTAACAAAAAAATATAAAAATAACATGGATTTTATTTCTTTAATAAAAGGTAACATATGAATAAAAATATGAACATACATAGTAACTTGGCGCAGTAAAAAAAATAGTGTCACGCAGGGGCGAAGCCTTTAAAGGACCGGTGGCCCCCCTCTTTTTTTCGACAGTAGTGTTAATTTTTGGACCGTAAGCCAATTTTTTTTTTAAAAAATACTGGTTTCGCCCCTCTAAAAAAATTAACCAAACACATTTTAAAAAAAAACTCTTTCCATCCGTCTCATTTTTTACCCCATTAGCCTCCCTCTCATTTTGTTTGTTTAGACATTTAGATTTTAGTTTTAATCAATATATCATGGGAAAGGTGAAAATAATTGACTAGTTTTTAAAAAGAAATGTTATTGAAGAAGAATGTGATGCTACAAATCAAGATAAACGTAAAAAATCCTCAATATATCGTGAGAAATGTGAAAACAATTGACTCGTGAGTATTATTTATATATGTATTTAAGGGTTGATGATATAGGTGTTATTCAATAAAAAATTATATATAGGATTACAATGTAATTAGTCTGTCTCAAACCGTAAAATGGTTAGTGTGTCTCAAACCGTAAAAATTATATTTGGGATTACAATGTAATTAGCCCGTCTCAAACTATAAAACGGTTAGGTTTGATTCGGTCTTAATTTTTAACGGGCTCAAAAAGCCCTAAACTGTAAAGTTGAAACCTAGAAAGCTCAAATCGTAAAAACCGGACCACAAACACTCATAATAAATGGTCACCGAGACATACCGGTTGATTGCAAAAAAAAAAAGAATTTTTGATCCCGTAAGATTTCGCCCCCCCCCCCCCTCCCAGTTTAGTCAAGCTCCGCCACTAGTCACGCATGCATGACGTTGCGTTGGTTAATGAGAACGGTATTCACTCCATAACCGTCCTACTTGGCATTCCCTCACGACCTTAACAGTCTTCAATCTTTGTAAACAATAAAAAGGTGTTTAGTTGGTACGTTCGTGAAGAAATTAGAATCTAAATATACGTAAAAAAAACAAAATTACGTTTTAAAATCAAACATAAAACACAAATTTATGCCAGCATATCTTCGTAAAAATGGTTTTAATAACCTCACTCGACACTAGGACATTGGCACCACCTACCCCCACCCCTATATCGAATTGGAGTTTCATCACTATTCCTTTATTAATGGTTTTGACGATATATATTAAGACCGGGATGAGTAATGGTTCATGCATGTTTCTTTTTCTTTATAATTTGTAAACTCTACACAATGCTTTTTTTTATTATTATTTTAGTTTTATCTCTATTTTTTTAGTATTTTTTACCCTACTTAGACCCTACCTTAGTTTTGATAATTGTGGGATATACGGAGAACGATGATGACGATGATAACGATGATGACGCCTTGGATATTTTTAGAATAGGTTTTATTCTCAAATACTTTTAATGTTTGTGCACAATGTAAAAACTAAGAGACAATATTGTATAGAAGATCACCATCTGTGGTTTTAAAAGGCATGCATGAGATGTGAGGTGCTTGCATGAAAACACCTCAAGGCCTTGTGGTGGCGCCTAATCCATATATGTGTCAAAATTGATCAACATTGGTCAAGATTGGGGCATGTGGGAGGGTGATATATAGAAACAAGTCAACAACCAATTAGATTATGAATGGTTTACATGATAAGAAATGTCATGTAAAAAGATTAGACAAATGCAGCTTTTGACTATACATAAAAGTTTTTTGTTTTCATAGAGTAATGCTCGTGCTGTACATAAAACCTTTTTTGTTTTACATAGAGTAATGCTCGTGCCTTGGCTTTTGAGGCCTAAATGCCTTTTGCTTTTAAAAACCAAGCCACCATCCAAGTTTATGATAATAGATCATAGTAACTTCTTGAAGTTATTTTTGAAAAAAAAATAACTTTATTTTATATGTGTATATGTGTGGGCCCTTAAGAGACAAAAGTAAAAGTGCACTAATTTTAATATTATTTTAATTATTTTGTGAAAATAACGTTAAAATCGTTGGGATGATCAACTTCAAACGATAACTTTGAGCCAGGGGCTCTTTCGGAGCAGCCTCTCTATCCTTCCCCCAGACCCTACTGAAAAGTGGGAATATACTGGGTAAGGTTGTTGTTGTTGTTTCCTTTTTTTATTAGCATTATCCTTTTTTGTTTCTAATGTTATAACACGTTTTTTTTTCCTGCATTTTAACATTCATGATCAAGTTGTCACCAGCACAACAAACGTTGCTTTTTGGTTTTTGAACCGTTGTAACACACCTTTTTTTTTTTTTTTTTTTGCGTTTTCGTAAATGCTTGGTTTTAATTCAATAGTTTTGTTCAAGTCTCATTATTAAATTATTAACTTAGTTATGTTTATTAATAATGTTCATTTTTAAGAAGAAATTCTTAGTTTAAACAATTTCAGTTCAACTTAAAGGTAAACAAGAAAGTTTGACTTGGTATGGCTCAACTTGGCAGCCCTTTATTCCTACGATTTGAAATTTGAGCTCAATCCCCCTTGTTTATTTTTCTTAAACTTTTAAGAAAAAGTATTTTTTATATGCACGCCAATATAATAACACATATTTGACATGAGCCAAACATGTGCTTAAATGCCTCGAGCATGTTCATGAGGATGATCATGAGGCTCATGAATCAAACCATGAAGAAGCCATTTTTAGGCAGATTTGTTGTCGTTTAGATGATATACTAATCTATAATTAGGATTCTTGTACTCATTTAACACATTTGCAACAATGTAACAAGTACTTAAACCGAAAAAAAAAACTCGATGATAACTTGGAGAAATGTCAGTTTGTTAGTTTTGTTCTACTGAATTAACATTCTTGGGACATTGTTTCAGATCATGGTATAGCTTCCCTCGGCTTGTCCACCTCTCTTTCTATTTCCACCACTTTCAGTTTTACTTCATCTGTAAGTTTTTGTATATTACCAAATTTGATTGAATTCATTTTGGTTTTCAGTTGATGAATCAAAATATCCTGAGATCGCCTTTCAGCCCAAAGTAGGTCCAGTTGTCCATCTTTTCTGTTCATTTTCTTACTCAGTTCATCAACCAGCTCACATTTTTCCTTTAGGTTATCTTTTAACTGTCCAGTAACACCATTCCAGATCTTTTCTTTCTTCTCATGTGTGCTATTTAGCTGTGAGATTTCAGTCTCTTTTGATGCCTTTAACTCTTCTTTCATTGTTTCAAATTCCAGTTTAGACTCAGACATGTACAGCCTAACATCTGTTATATTCTCCTCAATCTCCAGCTTCAACTCACCATTTTCGTCTGTTAAACTTTGAAGTTTTTGTTTCAAACCCACCACCTCTTCTTCCAAATTGGAAATCTTTTCAAGCAAAACCTCAGATTCTGAACAAGAATTTTTGATTTCTTTTACCTCCAAAACATCATCATTGAGGCATTGTATCAGAGGCTTGCAAACAGATGTCGTGAAAGATTCCAAACCAAAAACTGATAACCCTTCACCTTTAGAAATATCGGTGTCTTCTTTTACCTTCAAATAATCATCATCGACTGGTGGTACTGGAGGCTTGTTGACAGATGATGGCATAAAAGATTCAAAACCAGTACCACCCGGGTGACAAAATACATCAAAACCGCTTGTAACGTTCGGAGCAAGCATCTGAATAACATGAGAAGGTAAGCTTGAATCAGAAGACTCAAGATGCTGTTTTTGTAACAGGAATGGACAGTTCTTGCTGACTTGTTCAATCAAATCAGCATATTGATTAGCCAACGAGTTATGTATGAGTGATAACTCCAGTAATTGTCCTCTTATGTAACACTTCTTCTGATCATAACTTGTGGCTGTCATTTCAGAGAACTTTTCATCCTTTTCTATCAACTCAAAGACTTCATCAATAAACTGCTGGAACCCTAGTTTTACAGATATGTCATGCTCAGTTTATGTATAGATATCTTTTTTAGTAAGATTCAACAAATACGGTAATAAGGACCTCACCTTCAACATTTTCTGCAAGGCGTTCAGAATGTTCATTGTTCTGACTATCCTCTGGTGGAGATGGTGGTTTTGATTCGTCACCTTCCATTAAAAGGAGACCGAGTTCCTGCAGTGCTTGAATATTAGCCCATAAGATCTAGTAAATACATTTGCTAATTATACCGTTCGAAGGCGGACATTCAATAATTCGAGATGAAAATAGCTATATTGAACATGGCACTGATAATCCTAACTTCGCTGGTGACAATCAAACAAAATACACCGATAAATTAAAAACATGAACCAGATCATTTCAGTCAAACGCGTGTGAGATCAGTGCTAATCGTAATTAATGAAGCAAATGTCATGGATCAGATCTTATCAATTGTCTAACTGAATGACAGTCTCACAGATGATAAAGATAAAAACAGGAATTATCTAGACCAACTGAAATCGGTAGTAATCATAATTATAACTTGGTCTCACAATGAAGCAAATGCCATGGATCAGATCAATTCAATAATGTAACGTAGGTTTTTAAGTTTTTCGGAAAACATAGCTTAATGATAAAGAAGATATCAAGAATTAACATACTATACTTGACAAAAAATCCAAGAAATCATCAATGAAACGAAATTCAGTGTGATATTCGACCAACCTTTCGCGAAAACTGAAATTAATTCCAAATAATGTACCAAATCTTGTAGCCGAGTGATTTACAGAGAGAAAGGGTATGAAGACGAAGAAAACCTGGATGCTAGATTTGTTAGACTGTTACCCGCCCTTTGACCTTTTGAATATAACCATTGTTTGATTAGCATATGTGAGTTTTAAATAAATTTCAATTTTTAAAATCAACCTATTCTTATTTGAACTAAATAACTTCTTTTTTAAATTGAACGATTCTGATCCGAAATTGCTCTGACCTTGTGCTTGTCCAACCTGCTCGTTTTGCATAATGTAGTTTATAACATGCTTCTCCTGTGAATTTCCTTCGGTACCAAAAGCCACGGAATAATTTTGCTGCTTTCCTAATGTTTTTAAGAAAAGACCGAACATCGAACCGTCTTCTTTATTGGTCAGCGGTCGGACCGGTAGAACCGAATAATGTTATAAATAGTATATAAACATATATATAAAACAACATCATGAGTCTTATGATTCAAGCTTGAGTGACCGAAACCCAGTCAGACCGGTCGGTCCAGTCCGGGTTTGACAAATATTATTTTGCAAATTCTCTAGCTCTCTAGTCCTCTTTTCACGACAGCTTTTTGTTTATGGTTAATGAAATGTTTCCTTGAAGTTAATCATTATTTTGGTCCCTGGTTTTCTTTAATAATTTAAGTAGAATTATCAAATTTAAAATATTTTCTGCTATGATTTCTCAACTAAATACTTTATTTAAGTATTAAATTAATCGCAGAAAGACACAATTGGCCTATTAGCTCAGTTGGTTAGAGCGTCGTGCTAATAACGCGAAGGTCGCAGGTTCGAAACCTGCATGGGCCAATGTCATATTTTTACCCTTTTTTAATATAATGTCTGCTTATTTTGATACTTTGGTCAATAGGCTTTTCATTATTTCATAGAGTGCTCTTATGGATATGGGCTTTAAATCGTATGTTTGAACATAAAAAACATATAACCTAATGAATAGCTTTATGTTTGTATATGTATAACATAATTATCCGTTATATATGGTATAGGTCATGTAGTTTTATAAAAAATTAATTCATTTAACTACTACTATATTACGATTGTGTGATGAAAATATGAATAAGTTTTTGAAACGATAATAACATTTTATAATGTAACCAAAAGATGCACACTGTTTTACACATTAGATTTTTTTTTCTTCCAATGTTCCAAATCTGATAGTGGTAAACGAGATTTACTGGTCAAAAGCTTGAGAAGCAGGACCCCAAAGCCGTAAACAACTGATTTTTTTAGCGAATTTGCTGGTTTCGATTACTTCTGGTGCAAAGTAGCCGATATACAGGGTCTTTGTGGGATGAAAATTCATTAAAAGAGCCAAGCCCATGTCGGATAGCAACTATTATCTCATACAGCGTACGTCATATAATTATTAATATTTAATTATTATTAATAATATATAATAATCATTATTTAATTATTACTAATATTTAATTATTATTACTATTCACTCGTAATGATGTCGTTTGCCTTTTGTATATATAGTAATTTCTTCACAAATTGCATTATTCAACACCAACACGCCATGACAAAAGGTGGACTAATCAGGCATGCATGTTTCAATGGGACCATACATTAAAACAAAGTTACCAACATACAAACAACTGTCAAAATTTTATTTTATTTTTTTAACAGCACTAGATTTTATAAAAAAAGCAACCAGATCTGGCAAGAAGCTAAACCAAAGGAAACATAGAATCAAACAATGCAGTTTACATTAAAGTCACACCATTGCTTCCAATGAATGTCATATAACTTAGCCTGAATTATTACCCAAAGGGATGACATGACATTTATCTCATCTAGAATGCTGATAGCTGAGACCTTTCTTGCATTATACATCCAATTTCGAGCTTTTCACAGTTCCAACAATAAGTAAAGATGATAGAATTCTTTTTCCTCTAATTGCAACGAAGTGTTAGATGGATTCGAAGAATATTTTTCCTGAAAAAAGCAAAAATAGAAGGAATATTACACCAATACCCAACCAATCACCAAAGTTCCATTGCAACAACACATGAAATTAGGATGTGATCCACCGATTTCACATAACTGCCACAGTTTGCGCATATATCTAAGGTGCAAACCGTGCAATTAACAACTCTCTTAGATAGTGAATCCAGGGATGGAATTATTTCCATTTCCACCCTCCAACATAAAATACTAAAATGCCCAATTGTTCCATTTGATCACAAAATCCTTCCAGTCTACTGGAATATTGTCAACAATGGATATATATAAAGCTCATTGTGAAATCCATAACACTCTTGTCACCCCATGTCCATAAATCTTTCTTGTTCAAAGGTCAACATTTACTGTAACCATGTGGTCAATGAGGATTCTGATTGGAGTTCAAGTTTAAGGGGATGTCAAGTGTTGCAACCGAGGCGGAGCCATTGTGAGAACCATTTTAATACTTGATTTACTTCTTACAATTGAGTGTATTGGTCATTATAGGATGCAAGTTTTTGTTATATTAGTAGACTTGATTTAGGCCCAATTTTAGGAAGACAGATTGTTTTGTATAGGGATCAAACTAGAGTTTATTGGGTATCTAAACCAAAGCTTTGGCCCAATGGGTGTAGTTTTTCCTTTTTGGGCCTATTTTTGTATCAAGAAGAACTAGTGTCTTAAAGGCCATGTTTTGGATTGTTTATTTAAGTTTAGAAGGGCTTTTTGTCAAAAGTAGTTATTAATTTATGAGTTTTTAAAATGAAGTTTTTAAAAAATTGTCTGATTTAGTTTTTGACATGTGAATAGTCAATAAATTGTTTGAATTAGCTTTTAAAAATAAGTGTTGAGATTAGTTTTTAGCTTATTCCATCAAAAAGTTAAAAAGTCATTCTAAAAGCTACAAATTATACTTTTAAAAACACTTTTTTAACCTTACTCAAAAAGTTAAAACAAAAAGTTCTTTTGACATTACCAAACATCTTTTTAACTTATTGACTTTTTCATAAAGCCAATAAGTTAATAAGTTAGATTCAAACGGAATCCCAAACATGCATTAAAATTTTGTGTTATTTCTTTATTAAACTATTACCATGATCTTGTCCCAATACCCCCCCCCCTCCCCCAATTAAAAAAAAAAACTAGCGAAATTTTGGCTTGTTTACACATGCACATTGTTGTAAAAATCGGCCTAGGTAGCCGATTAATAGGTGTCTATTTGAACAATTAATTTCACCCATGTGACCCCTTGCAAGTAAATTACAACCCAAAATAACTAACCCATTTTTTCATATGAGTTGAATTTGTCTCTGCAATGACAACCCATACATTACAATATGACCATCCTATAATTCATAACCCCATTTGTGCAAAATTGAGTCAATTTTTGAGCTATATCAACTGCTAACAAGTCAAAAGGGTAAAAATCAGTCCAAATGAACATATAAATCGAGCATGATCCCTTCTAACCCACCAACTTTGCCATATATACACTCATGAATACATAATTGTAAAAAAAACTCACAAGCCACAGGACTGTTTAGAGCAGATATTAGCATGCAATCTTTTCAGTTCAAATCCAAACATAACCTAAATACTTGAAAGATTAGAAAAAAGAACCGAGGAGGTTAAGGCTTTAGAGCTGTAAGCTTTAAAAACTAACCTGGCTTCACTGTAACACTAACTAAGCCCCTCATTTCTCTACCACGCATTAGGAAAATAAAAAAAACACTGCTTGCTTCTGAGCCTTGATTTGAAATTATTTAATGCTACACCACTTCCTTACATAACATATGCTCTTAAATCTGTTCCAGTGAATGGAGCACCATAATTTCAAGAATATCAGATGATGTATTAAGTTTTCTCATGGCCATCCTATAAACCTTGTCAGGATTAATGGTGAATCTTGAGCGAAGATACAATCCCTTAAGTAACATAAGATAAGATCAAACATAAATATCACAAAGAGCCTCACACAATGACAACTTGAAAACTGTTAAATGTCTAATATCAACAGCAACTTGAATACTAGTACAAGCATATCAGCAAGCAAGAACATGAAATCATGACCTTAATTTAAAGAAAACCATACTTGGCCATACCCTCGGATAATCCAATGAAGTGTTCGCAATCCCAAACATAATCCTTCAAAGTAAAACACACACAAAAACCCCACCAGCACCTAACAACACCAAGCTGTTTCTCCTCCAAAACGCATCAATCTGCAACCCTACAGCATACTTATACCTAGAAAAAGCTTTCGAAACTGCCATCGTAGATTCTTTGATCTTACCATTCAACAATTTCACGTCTAATTTACCGCTCAAATTCGAACCACCTGTTAAAATGTACCTAAACCCAACAAAATTTCTGGTCTAATTGGTTTCCATTGATACATTTTTATATGGGTTTTGGAAGATCTTCGAAACTGAAGAGGGTAACAAGCGGGATCGATGAAATTGCGGAGATGATGGGATCCGTGGTTTGTTTTCGGGTTATCGGAGAGGATTTGAGAAATGGGCGTCGATGAAATTGCACAATTGGGTGGCGACAAGGGCTTTGAAGGGTGATTATGATGGATACCCAAGGAAGATCAATTTGGAAGAAGATAGTTTTGACAAGTCTGTATGATTTAGATTCACGAAGAGCACAAACTCGAAGAGATCAAACAGAATCAAATCGAAACAAAATCGAGTGATCGATTGTTTGATCTTGCTTGATTTGTTCATGGACACGTTTACTAGCTTATATATGAAGCAGCATTTAAATCCGGATGTAAGTTTGTTGGATCAAGACATTTTTGGGCTTTAGCCTTTGATGTGAAATTTTTAATTGTGTATTCATGTTTATGCAATTTTTAATTATATTATATACAAAATAGTTTAAACGTTAAACTAAATTATTTCTTAATTGTACAGCAATAAATATAACATATTTTAAAGATGTTTAAAGATGGTAATTTTTGTTTGTACTAAATATGTTACTTCTTAAATAAATTTTGTATGCTTATATTACTTTTACCTCTTGAGAAATCAAAAGAAGGTAAGGTTTAACTCATGTGATTAAAAATTATCTTTCTATGTAAGATATGATATCAATTTATTTGTGTGAGATATGGAGAAGTAATATAGATTGCCTTACTTATGAATTATATAATTCAACTCAATCATATTGAGATGCAACCCTTAATACATCAGATGTATGTAACGATGTTTGTGGCACTTAATTGTTATTGTCTTCGTAAGCTAAATACCAAAAAGGGAGGGATATTTTTGCTCAAAACGCCAATGTCAAAAGAACGTTATGAAAAGTGAGAGAGTGTGTGTGTGTGTTGGGGGGGGGGGGGGGGGGGGTGGTAAATGAACATGACCCTAAGTTAGTGTTTGGTTTATGAAATTTGTAAACTATATTTAGAATTAATACTTGTTAAAATGATTTTAAATTTAAAGGAATTAGATTTAGAACATAAATTTGTTGAAAGAATTTGAAATTTAAAGGAATTGAAATTCATGAATTGAATTTGTAATGCATGTGGGTGACAAATCAATCCTACAAGATGTGGCTATGTTTGGGATTTCATCTAAAAGTGACTTATTGACTTATTAGCTTTTTTATTAGCTTTTTCAAAAAGCCAATAAATTAATAAGTTGTTTGCTAAATCTAAAAGGACTTTTGAAAATGACTTTTTGTAAAAGGGTGATAAGTTGTTTTTTAAAAACTAAAAATTCTAGCTTTTCAAAATGACTTATGACTTATTAACATAAAATTACAAATTTACCTAACTCTTTTTTACACTTTACCCAATAACATTAAATAGTGTCAATAAAAAACAATGTCCTTTTTGGTCATTTTAAAAATTAATATAGAAAAAGTTAATCCAAACACATTTTTAATAAATTTATTCAAAAAGTCATAAGTTAATAAGCACTTTTAACAAAAAAAGTCCTTTTAAAGTTAAATAAGCAATCTCAAACAGGACCGTAACTACCATCTATAGGTAGGCCCACTCGCCCATCACTGCCACCCCATCTATCGGGTGCCACTGCCTCCACCATCTATCATGAACCATCGGTGGATAGTGATACATGTGACGATGATGTGTGGTTGTAAATTCTAATTCGTTTGGCTCCAATTTAATTAGGTTTCATTTGCAACTGTGTCTATTTTATTTCTATATATACAAAACTAATTAAACATTGTGTTATAAACCTTCATATATAAATGTGTCTGGTCACATAAACGATCTACATGTAACCCAGACTTGTATGGTGCACGCTCGTGTGAAAGTATTAAAGTATGATCAATTTGAGGGGGGGGGGGGGTGTCCCATTTTCCATGCGAAACGGGCTACAAGATTTTAGTCCATCCGATTATTTGAAGCTAGTTAATCACCAATGAGGCAAAACACATCATATATATGCAAGGGATGGTGTTCTTGTTACATGAATTAATTACAGAATATAGCAGCTACATATACAAGTGGAGATGTGATATTTGAAGACGGTTTTGAAACCCATATAATGATCATTAGGGGATTAAAACCAGCCAAATATCATTGAATTTTGGATGTCCAATCAAAGAAATAAAAAGCAACTGCCTACCTCACCTCAAAACCAATCTGTGAACCTTTAACAAGGTCACGTGTCAAGATAATATTCCTACGTGAAGGATGACATTCGATAATAGGCTACTGATATATGCATCTCATCCTTAACCAAAATGAATGAAGTGTTCAGTCCACATTGACATATTTCCTGGAAGTTGACTCAAACAACACATATGGTCAGAATATAGGAAACAAATATTAAAATCAGCTACTAAATACATGTTAATATATTTATAACAGAATTTGGGTTTGCTAAAATCTCAAACCAACATGATTTCTAGAAAATTAGAAGAAAATTACATATACATGCATGCATATGTGATATGTATATATGTGTGTATATATTGCATGATGCTTACAAGATACCAAAAGGTTTAAAGCAGGGAAGACGAACCTTTACAGTGTTCAGTTTACTTTTAAGGTAACATGAACTTCTTTGTATCAAGAGAGAGCACTCCAGTTCATCAGCTTCGTAAACTGAAAGATATTTAAATCAAAACATAGTGTTACATGCTGTAGCATTCACTAATTCTCTTAACCAGTTGAAAGATTCAAGTTAGATAACAATTTAGTAGGCCTGACAAAATTAACTCTGTAACTTAATTTTGGGTCCATATGGATCTTGGTAATTACTATACCCGGCAAAATGGGCGGGTTGGGTCGGGTTGGGTAACGAGTCAAAACGGGTTCGGGTCAGGATGGGTGCAGGTTAGAACGGGTTTTAAACAAAATCATTTCGGGTCTAAATGGATTGTTCTTAAAAACATCAATTTTAGTTTAACTTAAGATGTGTTATAAGTAAACAAATAGTCAATTTAGATAATTTTTAGTGATTTTCTCATCAAATATGTTATTAATCATTCTTAAATGTTTGAATCCAATGCATTTACATACTTTTTTGGTTACCCGTCGTGACCCGCATTGTATTTAAGTGCTACCCATCCCAACCATTCCATATTATGATGTTATCCATTTCAACCCATTATACTACAATTGTTTACCCAAACCAAACCATTTCCTTTAACATGGGTTAAAACTGCCACCTCTAGTAATTGCCTTCAAAGTTATTTTGGGCATGGGTAAATCCAAAAGCGGGTCAGGATAGGTCAAAGCAAAACAAAGAAATTCAAAGTACAGGTAAAAACAGGTTATCCAACTACTAAGAGGGTTGGAATGAGTATTGTTGTCCAACGCTAATAGCCTAATCATTTGTTTTCCTTTCACCTCACAAGATTCTATCCCTCTAGGAGCTGTCATTTGGGTGATGAGTGTATGCATGTATAGTCTAATATGCTGAGCCACCATTTGGGTGATGAGTGTATGCATATATAGGATAATATGTTGAGCCGCCATTTGGGTGAATGAACAAGTTAATTTTGGTTGCTCGAGCTCGGTTCAAAATTAAATCGAATTAGCTCGGCATGGCTTAAAAATTTTACGATTTGATTTCTAGCAAAACTGGTGTATTATAAATTCAATATTTTTCTAAAACGGTCCATTTTAAACTGTATTCATTTTTGTCAAAACCTCATCTGACCCGAACTCATCATATTTTGATACCCTGCCCGACATGATCCGCCCGTTTTGCCAGGTCTAGTTGAATTTAGAAGGCTCAAACCTGAGATGTCTTGAGTTCCAATTCATCCCACTCCTGTGATGAACTACTTCCTTCAACAATCCCAGTCCCAGCATAGATCAATGCCCCAAGCCCCTATTTATTTTATTTAACATGAAACTACTTAAGAATTAACAAGGGAATCAATGTAAATATGTCTTACACATCCTCTAGTTAGTTACTCTACTGCTATAGGATGTTAATAGTGAAGATAAAATGATAAACAAAGGAAATACTTGCCTTTTGAACCAAGGCAGACCTTATACCAACAGCAAACTCGCTTTCATCTCCCCCAAACCACCCAACGGGGCCTGCATACATTCCTCGGTCGAAGTTTTCTGTGCACCACAACATTCTCATACAAAAAAGCAAAAGCAAGATATAGTAATTGACTTTGCTAAAACAGATGCCCAAATTATAACAGGATTTCTGTAAAATATTTTTTTGTAAAAATCAAAGTAAATCTGCATGGGAAAGTCACCGAAAAGAAGAAACATTGCATTAATTTTGGGACAAATTGAAAAAGAAACCGTACAGATATTTTGAGACCAAGAGAGTTAATATATTAGGATCTCTCTCTTGATTGCACTTTCTTCCCCATCGATTTAGAAGTGTAACAAAATAAGAATAAAAGAAAATAAGAACTCATAAAGAGAACCATGATTTGTTATTACAGAGAAGAAGATGAAGGAATATACATGTACCAGTTTCTGCTATCAGAACTCGTGCTTCTTCTGTAGGGAATCCACACACAGCTGGAGTTGGATGAAGTGAAGATAAAATATCAAACTGCAGGGGTTGAAAACTCATTTTAAGAAATTGGAAAAACAAGAGTACCTTATATTTCAATTAAACTTTAATCATGCAAATAAGAATGAACAGAACAAGCATTTTGGCTTTATTTGTTGAGATCCTATGATATTTATTTTGTGGTGCATGCATATAATGTATATATGTGTGGGCACTTAAGGGGCAAAAGTAAAAGTGCACTAATTTTAACGTTATTTCAATTATTTTGTGAAAATAGCGTTAAAATCATTGGGATTATCAACTTCAAACGATAACTTTGAGCCGGAGACTCTTTCGGAGCAGCCTCTCTATCCTTCCTTCCCAGACCCTACTGAAAAGTGGGAATATACTGGGTAAGGTTGTTGTATCCTATGATATTTATTATTATCATTTTTTACCTTATTTGTGTGTATGTTAAACAACAATTTGTTATTTCATCAAAACTAGAGGTAGCAGTTTTGTCCAAATTTATTTATGGTCAATTTGGGATACATTTTATATCTTAATAGTCAGATTTAATGGTTCGCTAAAAAATAGAACCATCAAACGTGGTTGAAAATCCTCCTGAATTCTAGTCTAGGAAATGCTAACTCACAGATTTCTTTATTCAGAGGGCGGATCTTGGAGCAATTGATAAGGTTGCCGCTTTATGATCTTAAGGTCATGGGTTCAAGCCATGAGAAACAGTCTTTTTCACAAATGTGTATGGTAAGACTGTGTACATCAAATCGCAAAGAGATACAACCCCTCCCCAGCCCCTACGCAAAGCAGGAGCTAAGTCAAACACCATATACACTCTTTTAGATTTTTTCAGTGTTGTAAAAATCGGCCTAGGCGGCCGCCTAGGCGCTAGGCGGCCTGCTACTGTGTCGATTTTGGCCTAGGCGGCCTAGTCGGGTCCTAGGCGGCCTAGGCGGGGCCTAGTCGGCCTAGGCGGTTTAATCAGATTTTTATTTTTTTTTGATTTTTTTGACTTTTTTCTGGTAAAAAGGGACCAATTTCATGATTATTTAAACATTGTTTAACCCAAAATCCTTAATATGTCTCTAAAACATCGAATCCAGCCACTTAAAATCGAAATTCATCTCTAAACTTTGAACCCAGTGTTTAAGTTTGAACTTTGAAGTACTTGACTTAATATGTTTAACTTTATTTTTTAAATTATTTGACAGTATTATATTAAATTATTGATATTAATATGTGTATATAATATATATTTGTAAAATTACATATAAAAATTCCAATCCGCCTAGCGCCGATTAATCCCGAGGCGGTACCTCGCCGCCCGACTAGTGCCTAGCGACTTTTACAACCATGGATTTTTTTATTCGAACATATAGACTATTGATATGATATTATAGTTTTTCTAATCATATTTATTGCATTAACTATTTATTATTTATTTTTAAACAAAATTTCTAATGGACAAAAAAGTGTGTAGGTCAACCCAAGTGATAACCACATTAGCTTGTTACCCAGTGTCCCAGACTCCCAGCCAACCTATTTTGCCACTCCAGTCAAAAACCTTCATAATCATGTCCCAAAGGAGTACTTGTCATTTTACGTAATTATTATGGACTGAAAATTAGTTGAGTACTAAGAAAGAAATATTGATTATTTTGGTGATTTTTCTATTTTAATGTGTGAGCCATTCATATTAGTAGTTCTCGACTTCTTGTTCAACAAATTACGTGTTCTTGGACTATGATTTACAGTATAAAGCATACCTCATCATCTTCACTTCTTAGTTTGCCTCTTAATTGAGCATAAAGATGTTGTACTCTTGGGAGCTTTCGAATCGTTTTCTCCGGTTCAACCAATATTGTTGTACAAACAGCCTATGGAGTCAATTAAATGATTTTGAATATACATATATATAAGTGCACAATTTGCATCAGTACTCTTAATCAATATATAATAGACCCCCCTTCCCCAAATCAAACACAAATACAAAAAAACACCCAGCCGAGTAATGATTCACGTTTACCTCTAATTTTCTTCTTATGCACTCCCTCACAATAGAGAACTCGTTGTCATCCTTAGAGCTGCAAAAGATTATGGAAAAGAATACATAATTTGAATAGTGATTTGATAACTAGAGTCTGAAAATCAGCTATAATGACTTGAGTAGTAGAGATAGTGTTTCGATATGGTTTTGTAGTTTATATTTGTATTATCTGACCATCATTATTTTAAATGATCCAAAAAGACACTCTTGTGATGCAGGAGATCATCTTGTGAGATATGAGTAAAAAGTCAGGCAATGTGATAATGTATTTTTTTAGACAAAAAGTTGTATTGCAACTAACATGAAATCAATTATCCAAAAACTAAAAGGCTGGTAAAAACATATCAATTTAAGCTATAACCTGTAAAGTAAATCTAGGGCTATCTGCAGATCAAGCGCTTTAGAGTCACCTCTAGCTCGCGTTCCAGCCATTGCCTCACTATAAATATTGAATCTGTTTCGATGAAATAATTGCTCTGGCTATTCATGAAGGATCAAGTAAGTGATTAACAGATCTCAGAAATATTACAACTTTTTTAACTGTATATGTCTGCACTTACAGTGTTCCCTATAAATGAGGGTGCATCAGGAGGCTGCAGACAGAACTGGTAAGCATTTTCACTCTCAACCTACAACAACCAAGTAATCTACTTCACTGATGCAACAATTCATATCAGAGGTGGAAAAATGAGTGGGTATAGTAAGAAGTCAAACAGGTCTTTTTGTCTAAAAGCTACATTATTTCAATAATAATTGTTTAATTTGGATACCATCATGTAGAAGGTTTCATGCATAAAATTACACTTACCTATTTGACCTGTTTCTATTTAAGTAATATTCTTTAATTTTATCTATTGACTGGTTAAAGATCAAACATAACCTGAAATAACTGATCCTTTAGTAAGTTTAAGGGTTGAAAAGTGAAAAAAAAAAAGAAATAATAACATAAAAAAGAGTACCTGTAAAGTTGCCAACCATGTCAAAGGATCAATATCAGGGGAGGTCCTAATTATGCTGCTACGTGCAAGCACAACCTATAAAAACCCAAATGAGTGAAGAGTGCAGTACAAATACTACAGAGATCAATATCATGTTTCCACCAATATGCTATTTTTTAAAATTTTAATTGTTTTTGCAGTTCAAAGGAGAAATGGGGTTAGAAAATGAAAGTTCACAAGCAATACTTTGATAAGGGGTGAGTTGTTTTTGTTTATAATTTGCAAGGCTCTGTTAACACCAAAATCCCACATTTTCTTGCTGGGAACATTATTGCAGCTGAGAATGGACGTATTAGGAACCTCTTTTCGTAACTTCACGATACTGGACGAAACCTGCATACAAAAATGAGCATGTTTTAATCAGAACTACCATTTTACTTATTACCCAATTACCCTCCTCACATGGCACTCAGAGGCGTTTAGGTCCAAAAGGACCAAAACCAAGGTGCAAGGTGAGAGTTTCATGTATGCAAGGCATTGATCTATGTACAACCAATAAGCTTTATGTAAAATCAAAAGTTGCTATTCTTTTACTTATAAGCCTTTTTATATAAGCAAGTAAATTATTCATAATTTCTTTATGATTTTGGTCGACTATATATATATTAGCCTCATAGAGACCCTAATTTTGACCCTAATGCACATGAAGTACTGCCTCAAGGCCCAGAGGCGTTTTCCAAATCAGTTTGCAATGTCTTAGATGTCCTTTTCTAAACCAAACTTCCTTGAAAGCAGAATTTGGAAGTAACCTGACTCATGGTTGACTGAAGTGCATGTACTGCCTTCCCAAATGTCCACGAAAGGGAATCATCCCAGGCAATGTTAGTAACTAGCATTGAACTTCCTTCAAATTCATTGAACTCAACCTGTACTTTTATACACACACACACCATGAGTGCTCTGTACATGCTACGGCCCCATATAATGATAAACAAAATGCTTTATTTGCCTGTGGAATCATGAAGAAGAATGACCCAAAAGCTTCCCATTCAGATGATATTTTAGCCAATGCATCAAAACGGATAGCCCCATAAGCACGAATCAGTGGGCACTTCTTAGACAGGAACCTTCAATTCAATTTACTTATTGGCTCAACATTGAGAGATGCATTACCTAGAAAATGCATACAATAAAACAGAAACTAGATACCTCTTGATAGATCGCCAATCATGGAATGAGAAGGGGCTGACATGGCGAAAGAAGACAGCAGAACCCAAACCAGCAATACTAACCAGGGAGGAATCGGATAAATTGTTTCTAGTAATTAAAGAAGAAATGGAATGAGAAGGAAATCCATTGATTCTTCTTTGGCTTCTTCTGGAAAAAAAACATCGAGGGAGATGCTGAAAATGTTGCTGGCCATGCAGCCAGTCAATTGCTTCAATTTGCTGTCCAATTGGAACCTTCAATTCACAAATATATAAATTAATTATTTAATTAATATTCAAGTATGAAAAACACATACACTAATTAACATCTTGTTGTTAATATAGCTTCTGGAATGCCTATGAGTGACAACAAGCAAACAAGCATACCCGATATAATACCACAGCAAAAAATAACAATTATACTAAAACAAAATATTAAAAACTTGACATCAAGGAAATGATTTTTAAAGTTTTTACACATCAAAATAAAAGAATTGCAAGTTCCATCATGTGAAAAATTGCAGCCAACCACAGCCACAATTGCAAAAGATAAACCTTATCACATGCCAATGAAACACCTAAACTAAACCAGCCAAAAAACCAATGATACATAGCTAGCAAGTTTATTACCTCAAGCCTTATGATTCCAGACCCTAACAATGGCGGGTCAAACCCCAACTCAGTAATTGCAGAAGTTAACTGTTCCATTGCCATTGCAGGGGTTGCAACAAACGGAAAAGTCCGAGTTTCTGTCATCCCCACAGGAGTTCTAGGGTCTCGAGAGTGGCAACCATTCATGGAGAGCGAACAAAAATGGTTATGTCTCTGATGCATAAAGATACACCAATTAAGGGTAGAAATTGAATTGTCAAAACCCAAAATATATTATATAATTAGAAATGCTTACTTGGGTGTGGGTGTAGACAGTGTTTCTAGTTGCATCTAGGATGTTGGATTTGGTTAAGTCTGGTTCCATAAAATGAGCAATACAATGGCGCGTGCTGGTGGCTGCCATCTAACTTTCTGAAAGAGTGAAGAGGGAAGAGTTTATGGATTGTGGGTTTGGATTGTGATCTCTTATAAAGATCGATATACTTATTTTAAAAGGCCAATTGGCAATGATTGAGAAGATATGGTTTTACAATGTACAAGATGTTGGACTTTATAACCATAAAGTTTAATTTTTTATATTTATAATTGTATGTATGGGTGTATGCAGTAGCATGGGGCCTAGAATAATTACCTTAAAAAATGACAGATCATATGAGTAGCCCTTAAAATGACAGCATACCAAAACAACAGTTGATCTGCAGCAATAAATAGCAGAACTTATTTGCATCAAAATAACAATAAATAGAAAAATATATCTGCATCATTTTCAGCAATAAACAACCGGAAAAAGGCTTAAATAACAATTCAACTTCAGGTTCAAGTCAAAGTTTCAACGGATTCAGAGGTGGTTCAGTTATTTTTACCTGAATGTAAATTAAAGACATATAACAGCAAAACAAGATCCACTAAAAGTTTCAAAGTCAGGGTTCAAGATCATTAATTTTAGAAGGGGTTATTTATTCTGTTTCTAATAGTTCCAGTTGTTCAAATTATCCTGGCAAAATACGGCTTACTCAATTGTAACATCAAATGGGATCTTCTTGATCACCACTCAATATATCATTCCACTTTGCAGGGGAAAAATCACCTAATATGATACAATTAACATTTATCAAATTAACCAATTGAGATTACATGAGCAACATCTTCAAACAAGTTCACAGCTCACAAATTCTACAACCCAAGCTACTGTAATCTTATGCCTTGGTTAGCAAATAACAGTATCATGCTCTAATAGCAAGTGAGACCTACATGTTGTTCATCATTTCTCACAAATTCAAAATTTATAAGAAAAATTAGGAATTTAGGTTACCGTCGTGAGTGTTGGATGGGTGGCTCCGGCAGGAGTGATAGTCACCGGTGAGTCTTCAAACAGAGAGGAAATGGAAATCGAGATAAGAGTAAGAGAGGCCAATAGTATAACGGTATCAGATTGCAGATACATACGTAGAGAGAGCTGGAATTTGGAGGATATAAATTATAAAGTTCGTTAATTTGCTAAAAGAATATTACACAAGTGGGCTTGTCTATTTACTTTATTATTTTGGACCCTGTTTAAAAAATAGAAAACTTTGGGCCTGCTATCTGACTATAGGGTTAAGCGCACGTGGTAATGTGGTATTGTTTGCTAACTACGATCTTTTTGACTTAGTGGTTTTGCTCTTTATTGTTATTGTTAATTTGTTATTATTATTTTTATAATAGAGTTTTGAGTTTAAATCTGAGTTAAGACATATTACCGAGGCAAGACAAAGATGGTTATTCAGTTGTGAGGTTCTTCTTGAGATAGACTCAGACATATGCGTCATAACGTTAAATATGAGGGAATTATTGAAATCTCGTCTTGAGTATCTGCATCATTTCAAGCCATTCAAAAAATATAGTATTGTTGTTGTTGTTGTTGAAGTAGGTAACTAGGGACGCATGCTACATGCATATAAACACAATAATGTATGCACATTTACAACACTGATTCCTACATAACTATATTATTTTGAAAAACATGAACGCTTCTTGTACAAAAAAAATTATAATAAATGTGCTCGTCTTTGTAATTTTTTTACCAAAATTTGTAATTTAAAAAATATTTATTAAAATAAATGTTTTTGTTTTTTCTTAACATGACATATGCATGTTTTCTTTCAGTTGGATCGTGCCTACCTTATTGCAACTAGGTTTTGTGAAACACGACAAATAAGTCCCAACTTTTTGATGCTAATGAGTTAATCAACATGGATAATAAAAAGTATGTTGAAATTCAATTTACATTGTCATTGATAGATAAAGTTGTAAAGATGTTCAGGCATGGATAAAAAGCCTCTTGTAAAAATCATCTAACATAAAAAAAATCATAGAAATAAATTTAAATATAAAAAAAATTACCTTCAGTCTACAAACATGTGAAATCAATTATCAGAATAAAAATCGACCATAATGGGAAAAATGAAATAAAAGTACTTGATTTTTTTACTATATATATATATTTCTATTAGAGTTTTATATTTTTGTATTTTTACTAAATTTTTATTTATTATACTGTATTTATTTTTTGTTCTAGTTTTTCATTTATAATATAAAATTTCAAGGATAAGAGATATAAACAATTAAACATGTGTGCAAACAGCAAAACTGCTACTGGACTTTATCAAATAGCCCAACTCAAAATAATGAGGACCCTGGGAGTAGAGGTGGGCAAACCGGGTTCAAAACCCAACCCGAACCGGGTTCAAAACCGGGTTCAAAATGGACCGGGTTCGGTGGAACCGGTTTTGAGTTAAACCCGAACCGGTTTGGAACCGGTTTCACATTTGTAGATCTAAACCCGGTAGAACCGGGTAGGGTAGGGTCGGGTCCAGAACCGGGTACACCTACCGGGTTCAAACCGGGTTCGGTTTAATTTTATTTATTTATTTTTTTTTAAATTTGAATACATAAATAAAAAAAAATAATATTAAAAACATTCATTATTATTTATAATAATTTACAATAAATTACATACATAACTTAAAAATAAAAATAACTTTTAATACATTTATTTATATTTCAATTATTTAAAAAAAAAGACATACATAAATAAATAAAAAAATACTTGATTTAAGAACATGAATAAAAAAAATAATGATATTAAAAAAATTCATTATTATTTCTAGTAATTTTACAATAAATTACATACATAAGTACATAACATAAAAATAAAAATAACATATTTAACATTTATTTCTCTTTTAATTATTTAAAAAAATAAAAGACATACATAACTTAAAAAGATAAATACAAATACAATAACTTGAAAACATGCGTTTTATTCCGTGCTCGTTCCCGCTTGCGTTTGCGTACGTTTACGAGCACGAGCTTCTTGTGCAAGTTCTTCATCGGATATGTCATGAGATAATCCTTCCTCCACCTCCTCTTCGTGTACCCTTGTTTCAAGTTCGATTTCATCTTCGAGGTTTGTTATGTTTTGAATTCGATCGATCGCGTCCAAGTGATCTTTTAAGCAAATACACATCTCTACTGATTCCGGAGTAAGTCTTGTTCTTCGTAAAGATAATACCCTGCCACTAAGAGAAAACGCAGATTCCGAAGCTACCGTAGAAGCTTGGACGGTTAGTAAATCACGTGCCATAGTGGATAGAATCGGATAATCGGATTCCTTTCCTTTCCACCATGACAAAAGGTCTAAATTGTGATAATCCTCGGATTGAAAAGTGGAAACAAAATCTGTTCCACTGTACCTTCCGAGCTCACTTGAAGGGGTGTTACCCCTTTGTCGTTTTGCCGTTTCATTACGAACGATATTAAATAAACTAAGAAGCGGATCACGAGGTCTACTACTCGAGCTTGATGCGCTCGTGCTCGTACGTATGTTTATATTAGGACCATATTTATTTAAATAAAATTCATACATACTTTGTAAACTTTTTTGAAAACTTTTTTTTGCATCATTTGAAAAATTTGGATATTCTTCATGAATATCCAAATTATCATTTATTTCGTCTATCAAACATTCAACTCCCGTAACATTTCAAAATTTTTTAAATTTGACGTCATCAAATACAATTCTGGTAACACCAATGGACTAGTAGGATAATAAACCCCTGATAATTTTGTAGTGGCGGTTTTAAAAGCTTCAAGAAAATCTTTTAAATCTTGAATATTCTCCCAAGCTAAGTCCGAAAATTGTTCGGCGTAACCACTTTCACAAAGACTCGTATGAAATGTTTGTAAAGTTGCTCTTTGTTTTAAAGCACTTTCAAACATTTTAAAAGTGAAGTTCCACCGAGTAGGTACATCCCAATTAGGACCATAACAAGGTCTGTTCGTATCTTTACACAATTTTTTGTAATCGGTAAATGTTTTTCTACTTTTTTTAAAAACATCATGTATCATATTTCTAAAACCATATTTGAAAGTTTCAAGATTCGGTGAAGAAAGACCGTCTTGCACCGCTAAGTTAATAATATGTGCTACACATCGACTGTGGAAAAATAGACCATTGCAAAATGGTGTGTATTTTAATTTTAATTTTTCCACTGCAGCAGTGTTGTTTGAAGCATTATCAAATGCTATTGAAAATAGTTTATTTTCCAACTTAAATTGTGTTATTACGAAATCTAATAGTTGAAACAAATATTCAGCCGTATGTGGATACGGGAAAAGTTCAAACGCAATCGTACGTTTCATTATTTGCCACGAAACGGGATCCACCCAATGGGCGGTGACGCAAATATACGATTCCGGTAAACCATGAGGTGCAGACCAAACGTCTGTAGTTAAGTTTACACCAGTGTTTAGGTTTTCAAAAAATAAGATCAAATCATTTTTTGCCTTATTCCACATTTTTAAACAATGACGCCTTAGCGTCCTTCGACTTACATGATTATAACGAGGCTGAAGCGTATCTCGAATCATGTTTGTTAAACGAGGGTTGTCGAAATGTCCAAATGGTGTGACAACTAGTACTAATCCGTACGGCAAGTCCGTACAGTGCGTGTACTTACACCACGTACTGTGTGTAAATACAGTACGTAAACAGTACGTGACAACAGCACTCAGGAAACAAATCACAGTTGTACGTGTTTAAGTGAAAACTTAAATACGGTAAATACAACAACCCAAGAGAAACAACAAAGTGCAAACGAATAACAATAACGAATCGGTTGCGAGCTGATATCCATCGATGACAGGAATCAGATGACCGACAATCCAATACGAAAACCAAGTGATAACAGGATGTTCAGTTGAGTCCGACAGTGAGGAAACACAATCCAAAACAAAATTTGCAGTGTCGTTTTAGAATAATTAAACTGACAGCGTGTTTGCGTGGGTGACGATTCATACAAACATATCTGTGAGTTTAACGTTCTGAACGATAACTGATAACTAGAAAACCAAATCAGAAAGTGAAACTTACGATCGTGTTCGTACAGTTAGCGCTCTGTACGAAGACGCGCGTAAGTGACGCGATCTGACGAAACGGAAACGAAAACGCGACACGAACGATGTAAAATTAATAAAAATAAAATAATTAACATTTTACAATTTTGAAACTCATCAAAATAACCAAATTAAAGTCTTTTTAATTAAAAGATATTAATTACGCGGAATTTCCGGTTACGCGACGAAAATGCGAACCGAGCAACCAAAACGAACCCGAACACCACGCGGGGTATAAAAACCCTGAAATGAGAGTGTTTCTCATTTCTTTCATCCTCCTCCTCTCTCCTACACCAAAAATCCGGCCACCACAAAACCTAGGGTTTTCTCACCTTTAAACCCCCATAACTCCCTCATTTCTTGGCCAAATTACCCCATCTTTGGACCTACATGAAGGTATTGATCTTCTCTACATGAAAGTACAACCGATCGGAGCCAAAATCCCCTAAAAATCGAGGTAACCTGCTGTGAAAATTTCGGAAATTAGGGTTTTATACCCTTGTGTTGAGTCACCAGTTTCAAACGGTTAACAACCTCACACCCTACACCCAACATACACGAGAACACCTGAGGGGAGGTGGGGAAGGGGTGCGGTTGGGGTTACTGGGTCATCAAACTCGATAAGAAGGGAGTGGGGTTAATGAAGACCACCGGTCGAATGACCCCTTATACCTCCGACCGAATGAGTTAAGAGCCGACTGAACCTTCACCTTCGGCTAGTCACACCATCATTCGGCCACCATGATTACTCAGTCGCCACCCAGCAGCCTTCGGCCGAACCACCAGCTCATTCGACCATCCCTTTCGCCACCCACCTCATTCGACCATCCAGTGTCATTCGGTGACCAAGCCTCATTCGGCTCACCCCCTCTTCATTCGCTCAGGACAGTCGGCTATCACTCAGAAGGAGGTCATTCGACCACCATAATCCCGAATGGCTGATGCTTCATTCGGCTAACCCTACCCTCAGTTGGCCCATGTGATAACAGCCTTCAACCAGCAGCATTAACTCACAGATTCCTAGCTGGCCCAGAAGTTTTGTGTTGGCCCAGCAGGCCCATCAACTCCTTTGAGACCCAACAGAACTCTTTTGGCCCAGATTCCGTTTTACGGCCCAAAATAGTTCAGCCCATAAACCAATTAGCCCAACTTCATTTGATGTAGTCCATGAAGTCCTTTTTGACTCAATAGCTTGGCCCAAGACAATACATTCGGCCCAGACAACTTGTGCCGGCCCATAGTTTGACTATTCGGCCCACATGACCCAAGAGTTATAAACAATCACATAAAGAAAGACTTTTGATATGATGCATGGAATGCTTTAATGATACTACAAAGGTGGTGGATTTAACAAAGCATATTCATAAAAACCTAAAACCTAGTTTGTTTTGTTTGAACATGTTAACAGGTAGTTTCAAAGTATTAATACAAATGGAACAATGACATTAAATAGCCATCTTACAATATGTTAAGGGTTATTAACCTTTAATCAAAGGATCGATACTTTATACTCTAAACCATAAATGAAATGACATTGAATCAAGTTGAGTAGAAAATCAAGGATAAAGTATACTAACCTTAAACTAATCGGGTTAAGTGTTACTAAAGTCAACAACAAGTAAACAGGGCCGAATAATGACCGAGACTTACGCGTGTTAGCCAACTTTAGGGCTAACACGAACACACGCACAATTCAATTATAACTTATACTTATAGGTTACAAACAACGTGAAATAAATACAGGAACGTGAATACACTGCAAGAACAATCAAAGAGCGCGCATCTTGTCAATTAAGCTAAGTCAACCACTTCATACGTAAGGTGAGTTCATATGCCCCTTTTCTAAATCTTTACTGATTTCAAAGCTCGGGGCTGAGAAACATGCTTAACTTTTATTTATTTAAAAGTTTACATTAACATGTTGTTTAATTCATGATTTAGATAATAATTGTTTATCTTTATCATCATTAATCACTACATGCGTGCTTGTTTGACTTTATCATACCTGAATTAACTAGGATGCTACATGCTAACCTAGAAACAAGGCACATTAACACATAGGATAAGGTGAGTTGTTAAGAACATATCTTACAACCGTGCATATTATCCTTACACGATAGAACAACGGGGGAAAACCATGGGATAACATGCCATTAACAACTATTAATGACAAGAATGATTATCATGATAGGATAATTTCACGATAGTAAGATCATTCACACATCACTAACATTGTGTATGAGACATGTTCTTATGACACTTTGTTAAGACCGCTAGAACACGCAAACTTGGGCATAACAGTTGGAACATTCATTTGTGACATCGAGGAGGATATTACATACACACGCTTTTGGGATGGCATATTATACATATGCCATCATTACTTACTAAGACTCTATTTAGAGCACATTCCCTAACCGCCAGAGTGTGTCGGTTACACAATGGTAGATCAGTTAGGTAAATCATTAAAACTAGTAACCGGGACTTTGGGAAATCAAATGAAATCATGCCAGGCACGAGAGGTGCTATCACTCATATAGTTAACACGCATAAAGACTAGGAAACATGTTCATTCCAATAGATATCGTGGGAGGATATCTTACACACCGGACTGGTTAGTACTGACTGTTACAGAAACTACTAAGTTTCGCTCTAGATATCGAGTATGATATCTTACATGCCGGGCTAATCCGTAAGGAATGGCTAACAGAGACTATTATGTTTCTTTATTCAATGGTTGGGATATACTACATGCCGGACTAATCAATAATGATTAGTTACAGAAACCATTAGGTTTCGTTCTAGATATCGAGTATGATATCTTACATGCCGGGCTAATCCGTAAGGAATAGCTGACAGAAACGATTTCGTTTCTTGATTGTTCATTGGGTTATTTTACATGCCGGACTAATCAGGAATGATTAGTTACAGAAACCGTTAGGTTTCGTTCTAGATATCGAGTATGATATCTTACATGCCGGGCAAATCCGTAAGGAATAGCTAACAGAAACAACTTTGTTTCTTACTTGATCATTGGATTATATTACATGCCGGGCTAATCCGTAAGGATAAGCTAACAGAGATTATGTCTCTTTATTCAATTATTGGTTATTTTGACATACCGGCTAATTCGTAAGAATTAGTTAACAGAGATGACTTCATCTCTTACTCTGTTCACTGAGTTAATTTACATGTCGGCTATTCCGTCAGGAATGGTCAATCGAGACGATTACGTCTCTTTTCTCTTTACTTAGTGGATAAACATACCGGGAAATAATGGGTGAAAGGAAATGGGTATCCATCGTTGTATTATAGGTAGTGTTGAGTGCAGTTAAGCATGTGGTGGGGTGGCGTCTGGGCTTGACCCTTTCGTATGCCCCTATATATAAGCATGCTTGACTGGATGAGACATTATCTGTACATCCAACCATGGAGAGGACATTGGGTGAAACATGGGATTCAAATATCAATACAACTTGTGTGAAACGCTGTGAACATGATTGACTTCTATCAATGGTTCTCAAATACTAAATTTATGAACTCACCAACCTAGTGTTGACTTGTTTTTAAACGCATGTTTTCTCAGGTGACGGACAGGTCTAGATAACAAGCATCAGTGATTAAGCTAGAGGACTCTTAGAAGACCTAGCTTACTTTTGGATGCATACATTTTGATGACATTGTGAATCTATTTTGCATATCTTGTACAGACACAAGATAGAAACTACACGATTCTTTTGGATAGATTTACTTAGTTAAATTATGAACGTAACTTTGAAATTTAACTTTGTAATTCTACATCATATGTCATGTTAGCATTTCTCACTATTTATCATGTGCCATGTAAACAATCTGATCATTTCGATTATCATTCAAGATATCGCGCCCCGGGAACCTTCCGCCCGACGGGAAAACCCGATCCGTTCCCGCCGGCCCGGGGTGTGACAGATTGGTATCAGATCCATGGTTATAGAGAAATATAGGTCATATTGCTTAAACGGTTTGGCCTAGACTATAACCTAGGGACCTCATGTAGTGAACATACAACATAGGATTCTATTTGCATATGTCTTCTGCTTCTGATCACTGCACTAACCGATTTTCTTTCGGTTATGATCAGAATGCCGCCGAGAAGACAGCCACCGCTATTACCGCTGACTCAAGGTTCAGCTCCGCACTCATCGACACCGACGCCGCCTGATTCTCCTACACAACCTCCTCCTCCTCCACACTCGCCACCACCAGGCTCAAGCAATGTCCAGATACTAGACCCTGCTACTATAGCACTGGCTACACTGTTGACAAGCCAACTGAGGGAGGTAATTCCCGAAATGATGAACAAAATCAACAGCAACAACAGTAACAACGCTGCCAACTCAATTGGGGAAGACAGTGGTAACACACGGCAGAGTCAAGACTACTCCTACAAGAATTTTGTAGGATGCAAGCCACCAGCATTCAGTGGCACTGAAGGAGCCGTCGGCTTGATCCAATGGATTGAGAAGATGGAAACAACTCTCGACATTAGCGGTTGTCCTGATCAACACCGCGTGAGGTATGCTGCGGGATCGTTTGAGAAACGAGCACTAACCTGGTGGAACGCTCAGGTTCAAACTCGAGGAAGAGATGAGGCTTTGGCGATGCCTTGGGAGGACTTTAAGACCTTACTGAGGGGCGAGTTTTGCCCGAGGAACGAACTCAAGAAGGTGGAGACTGAACTACTCAACCATGTAATGATTGGTGCTGAACATCTTGCCTTCACCACCAGATTTCATGAACTGGCAACCCTGGCACCGGACATTGTGCCAACACTCGAGAAGAGGATTGAACGGTACGTCGGTGGACTACCGCCATGCATTCGGGGGCATGTGATTGCCGCCCACCCAACCACACTGGAGATGGCTGTTACACTGTCAGCTTCGTTGACTGATGTAATGGTTGCCTCTGGTGCACTCAAGAAGGGATCTGGAACTACTGAAGATCCGGAACAACCCTCTAACAAGAAACGAAAGGTCGTCAAGAATTTCGCAACGACCACCAATACCAAACAAGCTGTGCCCAACCAAGCACCGCAGAATCGAGGATCTTATTCTGGCACGGCTCCATTCTGCAATAAGTGCAACTATCATCATCAACCTGGCACAGGATGCAGGCAATGCACCCATTGTGGGAAAATGGGACATTGGGCCAAATTCTGCAAGGGGCAGGCCACACAACACAGGGCAAACCAAGCAGTGGCACAGACCGCTGCATATCTTGATCGCATTTCCTGTTACACCTGCGGGGAACCAGGACATTTTGCGAAAGACTGTCCCAAAAGGGTGCTACCGAGAGGACAAGTACTGAGGGGACGTGCATATCAAATTGGGGCTGCTGCTGCACGCCAAGACACTAACACCAACACCAACACTGGTACATTTCTTACTTAAAATCTTTGTAATTGTATATTTTTATACTAGCATAGATTATCATTGCCTCTTCAGAGTAGTTTAGAACTTACTCGTGATTTGGGGCAACACTCGGATATCTCTTACGCTAAATGACAGGAACTTAGTGTTCACATATCTTTAGTGAACAAACACATGCTGTGAGATTAAAAGCGATGGACACGAGTGATGTCAATATCATCATTGGAACGAATGCTTTGTCTCTGGCAGAGATAAAGTCATCTAATCCAATGAAATCTTCTCATGTCATTACAATGAACGACAAAGACACATTCACAAGTTTCAGGATTGGGTCCGTCAATGTTGTCTTATCTGACAATATACGAATCCGTTTTTTTTTTAAAACAAGGGGAGAAACGAGAGGCTTCTCCTGACAAGAATAACACACGAGCAAGAGAATCATAGAGAACATTATAGATCATGGAACTATGTAACACTAAGAGGTACCATTAAGGGAGTGTATACAAACAGCTACGGAACATGATGCCAAGCTACCTTACACTTCCAGTAGACTTGATGTTCTTGGATTGACAAGGACAATGAAATCAAGTCTGCTCACGTTATGACCATGCACAAAATCCTAGGCTCCTAGAGGGGACTAGGTCACATACGAACAATGTTCTTGTAAGAACATGAACAATACGGATCATACGGTCGAGAGACTGAAAATGAATCCGTAGCCTATCGAACAGACTCGGGAGACTTTAAATTGCAATCTGCATAAACATGAGAACATGAGAAACACGTGATATCAAAGCATCTCCACCTGAACAAAGAAAAAGTAGGGCCCGACTATGATGCTTAAATTTCGGGACGAAATTTCTTTAACAAGGGGAGACTGTGACAACTAGTACTAATCCGTACGGCAAGTCCGTACAGTGCGTGTACTTACACCACGTACTGTGTGTAAATACAGTACGTAAACAGTACGTGACAACAGCACTCAGGAAACAAATTACAGTTGTACGTGTTTAAGTGAAAACTTAAATACGGTAAATACAACAACCCAAGAGAAACAACAAAGTGCAAACGAATAACAATAACGAATCGGTTGCGAGCTGATATCCATCGATGACAGGAATCAGATGACCGACAATCCAATACGAAAACCAAGTGATAACAGGATGTTCAGTTGAGTCCGACAGTGAGGAAACACAATCCAAAACAAAATTTGCAGTGTCGTTTTAGAATAATTAAACTGACAGCGTGTTTGCGTGGGTGACGATTCATACAAACATATCTGTGAGTTTAACGTTCTGAACGATAACTGATAACTAGAAAACCAAATCAGAAAGTGAAACTTACGATCGTGTTCGTACAGTTAGCGCTCTGTACGAAGACGCGCGTAAGTGACGCGATCTGACGAAACGGAAACGAAAACGCGACACGAACGATGTAAAATTAATAAAAATAAAATAATTAACATTTTACAATTTTGAAACTCATCAAAATAACCAAATTAAAGTCTTTTTAATTAAAAGATATTAATTACGCGGAATTTCCGGTTACGCGACGAAAATGCGAACCGAGCAACCAAAACGAACCCGAACACCACGCGGGGTATAAAAACCCTGAAATGAGAGTGTTTCTCATTTCTTTCATCCTCCTCCTCTCTCCTACACCAAAAATCCGGCCACCACAAAACCTAGGGTTTTCTCACCTTTAAACCCCCATAACTCCCTCATTTCTTGGCCAAATTACCCCATCTTTGGACCTACATGAAGGTATTGATCTTCTCTACATGAAAGTACAACCGATCGGAGCCAAAATCCCCTAAAAATCGAGGTAACCTGCTGTGAAAATTTCGGAAATTAGGGTTTTATACCCTTGTGTTGAGTCACCAGTTTCAAACGGTTAACAACCTCACACCCTACACCCAACATACACGAGAACACCTGAGGGGAGGTGGGGAAGGGGTGCGGTTGGGGTTACTGGGTCATCAAACTCGATAAGAAGGGAGTGGGGTTAATGAAGACCACCGGTCGAATGACCCCTTATACCTCCGACCGAATGAGTTAAGAGCCGACTGAACCTTCACCTTCGGCTAGTCACACCATCATTCGGCCACCATGATTACTCAGTCGCCACCCAGCAGCCTTCGGCCGAACCACCAGCTCATTCGACCATCCCTTTCGCCACCCACCTCATTCGACCATCCAGTGTCATTCGGTGACCAAGCCTCATTCGGCTCACCCCCTCTTCATTCGCTCAGGACAGTCGGCTATCACTCAGAAGGAGGTCATTCGACCACCATAATCCCGAATGGCTGATGCTTCATTCGGCTAACCCTACCCTCAGTTGGCCCATGTGATAACAGCCTTCAACCAGCAGCATTAACTCACAGATTCCTAGCTGGCCCAGAAGTTTTGTGTTGGCCCAGCAGGCCCATCAACTCCTTTGAGACCCAACAGAACTCTTTTGGCCCAGATTCCGTTTTACGGCCCAAAATAGTTCAGCCCATAAACCAATTAGCCCAACTTCATTTGATGTAGTCCATGAAGTCCTTTTTGACTCAATAGCTTGGCCCAAGACAATACATTCGGCCCAGACAACTTGTGCCGGCCCATAGTTTGACTATTCGGCCCACATGACCCAAGAGTTATAAACAATCACATAAAGAAAGACTTTTGATATGATGCATGGAATGCTTTAATGATACTACAAAGGTGGTGGATTTAACAAAGCATATTCATAAAAACCTAAAACCTAGTTTGTTTTGTTTGAACATGTTAACAGGTAGTTTCAAAGTATTAATACAAATGGAACAATGACATTAAATAGCCATCTTACAATATGTTAAGGGTTATTAACCTTTAATCAAAGGATCGATACTTTATACTCTAAACCATAAATGAAATGACATTGAATCAAGTTGAGTAGAAAATCAAGGATAAAGTATACTAACCTTAAACTAATCGGGTTAAGTGTTACTAAAGTCAACAACAAGTAAACAGGGCCGAATAATGACCGAGACTTACGCGTGTTAGCCAACTTTAGGGCTAACACGAACACACGCACAATTCAATTATAACTTATACTTATAGGTTACAAACAACGTGAAATAAATACAGGAACGTGAATACACTGCAAGAACAATCAAAGAGCGCGCATCTTGTCAATTAAGCTAAGTCAACCACTTCATACGTAAGGTGAGTTCATATGCCCCTTTTCTAAATCTTTACTGATTTCAAAGCTCGGGGCTGAGAAACATGCTTAACTTTTATTTATTTAAAAGTTTACATTAACATGTTGTTTAATTCATGATTTAGATAATAATTGTTTATCTTTATCATCATTAATCACTACATGCGTGCTTGTTTGACTTTATCATACCTGAATTAACTAGGATGCTACATGCTAACCTAGAAACAAGGCACATTAACACATAGGATAAGGTGAGTTGTTAAGAACATATCTTACAACCGTGCATATTATCCTTACACGATAGAACAACGGGGGAAAACCATGGGATAACATGCCATTAACAACTATTAATGACAAGAATGATTATCATGATAGGATAATTTCACGATAGTAAGATCATTCACACATCACTAACATTGTGTATGAGACATGTTCTTATGACACTTTGTTAAGACCGCTAGAACACGCAAACTTGGGCATAACAGTTGGAACATTCATTTGTGACATCGAGGAGGATATTACATACACACGCTTTTGGGATGGCATATTATACATATGCCATCATTACTTACTAAGACTCTATTTAGAGCACATTCCCTAACCGCCAGAGTGTGTCGGTTACACAATGGTAGATCAGTTAGGTAAATCATTAAAACTAGTAACCGGGACTTTGGGAAATCAAATGAAATCATGCCAGGCACGAGAGGTGCTATCACTCATATAGTTAACACGCATAAAGACTAGGAAACATGTTCATTCCAATAGATATCGTGGGAGGATATCTTACACACCGGACTGGTTAGTACTGACTGTTACAGAAACTACTAAGTTTCGCTCTAGATATCGAGTATGATATCTTACATGCCGGGCTAATCCGTAAGGAATGGCTAACAGAGACTATTATGTTTCTTTATTCAATGGTTGGGATATACTACATGCCGGACTAATCAATAATGATTAGTTACAGAAACCATTAGGTTTCGTTCTAGATATCGAGTATGATATCTTACATGCCGGGCTAATCCGTAAGGAATAGCTGACAGAAACGATTTCGTTTCTTGATTGTTCATTGGGTTATTTTACATGCCGGACTAATCAGGAATGATTAGTTACAGAAACCGTTAGGTTTCGTTCTAGATATCGAGTATGATATCTTACATGCCGGGCAAATCCGTAAGGAATAGCTAACAGAAACAACTTTGTTTCTTACTTGATCATTGGATTATATTACATGCCGGGCTAATCCGTAAGGATAAGCTAACAGAGATTATGTCTCTTTATTCAATTATTGGTTATTTTGACATACCGGCTAATTCGTAAGAATTAGTTAACAGAGATGACTTCATCTCTTACTCTGTTCACTGAGTTAATTTACATGTCGGCTATTCCGTCAGGAATGGTCAATCGAGACGATTACGTCTCTTTTCTCTTTACTTAGTGGATAAACATACCGGGAAATAATGGGTGAAAGGAAATGGGTATCCATCGTTGTATTATAGGTAGTGTTGAGTGCAGTTAAGCATGTGGTGGGGTGGCGTCTGGGCTTGACCCTTTCGTATGCCCCTATATATAAGCATGCTTGACTGGATGAGACATTATCTGTACATCCAACCATGGAGAGGACATTGGGTGAAACATGGGATTCAAATATCAATACAACTTGTGTGAAACGCTGTGAACATGATTGACTTCTATCAATGGTTCTCAAATACTAAATTTATGAACTCACCAACCTAGTGTTGACTTGTTTTTAAACGCATGTTTTCTCAGGTGACGGACAGGTCTAGATAACAAGCATCAGTGATTAAGCTAGAGGACTCTTAGAAGACCTAGCTTACTTTTGGATGCATACATTTTGATGACATTGTGAATCTATTTTGCATATCTTGTACAGACACAAGATAGAAACTACACGATTCTTTTGGATAGATTTACTTAGTTAAATTATGAACGTAACTTTGAAATTTAACTTTGTAATTCTACATCATATGTCATGTTAGCATTTCTCACTATTTATCATGTGCCATGTAAACAATCTGATCATTTCGATTATCATTCAAGATATCGCGCCCCGGGAACCTTCCGCCCGACGGGAAAACCCGATCCGTTCCCGCCGGCCCGGGGTGTGACAAATGGCAACGCCTCTTGAAATCACGAACTTCGTCATTCTATCACGAACCTCGTCTACATTGTAGTGAAAAATTCCACCATCATTACTGATTTGTGTTTGTTGACTTTCTGGATCATTCTTCAACGCCTTGCAAAATGGTTTGGTAATATGTTTCTTCAAACTCGTGTTTGATTCTTTTGCAAGAAGCATACCACAATACTTGCAACGAGCCTTTTGAGACCCATCACTCATCTCAACTAAATCCCAGTTACACCATATTTCCATGTTCCTACTATGCGTAAGAACACGGACAACTGTAACTTCGGTGTTAGAACCTTGACCAACAGAAGATGTAGAGTGAGCCATTGCTTTAACAAGGTTATACTTGTTTAAAATACGAGTGTTGAAAAAAATGGATCGCGAAACAAAGAGTGTAAAGCAGTCGGGTGTACGAAACGAGAGCGTTTTTTGCTTAGATTGTTCGTTTCAAGTGTGTAATCAAACTAAACCAAGCCACAACAATTTATACTAAGTTTTGGACCAAAAAACATTAAAAAACGGCTAGAAATCGGTCCAAACGGCTAGTTCAACGGCTAGAACTCGAATTTTTTGTTAAAACGGTCAAAACCGGGTTGAAACCGGGTTCTAGCTACCGGGTTGGAACCGGTTTGGACCCGCCTGAAAATTTCAAATTCGAAACCGGTTAGGAACCGGTGGGTTCTACCGGGTTGGAACCGGGTTGGGGGTAGACCGGGTTGGAACCGGGTCCGGTTCCGGGTTGAACCCCGGGTTCGGGTTTGAAACCGGTTTTGATGCCCACCTCTACCTGGGAGCAGAGGTGAGAAAAAAAAACCGGAACTTGTAACCTGAACTAGAATCGGAACCGATCTTACCCGAACTGATGGGCACATACGGTTCTGATTTCTCAAAGAAATCGTAACCAACATTACCATAACCAGTTTCATTTTTACTCGGCCAAAACGGAATCGGGTCAAAAACCAATAAAGCAATCTAGCATTAACGGAAATGGGCCCAAAATCAAGGGGTGTTACTGTTTGTTATCATGCATTCATGCCGATCGAATGTGATTGACTCTTCGAGAGAGTTCTGTTGATCTGAAGTCTGAACAATCGGTCACACCTTGAAGATGAAGGTGATTCACATCCCTTGCTTGGAAGACAACTACTCTTACCTGTATGATTTCTGATCGTTTTCAAATTGAATTGTTTGGATAATCCTTTTCGATTTAGGGTTGTCCGATTGACTTAATTATGCAGGGTGATTGATGAGGATACGAAACAAGGAGCAGTAGTTGATCCAGTTGAGCCTGAGAAGGTTATTGAAGTTGCCAAGGAAAATAGTGTTGAACTTAAGATTGTCCTCACTACACATCACCACTGGTTTGTTCACCTGTCACTGAATTCCTATTGATAATTGATGATTTTAGAACTGAAATCTGATTTTATGAGACTGATTAAGCTCATCTAAGTTAATTGGTTGATAATTGTTGCTTCATGTGTTGAGATGAAAGTTTATGAAACTTCCATTTTAGTAGTCAACGAGTAGTTGCATGTGCGTTTTGGTTGGTAACCTGTGTGAGTTGAATGAAACATGTACATAGAAAATTATAGAACAAAAATAAGATTATGCAGATGCCTGTTAGTTCCATGATTGTTTTGAGGGTAAGGGTGTTTGGAAATCTGTTTAGAAACACACAATCTTCAGTTTTGAGTGTGTGGGTAAAACTAATTGATCTGAAATCTAAATTTCTGAGATGATCCTTTAAGTTGATGAATGTTAAGCAAACACACCTGTGGAGATTTGCCACTTATCGTAATTACAAATGTCTTTGAAACTAAATAGTTTCTCACAGTAGACTACTAGACTCTGCCTACCAGTAAGCAGAATTAACCCGATCATTGGCATGTTCGCAACCATTGAAGCGGAATCCAAAATCTAACTTTGTCAATAAGGTTGACTGATTGCTTTATTGATGTTTATTAAACCGGTGATAGGGATCATGCTGGTGGCAATGAAAAGATAAAAGAGTTGGTGCCAGGGATTAAAGTTTATGGTGGTTCAATTGATAATGTGAAGGGGTGTACTAATAAGGTGGAAAATGGTGATAAGCTATCACTTGGTGCTGATATTAATATACTTTCTCTTCACACACCATGGTATGTTATGTTTTCTTTGTCGACATCATGATCACTAGCAATCTTTTAGACATATGTTTTCTTTCAATAATCACAAAATAGAGCAAGCCTGCTCACCAAAAGCAACAGCATTAAAGGTTTGTTAATAAAACAACAGGAAATTAGATATATTTAGCTGGGAATTTTTTGAAATGTAACTGAAATTTAATGTGGTGTGTTGTTTTTCAGCCACACAAAAGGGCACATAAGTTACTATCTGACTGGAAAAGAAGAAGATGAACCTGCTGTGTTTACAGGCGACACACTGGTGGGCTCATTTAATTATTTCATTCCATCATATTCCTTGCAAGCATTATCAAAAAGTGCATTCTAGTCTTTATTATCCTTATGTAGATACCGTGTTAGTTGTACAAGTGGTCAACAAACTGGTGGTTTATGTTTCCCCACCTTCCCAGATAATTAATAAATTATTATCATCATATTTAATAATCAATAAATTGGGTTAGATGACTAGGTATGTGTAGCTAAGCCAATAAATGCTTTTGTAAAGTTTTTCTTGCCTATTATTTTGTAGTTTGTTGCTGGTTGTGGCAAGTTTTTTGAGGGCACAGCAGAGCAGATGTACGAGTCACTGTGTGTCACTTTGGCTTCTTTGCCCAAACCAACCCGGGTTTACTGTGGCCATGAGGTAAATTTTTATTATATATTTGAATGCACAATATATGCTATTGTTGATAACAAATTATGCCTTATCTCTGTTTCTTTTAAATTTGATTATATAACACTGTGTTCAATTTGATCAGTTTCTAAATTGTCACCAACAATTAGTTTGTGATCATTTTTTTTCAGTACACAGTGAAGAATTTGCAGTTTGCTCAAACAGTTGAACCAGAGAATGCCAAGATATCACAAAAGTTATCATGGGCTCAACAGCAGAGGCAATCAGGCCTTCCAACTATCCCATCCACCATTGGAGAAGAATTAGAAATCAATCCGTTCATGCGAGCTGATCTACCTGAAGTTCAGGTCTTGCTGTATTTCCTAGTTCATTCTCACATCCACACAAGAAAAATTAAAAAGTCGAAACTAAATTATATATATGCTGACGGGTTGGACCTAAAGACAATTCAAAATGTGCAATGTATATATATCTTATTCATAGATAACATAATCCCATTTTGAGACTATCATACTGTGAATGCCAATTTTTATTATCAATTATTAAAATGCAGGAGAAGGTTGAATGCAAGTCCCCTGTTGAAGCATTGAGGAAGATTAGGCAGCTAAAGGATAACTGGAGAGGGTAATTAGTTAGTTATTGGTTAAACTTCTCTATAGTTTCCTGTCACATCTATGTCATGCATGTTTTCTATGTACACCGTTTGTAATAAAGCACGTCAAAGCAGGCTCCTGTTTATGTCTAAAATCTTTAAAAATCTGTATCATTGTTTTCTGGTTTGCTACAAGTTTGACACTTGTTTTATTTGATGATTGATATATGATAGGATTTATAATCCTCGCCTTTAAGTGGATTATGCGTTATGGTTGAGATTTCGCAATTAACCCAAAGGGACTTGGGTATTTCAAGGGTTATGAAGAAAGTGGTTTTGTAGTTGTGTGGAGCTTCAATCCCTATCTTTATCATGTGTTAGTGGCGTGTAATGTTTTGAGGCCTTTGTTTATAAACACTCAAGCAGTCGAGTTTGGAATTTGATTGTTGTAAAGGATTCTGTTGATTTGTACTTTGATACTTTTATGTGAATTAGATAAAGGGGTTGGTTATGTTGCTTCATATGTTGTCTAGACCTTTTTAGTGTCTTGACTTGAGGAAATTTGGTGCTTCAACAATACAGTTCTATAAATAACAAAAATTGCATTATAAGCTACCGAATGCTCATATTCCCTTTTTGTCAGTTTTCTGAATTTTAAACTTCAAGCTTGCAACTCTGAAGCGAATATGATCTAATTTACATACACACACAAACTCACACCAAATAGTTTGTTTTAAACATTTAAATATGATTGTTGGTAATATATTAAGACTTTAAATTTCTCAAACTTCTGTTTATGTATATATTTATTTTCAACGGTTTACTTGCAAATTTATTTATCTGTTCTTAATTCTTAAATCTACATCATTTTGTGGTTTGAGCTTTCACCATTTAGAGGACACCAGGTGAAACACTTGGTTTCTTGAACCCCTAAACAATCTATTTGTGATGATCTCACATCGGTGGGGTAGGAGAACACAAGCCTTCTTATACGGTTATGGAAACCTACTTTATCAAGACGCGTTTTGCCTGGGCGAGCAACTCGTCAGGTGAAAACAAAACCGTGTATTCCTGGATAGGCAACCCATCAGGGCAAAGCGGACAATATCTTGGTATGGTTGGCTTGGACAGTTACGCTATTTCAGTGGTAATGAAGAGTCGTCATATATGATAAGGTGTCAACCATCAACGTAATTGGTAATAAATTATTTTTAAATCAACTTTGTGTCTATTAATCTTGTATAAGCGTTAATTGATAGTGGGTGAAAGTGCGAAACGCAAACCGTAATTCTTTTTGTGATATCCGGTCTTTAAAAATGTTTGCTTATGCTACTTCTTTTTGTGAAACCCTAGTGTATCAGATAAATTCTAAAATTTAGGCCAGAAGTTGGTGGTTCAAATAAAAGATAATATGCCTACATGGACTATTTGGTAGAGACAATGCCTCTTATCGGAGGTTGGGGTTCGAATCCAATCAAGAGGAGATTTCTTTCAAATCCAATCAAGAGGTTCATGGGCGGTGCTTTGTAGGGACCGGGGGGGCGGCGAGCGCCCCTCCTGTTTTTTCGTGTAGTGGTGTACATTTCCCGATGCGTAGTGTAAAATTTAAAAAAAAAAATTATTTCGTCCCTCTGAAAAAGTTTCGCCCCCCCAAGACTTTTGGTCAAGCTCCGCTACTGAAGAGGTTTGACTTTGATGAGGTTTTTACCCTGGTGGCGTGAATGGAATCAGTTCAGGTCATACTTGCACTAGCCACTCAAGAGGGGTGGGAAGCCCACCATCTTGATGTCAAGTCAACGTTCCTAAATGAAAAGTTGAAAATATACGTGTCTCAACCGGAAGGATTTACAGAAAAGGGTACAGGGTATATTGATTATTCAAGGCGTTATATGGCCTTTTTCAAGCACCTCAAGCTTAGAATCTCAAGTTTGATGGAATCTTAAAGATCTGGTTATAGAAGATGGCTTCAAGAGAAAGCTTTTAACATAAAAACACCGGTAAAAGTCTAATCATAATTGGTGCATACAATGATGATCTCTAAGTCATTGGTTCATGCTTGAAGGCAATCAAAAATTTTTAAAAACAAATGTTGCAACAGTTTGAAATTAATGATTTAAGGAATGTTAACCTGCTATCTTAGCATCAAAGTACAACAAAATCATACCTGCCATCAAAGTACAGCAAAACCAAACCAGGATTGTAAGTGATGATTTAAGACCCCTAAGCCCGGGTGTGACTACAAATTGCTTAGCCAATCATGTTTGGCTTGCTCGGTACAAGTGATTGTAGTGTAGACTGTAGAATTCATCTGAAAAATAACTGTTGATGTAATAATAATCAAGTTTGTTACGTTCCTCCTCTTATCTCCATCCCAAGATCGCCTCAGGATGATCCCCAATTATGAATATCCTCCTAACTGTCAACGCTAAGGTGATACTGACCAAAGCCCTATCCTGCTAGAAGACGCCCTGTTGATTGTGCAAACGTTGCTCCATCACCATACATACTTAGACTTGACCGGTGCTGACGTGATGCTGACCAACACTCCCTTGGAGTTTCCTTGTTTTTTGCTCCGTTTCAACCTGCAAGAACATAAACTGATCAAAGTACTATGTTTCACAACATTTCTATGTCAAATTGTAACACTTAACTTCTATTATTCATATATATATATATATATATATATATATATATATATATATATATATATATGAGCAAATCAGTTTCAGGCCCGGATAAAAAAAGGTGCTAAGAATCTTTTTATGAAAAAGAATAAAATAAAAACTTTTAGTCTAAGCCAACCACGCAGAAATCAACCTAACTGATATCTTTGTTGCTGTATGGTATGAATGCCATTAACAAAGCGAAAACAGTTTAAGGATCCTCTTTCTCATCAAAACTAAATAAAAAAACTCACCAAAAACATAAGAATCTTATATAGATCATCAGTAAATTTCTTAGAAAAGCCAGCCTGAAAGTTTATTGGTTATATATAGATTAGTAGTTTATAAAAGGCGTACAAATATTGCTACGCTGTGACAAAGCGTTGGAAGCCAACATGAAATATTGATTCTTCTTTGGATTTTATGGCATGTCTGATGCTTCTTTATCCTGAAAATTAAAAACATTCAAAACAATGAATAACAATGTGCTACACTGTAATGTATATAACAGTCTATCCATCAACTATACATATGAAAGAAGTATTAACAAACAATCACAAGTTGACCAATTCTGATCATATAAAAAAATAATAACTAAATTATTAAAAAATGACATTTTATAAGGAAAAAACTATAAACAACTAGTGAAACAGAATTCAAAGTCTCAAATTTGGTAAGTGGTAGATATATAAACTATTCACCCTTAATAGTCATGTTTGTTGCAGGGAGTGTGTAATAATTGTCTGTACTGATGGTGACCTGCAAACATGCAGAAATGAAGTTTTAAACTCTAACATATGTAATTTTATAACTAAATATGTGAAATGATAGATTACCTACAAACATGTACTTTTCGAATTTCCTAGAACATAACCAATAGGGTTTCCTCGAGCATCAACCCAACTTCTACCAGGAATCTTCTGCATTCTCTCATCAATAATTAATTTTCTAACTTGCTCTGATCCAGCCCAGTCCCCAGAAGTAGCGAAAATGTTTGATAACTGCACATGTGCATCTGCATTCTTAGGATCAATCATTGAAATTTTCTCTGCAACTTTCTTTCCCAGATTTGTATCTCCACGAGCTAAACACCCTCTTAAAACTGATGACCACATGCTTACATCAGCATTAAATGGCATGCATGTAAGAAAATTTATGGCCTCCTCAACTCGACCAACCCTTGAAAAGAGATCTACCATGCATGAATAATGTTCAATTCCAGGATCAATAGAATATGTGTGCTTCATTGAATGAAACCATTTTAATCCCTCTTCAAACAAACCACAGTGATCACATGCAGATAGAACAGCAGTAAATGTAATAGCTGTGGGCATAAGACCTGATTGTCTCATATCATTAAACAATTCCAATGCTTCAATTCCATAACCATTTGTAGCATAACCCATTAACATGGAATTCCAAAAAGCTTGGTCAAAGTGTATTACTTGACTAAAGATCTTTCTGCCATTATCAACCAGCCCACATTTGCAATACAAGTCAATAACTGAGGTTGAAACAATTTTATCAGATTCAAGACCAATAACAATAGCTCTAGCAAATAATTGTTCACCAAATTCAAGTGAAGAAATTGTACCACACGCACTAATCACACTAGCAAGGCTAAAGCTGTCAATCCTAAATCCCTTTGTATTCAGTTCATGAAAACATGAAAGTGCTTCGGTTGAATAACCATTTTGACTTAACCCTGATATCATCGAGTTCCATGAGATCAGAGTTTTAGACGGTATACTCTGAAAAAGCTCTTTAGCATCTTTGATTCTTCCACAACTGCAATAAACTGTAATCATTGAATTCAACAAAATTGTGTCGTATGTATTTAACTCATTAAATAACTCACAAGCACTATGAGGCCTACCACACTTGGAATAAGTGTCCACAAGCACAGATGCAACTATAAGATCATGGGTCATTCCAAATTTACAAGCATGTGCATGCATTTGTGTTCCATAGTCAATAACACCCAAACAATCGCATGCACTCAAAACACTAACGATAGTAGAAATATTTTCCCGAGTACCATGTCTTCTCATTTCACCATATATCTCAAGTGCTTCCAAAGCCATATTGTTAACAATATGACCAGACATCAAAGAATTCCATAAAGCAACACAAGGGTTCTTTTTCATATGAAAAATTCTTTTTGCATCAGTAACTCTGCCATTGTAAGAGTATGCAGAGATCAATGATGATAGAGAGAAATCATCAGGGTATGGCAGACTATGTAGTACTAGGCTTGCATAATCCAGATCGCCACATTTCCCATACATGTTGACAATTGAACTTCCCAAAGCATGGTCAAACTTGACCCCATTGACAACAATGCAGGCATGAATTGCTTTCCCCAGTTTAAGAGCCAATAAATCAGCACAAGCACCAAACACAGTTGCCAGAACATATACATCTAAATGGCACGGTTGGGACTTCATATCTTTAAATAGACTAAGTGCTTGCAGAGACTGTCCATTTTCAGCATATCCATGAATCATTGAATTCCATGCTACCCCGTTTTTTAATGGCATCTGATCTAAAAACTTTCTTGCCAGATTCAACTTTCCTGTCTTAACAAACAATGATATAATCATGTTCCAGGAGAAACTATTCTTCCCAGGCATTGCATAAAACAAACGCAAAGACTCTTGTTCGTTTCGTGATTTCACGTTACCTTCAATCATGGAGTTCCATGTAAAGTAGTTCCTTTGTGGCATTTCATCAAACAACTTACGAGCATCATCCAAATAACCACACCTAGAGTACATCCGAAGGAAACAATTTGCCAAAGTGATTGATAAAGGGAACATGCCCCTTTTGAGCAACAAGAGATGTAATTGCTTTCCTTGTTTGATCAACAAATTGGAGGTGATCGTTTGTAATAAACGAGTACATGACTGCCAATCAAGATCCATATGTAATTCATAAGCCTGCCATGAAAATGTATTTTTGGGCATCAACTTATTTGAAATGATGTGACAAAAAGATGTAAATCAAGATGTTTCTCAAGGTTTTCAAGTGTACTTTAAATTTGACCAAAAGCTTCGTCTAGCCAAGCTGCTTCATCTTTCACATATTTGATCCAGCTATTATATCTGATTAAAAACCATACAAATATTAAAAATGTTACCAACAATCCAACTATATTTTAATTCTTTCACTTGACAACTTGTAATCATATTAAAATCAGGCAGCTTTTTGTTCAAAAAAATCAAATTAGCTATCAACAGCTTATATCCATAATTCGTAGGAAGAAATTCACACATCTTATTTCCACGTCTAAAATCTCTATACATCCCGCATGTCAACTGTATTAAGATTGAGAATAAATTGAGGACCTTTATCAGTCAATAAATGGTAAAAGTCAAACATCAATTGAAGGGTTTTTATAGTCGTGTGTATTATAAACCACTTAACCAAAAGTTAAGTAAACCGGTTGTGACTATTTTTTGCCTTTGTCATCAAGTAGATGGTGCAAACATATATATTAGATTCAAAAACATATATTAAAAAATATAAAAAGTTATAAGGAATCATCTTTTTCACTATCTACGATAATAATCTTTTTACCCTGCAAATTAGACCGTTTTACTCAGGTTGTCATGGTCGCATCTCCACTATAGCTTGCCACTTAAAGTTCCCTTTGACTAATATTAACGTTAGAAGAAAGGGGCTTGAATCGTTGGTGGGAAGGGTTCGAGTTTTGGTTTTGGTGTTGGTGTTGGTGTTGGTGTTGCGCCAGGTTCGAATTTACTCGGCGGCGGATGTAGCAGCAATTCGTTAAACAATTAAAGCCATCGCTCTTATTCACATGCATTTGTGTAACCATCACCCCCTCATCGCTCCATTGTAATCATTACATTTATTTAATATTTTAGTATTTGTTGTTTTATTTATTTTTTAATTAAAGTCTTATAATAAACATTAAAATAAAATGACACAAGCATGTTTCGCGGTCGGGTTGTGTTACCGATATAACTTCAGGTTCGGTTTTAGGAACGTTTTCAAATGAAAGTGATTGTGGGTTGAAAACGATGGTTGTGGGTACCAGTTAGCAAATGTTAGAAAAGGGTCCATGTTGTTTGGGTTGTTCGAGACGTTGGATTGGCTTGATGACGATAACAATTCAATAATGTATTAAAAACAGATTATTTCGATTGTTTGAATACATAAAGTAGAGAGACTGAAATTTATAAACTCAAAATTGTTTGTACAGTTGCAGATTTTTAGATGGGTAAATTACATTTGTTGAAGTTGGGTGAATTTATAGTGTAAATATTTTTTTCGGTTTGCAACGGCTAAATTCTCTAACGGCTCCTTTCTTCGACCACCTCGTGACCAACATCACGCGCAGTCAGAAACAGTGCATTGGTGTGATGGGGGCATGACCAAGGGCTTTCACGCCCAATCGCCGCCTATAACACATGGCCTTACTGGGCAAGCGGCGCGACACGATTATATATCCAACTAAACAATCATAATATTTAACCTAGATAGTAAAATAGAAGAAAAAAAAATATATAACACCCCATCCCGACATGGAACCGGAGTCACATCAAATGTCAAACATAGCACTAAAATCTAAAAATAAATACTAATTTACCAAAGTGTGAAACCAAAATAAACCATCAACTTACAAGTCTAAATTTCCTTAACCAAAATAGGCACCTATCAAAATTTCAAACTTAATGAAATAAAAAATAATAAAGCTTCAAAGCATAGGTTCCAGTCCCTAGTTGCTCTCTTCACAAAATCCTGATCATTGATGAATCACCTGCCGCAAAAACAAGAAAGTGACTGAGCTACAAGCTCCGTCCACGAATGCATAGTACAATAATATAAATATAATGATTATATAATATAAAAGAGATTTACAAAATAGATAAAGTTCAAAAAATGAAATTTCCCCATCGAATAGTACCTCCACATCAGAGTGGCAAAGTGTAACAATGAAATAAGACTGAATCAACAAAAGGGTTAGGGTTATTTGATGCGAGTAGCCTACAATCAAACATATCCAAATGCACACTCATTGTGCCAAACATATCATATCTCATCATCACAATCACAATGATACATTGGTCGCGACTCCAATGCATCCAAAATCAGATGGTGTGTATGGCACCACACAACTCGACTGCAAAATAATCGCATATCAAATAAAAATCCTAGGAGGCATCCTTACGCCTCCCAGAATAATCCAAGGGCTCTCTCGCGAGCATATAATCAAATAACAAACTGGAGACGCCATGAACTGATCACACTGTCACAGATACTGTCATGACGTTGGTCGCCACAATAACATGCATGTAGTACCTCTACAGGTTGTTGACCCAGTATCCCTATCTCATGTCTACAAATCTAGGGTTCTATGATCCAACCCCATCAGTATGCTCAACATGCGTATAAGGAACATAAGTTGAATGAAATCAAACCATAGCACACAAGAGGTTTCATAGCATTTTCAAAATATAATAATTAAAGTTTTCTCCAAAATCTTGAAAATAGTTCAAGAGCAGATAACAATTTTAACAAAATAATTGGAAACATATCATATGATTAAAGTCGTAGAAATCAAACTTTCAACAGAAGCATAACTTTTAGCAAGCACTAAAATAGAGAACATTCGTACCTGAATAAGTGCCTAAGGGGCTGTTTGGTAGAATCTGTGTCATTAAGTGCTGAACCAGTAAGAGGTCTGAACGAATAAGAGGCTCTGAACCAGTTAAGTGCTGAATCAATAATGTTGTTTGGTTGGACCTCTGAACGAGTATAAAAAATGACTATTTTACCCTTCTGTACTATCTGTTCTAAATTAAATCAGCAGTTTGAGCAGAACTTTGAATAACATTGCTAAATGATAAATAATTATAATTAAAAAAAGAAACATAATAAAATTCCAAATAACATAACACAATAAACGTTAAAAATCCATGAAAACATACTAAAATCCATTAAAATTACACAACAAACATTATAATAATTCTAAATTAGTTGAGCAGCTATCTGATCACGGAAGCTAGTCATATACTCAACTTGTTGTGACCCCCATTCTATGTCATGAACGAATTCGCCGTCATTTTCTCCACCACGTGTTTCAGAAAAAATAGTGATATCGTTGTAGTCCATAATAAATGATCATGAATATTGCATTTCCTAATAAAATTATGAACAGCAAAACAAGCAATCACTATGTCCCTTTGTATTGGGAAAGAAAAGGGCGCCATTTGTTTCAGAATAGGGAATCTCGCCTTTAAAACACCATAAGCACGTTCAATAACATTTCTTAGTTGTGCGTGTGCATGATTGAACCTTTCTTCTCTAGTTGATGCACGTTGTCGTCGAAAATCGGCTAACCAATACCTTGTATTACGATATGGAGTCAAAAATCCAAGAGTGTTTGTGTATGCAGCGTCACATAGGTAATATTTATCTGTAATTGTTAGTATAAAATATTACAAATAAAAGTGTTATTTTATTTAAAACATTACATGCCAAAAGGATGAGTGAAAACCTGGTGGGGGAAAGGAAACCCAGAAGTTGGGTTAAATGCAACTTCTTTTAAAACTCGTGAATCATGTGCGACACCTTCCCATCCGGCCCATACAAATGTGAATATCATGTCAAAATCGCAGATTGCTAACACGTTTTGATAACATTCTCCTTTTCCTCTTCCTCTGTACCGTGTCTGTTCATCAACAGGCACGACTGCATGTACAAGAGTTCCATCTAATGCACCAATGGCTCCCGGGAATATTTGTTTTAGCCTTCTATGTCTTTCTGATGTGTTAGCAATTGCATCAGAAGAACTTGGAACTATAATTTCTCTTGCAAAGCTCATCATTGCGTTTAGAACCTCATGAAAGCACCTATGAATCGTTTCAGTAGAATGTTGAAACCTACGTTTAACCATTCGAAAACGTTCATTATGTCCTATGACAATTAAAAACATAGCCAATTTTTCTTCAAATGTTATTGATCTACTACTATGCAACCAATTTTTTTGTTTAAAATGATTGCATAATAACACAAATGCATCACGAGAAAGACGCATCATCTCATGACATTGTGTAGAAGTTCCATGCAACAACTCTTGTGTGTATGCATGACCAGTTAATGCCGAATTTAAATCTTGTATCCTTTGAACTCTTGTTGAGGCTAATTGTAGCCAATACCAACAAGGATAATAAAAACTACAATCTCATCGTCTGTATCCATAGGCTACCTGCCATAAAGATAAAACATCCAAAAAACATTCATAAATAACAACCCAAACACAATATCCATAACTTAACATCAAACAAATTTCCCATAACTTAACATCAACAAATTTCCCATAACTTAACATCCAAAAACATTCATAAATAACAACCCAAATAAAACATCCAAAAAACATCCATAATAAAACATCCAAAAAACATCTAAAAAAACACATCCATACTAAACATCCAAACTATTAAAACAAACCATACTTTGCTCCTGCATTCTTAACCCAAAGCTCACATGTGTGCGGTTGAAGTCGTAACCACACTTTCCTAATATCAGAACTCTCACCAAAAAGCAAAAGGGCTGTTTGATATTTGGCATCAAATTCTTCCCAACCCAATGTCCCTAACTTCTCCATGCATGCATCTATGTCATTATCAAGGTTGTGTTTTTCAATCAACATCGTTGCCACCTTCGTAATATGGTCTCCAACTTCTATGAGCTTTGAGTTTAAAGTATCTTTAACCTTTCGTTTTTCTCCTTTTTTTTAGACTGACCGGAAGACTCCTCACTAACACCTTGAGTCGGGGGCTCTATTTGGGTGCATTCAATATTTTCCAGACCATTTAAATTGTAATCAGAAACTTCTTCAACAGGATGAGGAAGTGTAGAGGATGGCCCCCAACTGTCAAAGCCGTTGGAAGTAGAGCCCTCAAACAAATGAATGCAAATCTCGGGGTAAGGAAGTGGGGCGCTTCTCAAAGCTTCTACATATTTGTTGGACTGTTTAAAAACATGTTATAAAATAATATAAGATTATTGAAATATAATAATAATTATAAAACATGTTTAAAAAAAGTACCTTTATCTCTATTTGCCATTCGGCTTCTGACAAGTTAAAAGTATTTGTAACCGGATTGTAGACATTACCGGTTTTGTTTTTAAGCTTTGTCCAAGCTGCAAATTTTGATTTTAAGTAATCATACCGGTTCTTCATTTGTTTTTGGTCCACTATGAAATTGTGTTCAGTTTTCAATTTTTCAGCTACATTTTTCCATGACACCATTTTAAGACTGCTTCCTTCACGCCCATGAATTGTTATTTCGTTAACACATGATTCAAGAAAGGTTTTCTCTACACCTTCTTGCCTCCAATTAATCCTAAGTCGTTTTTGTGCCATTTCTATACACGATTTACAAATTCAAATATGTGAGAACCAAAGAACAAACAACTTATCACATATCAATGAACAATAACAAATAGTTTATCACAAATCAATGAACAAAAATTTATCACATACCAAGAACAAACCATGTATCTCACATAATACAATAACCAACAAAGAATACATTTGAGAACAAACATGAAATCAACCCAAACACAATCAAGAACAAACCATATATTTATAGCAATCAAGAACAAACCATTTATCTCACATAAAACAATAACCAACAGAGAATTACATTTGAGAACAAACATGAAATCCACCCAAACACAATCAAGATAAACCATTTATTTATAGCAATCAAGAACAAACCATTTCTTTATAGCAATCAGGGAAGAAGTTCATCCAAGAAATAAAACCAAACACAATCAAGAAAAACCATTTATTTTTAGCAATCAAGAAGAAACCATTTCTTTATAGCAATCAGGGAAGAAGTTCATCCAAGAAATCAAACCAACACACAATCAGGGAAGAAGCTCCCGTACCCTGACCGCACCACTGTGGGTGGCTCGCCGACCGCCGACCGCCGTGGTTGAGACGGCGACTGTGAGAGGCGGGGGAGAATCGGTGGGTGAACAGGGAAGAAGACGAAAAGGGAAGAACTTACCGGAGGTTGAGACGGCGACTGTGAGAGGCGGCGCCGGAGGATGCGACGGCGAGTAGCGGCGACTGAGGCGGCGTCGGAGGATGCGAACGTGAGTAGCGGCGCCGGAGGTCTCGATCGAGGAGTACGAGCAAGAAAGATGGATTGTTATTTGGGGAAGAATTTTACCCCTAGGGTATTAATTTTTCATTCAGACTCATATCTAAGCTGAATGGTTCAGCTCTTAACTGAATGATTAAGAGGCCATTTTTAGGTGAAACAAACACCCCTACCTCTGACCGGTTCAGAGGTTACCTCTTAATGGAATGATTAAGAGGCTACCAAACAGCCCCTAAAGCTCCTAATGCTCAACTTTCCACTGATGCGTTCAATGAATCTACAACGAGTAATTCAGCTCTAATTTAGTAATATTAACCACGAGTCCCAGTTGTTTTTCATGTTCTTTACCATTTGTATTAGTATGTTTTCTACTATTATGATTTATATTATTATAATTATTATTATTAAATATTGAAAGTTTCATGACAGAACATAAGCCAAGTTTAATTTGAAATCCCAAGCATAAAGGCCAACTAATCGTAACAGGTATAATTTGATTAAATTAATCTTAACAGATCCACTCGAGGGGAGGTCTACTCTACAGCCTGCGGATATATTAGTGTTTGGATGGAAAGGGGGAAACACTCGTGTGTGGACCTTACAGGAGTGTCCCCTCTAGTTGGGCTGAGGGATACTGGATTTGTGGCAGGTCATGGTGCGCTAAAGGCGGAATCAGACAAAGTTGCTAAACACAAGAAAGCTTGCTTGGAAAACCAACATGTGTTTACCCCGTTTGCTTTTGATACATTTGGGTTCCTAGTCCCAGAGGTTGTGAATTTTATAAACCGAGTTCAGAGGGTTGTGCATAGTAACATCATGACTCCTGGAACCCAAAACATTGTTTTTAGTAGAATTGGCTTTGCAATTCAAAAGGGGTTGCGACGCAACTAGTTGTCCGCTTACCAGTCAATTTATTGTAATCCTTCACTTTTGTTAATATATCAATCGGTTCTATGTTTGAAACAAGGTAAATCGGTACAGGGTATAAAATTGAGGTCAAGAGCAGGAGTCCTTTAATTGTTAAATTTCATCAATATTAGTCTACGAAAAGACAATAAAGTCATCCATTTTTCAATGAAAACAATCGACAAGTAAGGGTATATGTATATCAATCAATTGGCTGTTCATAATTTGTTTATGAAGTTGGCATGGAAACTACACCCAAATCAGAAAAGAAAGATAAACAATTACACTGCTATGATCAAGATGAGGTGGACCAGAATGAACCATAAGAGAACTAGGGTTGGCAACTTACTTTAAGTGCAGTCAACGAGGGTTCTGATTAGAATGTTGTTTCCTTTGTAGCCGTATCCGATCGTATGGGGGATTAACGAAATCAATATGGATGGAATCGAATATGGTTTCACCAGAATGATAAACGCTTAGGGTTCATTTAATACAGTAACAATTTTGTGAAGTTGAGGCTTGGACTCATGATCTTCGATGTTTTGGTTGCTGGAGATTGAAAAGAGAAGAAGACGACGATGTAAATATGGTTTCACCAGAATGATAAACGCTTTTGGTTTGATTTAAAGAAAAATTATTTTTATACATTTAAAATTTAAATCATGTCCTCACAGAGTAATGATCGATTGGTAACTCATCTTATTTTTTTTTTACGGCCAACTAATTAACTGTCGGGTACTTCGTACGCGGCCCCTAATGGCTAAAGGATGCCAAAATGGCCACTAGTCCAGACGGACGGAACCCTTAGCCCATCAGCCACCAATTCCTGGGGATAACCCGACCCAAGCACCCGCCCAAAGGCACGACGGTGAAAGGCCGGTAAAATCGGGTGGGATCAAGAATCGAACCCATGACCTGTGTTTTCCAATCACTTCCCTTATATCTCCATCTTACCACTAGGACAAAACATCATTGGTAACACACCTTAATTAAGTTAACACATTAACCCTATCAAAACTCGCTTAAATCTTTGAAATTCTTTTTTCATAGCATTTTTTATACATAAATAGGGGCTCCTTTTTTGTGTTTTTACTAATTCATAAGTGTTTAAAAATTAAACCATGTGTAAGTTTGTGTTATATTGCAGGCTATATTTATTTTGCGCTAATTACGCTTATGTAAGATCCTAAACATCGATGAATTATCAAAAACACAAAAAATAAACCTCCCTGTATATTTATAATAAAGACCATGAAAATTTTTTTTCAAATATTTGGACGAATTTTCATATGGTTAATGGATCACCTCAATTAAGATAGATTTTTATTTGATCTCAATCTTGTCCATATAAACCTATAAATATGGTTCTTTTATTTTTTCAATAAATTATCGGTTCTTTATATAATAAATCTCCCTCTCTTTATATATATATACATATCTATATTATAACTGATATTTGTTTTTAGTTTAAAATTATTTTATTGTTAGTTCCCATTTGTTTCTAAACTAGGGGTTTACTTCGCGATTTACAATGGTGACATCATATTGAGCAGCAAAAACACGATATTAATCTGATTAAACTTTTTCAAAAATAAATAATAAGTCTATCGATATGGATATTCTTTCACGATAACTGTGATAACATCATGAATATCAAAACGTGAACTAAAAACGCTCACAACGGTTATTAATCTGTCCTTAAACATTAATTATTTAAATAATTTTACTATTATTCTTATATAATTTTTGTTATTTAACAATTATTATTTAAATAATATTATTATTTAATAATTATAATTAATTACTATTATTACGATTCACAACAATTATTTCAATTATAAATTGTATATATGACTAGATGACGCGTCCGCGCGTTGCCGCGTAAATTTAACACACTCGTTTTGACTTTGGAACGAATTCAAAAGAAAACAATATAAAAACATAAACATATATAGCAGTGGCGGACCCAATTTTTTTCATGAGGTGCGAAAGTTTTTAAAGTTGTTTAAGGAACGGTATATAAATTTTTTTTAATCTTCAGTATAGATCGGGTTCGATCGAATCGGGACGGGTCATGTTAAAAAAGACAAGCAAACTGTATTTTATATATAAAATCATAATAAAAATACAATACATCTGAAGCTATTATGCCCGGAAAAATGGGCAAATTGGGTAGCAAGTCACAACAGGTGAAGGTTAGGATCGGTGCATTTCAGGACAACTTTTAAGCAAAACAAGTTTGGGTTTAAATGTGTCATAATAAAAAAAAACATCAATTTTGTTTAAGTTAAAATAAGTTGTAACTAAATTTCACATAGGTTTTAAGTTATCCATCTTGTTATAGGTCAAGAATGACATGCATTGTTGTTCTCTATGGGGTTTTATTTTTTTTAAACTATCAAAAATAACATTTATGGAGACTTTTTTAAGTAACTATTTCTCTAAAAAAAACAAATACAAATATCACTTAAATTTTCATCACAAGTCAGATTATGCAAATTTAATATGGACGACTGCAAAATATTAAGAAGGACAGTCATTATTTTAACGTATATATAATATTAGGAAAAAAATATATAATATTAGGAAAAAAATTTTAAGGGGGCAACTGCCTCCACACCTACACATAGGTACGCCCCTGATATAAAGAGTCGTTATTCACAAATAAACAAGAGCAATCATAAGACAAATAAACCGCTCGCGCGTTGCCGGTCAATTTAACATCCTCATAAACTTAAAAGGAGACAGAAAAAAAAATTAATGGATAAACATACATAAGCATGAGATAAAACATAAACAGATAAAATGTCATAATTATAAAACAAACATATTATGAGTATGGAAGAAAAAAAAAAGAAAAATAGAACACTTGGGAACTAACTTAAAAGTAAAAAAACTATTCACAAATAAACATGTGCAGTTATAAAACAACACATATTACGGGTTAAGAAAAAAAATTAAACTAACATAAAACTGTTTTCGCGTTGCCAAGTCAATTTAATAACCTCATTTCGCAAACTTAAACGAAAAACAGAAGAAAAAAATTAATAAATAAAAATAAACCTATAAGAAATCAAAATAAAAATATAATGTTTTCAAATTCTTTTAAAATATTAATAAAAGCCGCTCATATGATAAAATAGTGAAAAACCACATTTTTTTGAAATAAACCAGGAAGTATACTTAAAATAAAAAGACTTAAAAAATATGGCAATATTTGAACATGTATATTATCCAAGAAAAGTCAAAGACGTGAGCCATCCAACCCCTCCAACTCAAAATACTTTTTTTTTTTTTTTGTATATTCTCCCATCATCGAATAAATACAAATGTTGTAGTTAATAAAACACGAATTTCACTGTTCATACTTACGTGTCAAATCAATTTTGTTTAGATAGTAATAATAATTCGGGTTATATCAAAAAATAATAATAAAAAACATGCAACTAAAAGTTATGTATTACTTTATCAATAATTTATGATTTAATATATATTTACAACTAGGTTATTACCGCATATATTATACTGAATAAATATAAAATATTAAATAGCTATAATTGATAATTTATAAACTATAAAACAATATTTTAATATAAAATGATTAGGCTACATATTAATAAATACTTTAAGTAGTAAACAATAATTTGAAAGTTTAATAACTATAGAATTTGTATCTGGCCTTCTATTTATAGTTCAAGAAGATAAGATACGATTTTCGTAATCAAAATTTTTTTAATGACTACCGAATACATAAAAACGATTTTAGATGAAATAAATAAATTTAACATGTAAACCAATAGTTTTATGAAATTTTATGTGTTATATATCATATCAGTAATTAGTGAAATAAGAAATAATCAAGAATTAAAAATAATAAACAATAATATATTTTAAATATTATAAAGTTGTATTTTAAAATAAGATATCATTGAAATCTTATTAGGATTACTAAGTTATAATTAACTATTAGAATAAAAGGACTTATGTTTTTTTACATTTAATTATTTAAAGTTATTAACATTAAATAAAAGAAAGAGTTAATTAAATATAATTAGATGATAAATGGATTTATTATTAACAACTGTCACAGATTAATAATATATGAATATGAGATTGACATGTAACCAGATGTGTTCATCTTTATTTATATATATACTATATATTAAATAAATATTTTGATATGTCACTTGTCAACATTATAGGTTACTTAAATATTTTTTCCCGCCCCTCTCTCATCATAAATATTTCTATGACATGTTTTTATTAAATTTTGATTTTTTTATCTTTTTTCTCCTATTAAATATTAATGATTTTATCTAAGTGAGTAAATAATATGATTAAATTATGAATCAATTCTTTAATTTTTTTTAATAAAACATCCTTGAAAAATATGTATTATGTTATTATAAACAAATAATTTTAAAATTCAAATATTTAACATGTGTAAATTTTTAATACATCTATGTTTAATATATATATATATATATATATATATATATATATGTTTTAAGAACATTTTTTTTACAAATTTTTATCTTTAAAGTTTTTCAATATAAAAAAGGTATAACTATTATTATTAGTATTAATATAATCATGTAAATTTATAAAGATATAATAAAATAATTTTAATTAGGTAAATTCATAAACACATAATTATAAAATTTCGTTATTTTTTTTTCGCAACCCGTGTACTACACGGGTCTATAACCTAGTACTCTAATAAAGGAGTATTTTTTAGTAGACACGTGTCGCTTTCTGGTTAAATATGAAAATGTTCTTCCCGCCTCTCTCTCTTAATAAATACTATTAATTTTTAGTAATTAAATTATATAACTAAATATTAATAAATATTTTTTTTTCTTATTCCAATAATTTAATAATTTATTAAAATTTTATAAACAATAGGAATAATTCAATTATATCTTATTTTGAATACAATTTTACAATTTTACAATTTTACAATTATTAAATATTTATTATTATTTAATATCAACGAATTAATTTTTTATTATTCAACCCGTGTAATACGAGATTCTAGGCTAGTTATATTATTAATCAATAATTATAACTAAATCAAGTTGTTCAAATGTATTTTAGTAATAATTACTTTTATTGACTTTTTATTAAGTTTTCTCATATTCTTTATAACTTCTACATTCAATTTTCTTTAAAAAATACCATAAAAATAGTATTTTTACCTTCAAAATTAGTATATTATTACTACTAAAAAAACTTTTTTTTATTCATTTTGTCTTTTGTACATGTTGAATGTTGTGTTTTTCTAAGCAATTTAAGACACAATGATTTTGCAGAATACATAATGTCAAGCAAGGATGACACAATGACGAGTACGAATAACACAATAATATTTAAAAAAAATGACACAATTATTTGTAAAAAAGACACAATGACGAGTATGAACAATCTTGTACATGTCATTGTGTATTCTATGTTTATTGTTCAATGTTTTGTTTTCCTGAACAATTTAAAACACAATAATGTTGCAGAATATATAATGTTAAGCAATGATAACATAATGACGAGTATGAATAACATGATTGATTATCTTTAAAAAAGACAAAATAACCTGTAAAAATAACACAATTACGTGTAATAAAACACAAAAAAAGATAAATTATACACAAACATTTAAAAAAGACAAAATAACCTGTAAAAATAACACAATTACGTGTAAAATGTCAATTTTTATAGCAATATTATACTATTTTAATGATAAAAATGCTCGTTTTTACGATATATTTTTTTAAAAATAATATCGTATATAAAATTATGAACGTTTAAAAAATGTGGGGGAAATGGTCACATAAAAAATATATATTTAGTTGAAGCTAACCCTCAGAACATATATATATATATATATATATGATTATTTAATTAAGATTTTGAGAGTGATATTGTAGTAGTTTAATCTCATTAAATTTTAATTTACGTAAGAAACATATAAGATCATATCTAAACAAGATTTTTGAGAGTGACATTGAAATAGTTTAATCTCATATTAAGTTTAATTTACCTATACTAATAAATAAAGGTTTTTAGTGCCACACGGCATGATTCTAGAGCATCTAAACATTCATTTCCCGCTTCTCTCTCATATTAAATACATCTAACATTTAATAATTATATTAAATAGTAAATATACTTTTTATGCATTTTTAAAATAAAAAAGATTTTTTAATGAATGAAAATATATTAATATTAAAAACACACTTTTTTTAAAAAAAATTATTATAAATTATAAAATTTATAAAAACAATTATTTGAACACAATGCTTAAGGAAAAACGAATTATAAAAAAAGTTGTTTAAAGAAGTAATAATATTATTATAATACTTAAAATATTAAATAATACGAAATTGTAATTCTGTTTATATTAAAAATCTTCTTATATTTTCTAAATTTTCATTGATAATTATTCGTTATATTTTTTTATATAATCCGTGTAATATACGGGAACTAACCTAGTTTACATTTTAAGAAACATATACGATTAAGAGATATCCGGGTTAACAAACCACAAAACATGCACCAATCAAGACATAATCTTTCATAAATGGTTAATTTGATTCAATTGACTTGCCATAACATCAAAAAAATCAACAATGATGACCAACTCGTCATAGTTTTTCTCTTTTATACGTTAATCGTCCTTTTATATACACACGTATAGCGTCTAAAGTTTCATATTCAATTGAATTTTCAATGTTATATATAAACCTAGTTGTGGTGGTTGCTTAACCTTGGACAAATCGATGTCTGACCACTCAAACAAAAAAAACACATTGGCCCATAAAAGACCCCGCAGCTTTAATTAACAATATGGTCTTGGTCATGATGCACACATTACAGTCTTTTCCACCGTGCATAACCACTTCTAGCTAGTCGCTTTACAAATTTTATGTTACATACAAATTCAGACTACTTAGTCGGCATATATGAAACGAAAAATAAACGTTACATTATTAAATCAATAGCGGTTTTCCTAGTTGTAGGTTTCCTCCTGGGCGAGCGGGTCATGTCACCACGCTCTGTTATTCGGGCGGAAAGGTGATATATTTGCTAGGGTGATCCCAGATGACCGTGCGTTTGCTGTTCAAAAAAAATTTAAATTAATAGCCTATAGAGTTATGTAAATGCGTGGTCAACAAATAATACTATAAACAAATCTTGATTTTATCATTAGATGTTTATCAAATTAATTTATACAAAAGCAGATGACAAAAACTAGAGGTGGAAATATTCACCCAATTCAAAACAAATGAGTTTGTTTTATGTGAACAATTATTGTATAACGAGTTAAAATGAGTAACATCATAAAATAGAATGAGATGAGATGCGTAATATTTTAACATATTTCGGGTCAAAAATGGTAACCTAAAAACTATGTGAATGCAATGGATTCAAACGTTTAAGAATGATTAATAATATATTTGATCAGAAAAACATTAAAAATTATCATAATATACTATTTGTTAAGTTACAACACATTTTGACTTAAACCAAATTAATTAACATAAATTTTATGCATACATGACACATATACAAACTTTTTGTTTTAGTTGTAAATTAGTGACTTAAAAAAGTGATTTTTTTTCTCTCCAAATAATTCATTTCACTGTTTGCTCCGCCGCCCGTGACAAAATTAGAAAATTTACGGGTGTGCGTCAAAGTGCACATGTGTCAGCGCCCATAAGTGACACATGATAAGCTTTTTTTGGTTGGATTGTAGACAGATACATGTATACTTACCAGCACCGGCAAATTGACAAAATAAAAAAAAAATGACTAAATAGACATTTTGGTAATTTTATCTTGTACAATCTCTATTTTGTATGAGACTAAAAGATTTGAGGAAGATCTTTGAAAGACTCTCTCTCTCTCTCTGTTATTATTATTTTTTTCCCAATTTATGACATATATCGATCTGGCTTTTTTTTTCTTTACTTTAAAAAAATGACTCTGACTCTCATGATAAAAGCGACGCATCAGCTGTTTGTTTCCTTTTCTATAATCACAAACTCACCTGATTCCTTCCATAGACATTGCGACCCACACACCCATAAACGGTCACTGTTGGCGTTCATTCGTTTCAGATATCCATCGACTACCATTTCAATCATCTGTTTTTATATATATCGAATATAGATACACCCAGTTAACCACTCTCTCCCTCTCTCAATTTCTATATCACACACTTCATGGTTAATTGCTTATTCAAGATTTCTTGATTCTTAGCTGCTGTGTGATGTTAAATTAATAGATGCACCCAGTTAATCTCTGTCTCTGATCTCTCTCTCTCTCTCTCTCTCTCTCTATATATATATATATATATCTGTGTGTGTGTAGCATACACAACACACACATGCTTTATATGTTTTCAAGATTAGGGTTTCTGGGTAATCACTCTTTGATTATTATTTACTTTTTTGTTGATCAAGTTTTAGGATTTTATTTTGACTAATCTTGAAAATTTCAATGCTGTTGGCTTGTCGATCTTGTTTATCACGGATTCTTGTTCTTTGTTACTGTTTCTTGATCTTCAGGAAGGCATTAAGGTAAGATTTAAAAAACCTTTATATTATATAGTTGTAGCATATATCAAGAAAAAGAGCCAAAAATGGAAGGTTATCATTGAGTTTTAGGCTATTTCTTTTTCATGATCTAGAAAGTACTGTTACTAACAATTTGTAAAATATAAATCTTGAAAATTAAAGTGGTTCTTGATGTTTTTATTTATGTCTAAGACATTCAATTCGATGATGATTTTTTTTAGGTTTAAGATTCTACTTTAATTTTTTTTTTCTGACTAAATTAAATTAAAAAAAAAACTCAGAGATTAAATGTTGGTAATGGAAGGTTTCATTTGTGTCAAAAGAATGCATTGGTTTTTGTTTAATTGATTCAATGTTTACAGCTATTATATTTCTGCAAGTGATTATGCTGCAGGCGAAAGAAGCAATCAATGAGAACAATAAGTGCAAATTCAGGTAGAATTTGATTTAGTTCTTTATAATTAAGACATCTTAGCAAACATATCTTCATCACTATATTCTTTTTACTCTATATATGTGTAATATACAGACCTAACTATGCACTTAATTAAACCCTTTTTCTTAATGTTCAAATTCAAGAACATTATGATTAATCTCTATTTTTATGCTTAGTTGAGATAAATGTGTCTTTGTTGCTAATGAATGTTGGCTTACAATCAAGGGAGCTTTCTTCAGCCCACTCACGGATGTGATTAAGGAATTGAATTAGCTGCCGACTCATTCATTTAACCACTTAGTAGAAATTGATTCGTTTTATGCTACTTTGATTGAGTGAATGATGCGGGAGATAATTATCATCCCTTGCTAATCTATGCTTGGACTGAAGGGAGCTCCCTCGTTCATATCACTTTCCATCAATATATTACTTATTTGATAAATATCAAGTTAGAAACTAGTATGTATTTAACTCAAGTTAAATAAAAAAAATATTAAATACTAAATGCAGTAAAAAAATTAAGATCGAATTGAATAATAAGATATTAAATATCAAGAAAAAATATGTGTGTGTGTAAAATAAAGGAAGCGGGCTTTTAGAATTGTTACATGTGACAATCACTTTTTATTTTTTCAAGCATAGATTTGTAGTGTTATCATGAGATTTATATATCTATATCTATGAATGTATGTTAATTAAGTTTATGTATCAATGTACATGTATCTATATACATACATGCACATCTATGTATAATGTCTATATGGTTAATTCTCTAATATTGGTTGTGCATTGTATGTATATATGTATGGGTTTGATTTAGACCAACGCAAGGGTCTACAAGCCCTCCTAATTAAAGATATAGGTTTACCATATTACTTGTCTTGCTATATGCTTCTAGTTTATGTTTAATTTCCTGTCACGACATCCTATTGATGCCCTCCTAAGATTCTATTGTACGTTATTGATCCTTACATATTTACATATTTGTATATATGTAAATATAACATATGCATCATCTCAAACATATATAGACTTAATAAATTGTTTTTTTTATTAGCATGTGTATATATCAAATTATCCAATGCCTAGATCCAAGTTTCAAAGTTAAGCATATTGTTTTTGGATTCATTGTCGAGGATAAGGCTTGGTTAATTATAAAATAAGGCTTATTGATCGACTGTTGAACCACATGATTATGTCGTTCAATTCTAACTAGATACCTCTGTCTGAACCATTTTTTTTATTAATTAATTTGGTACCTAAGATCTGGCTAATTTGTGGATTGTTTGCTAGGTAACATGTCTAAAAAGGAGTGCTTTTAATATGCAACCATGCATGGAAAGATTCTTGAAGAAAGTACGCTTCAAAAAAGAAAAGAAAAAAAGGCCTACACATGGTCAGTAGGTGATTTTAAATCCATGTGCACAAATTACCATGTGACAAAAACTGCCACAAATACTCACTAAATTTAAAAAAAAAAAAGGAGATTAAAGTATTGATTAACGTTTTTCTAACACGTGATAGATATATAACATATATATTATATTAGGTTAATATGGTAATAACAGTATGATCTTTTAACGTACTAAAGATATATACGTATTTTGATAGGGACGCATGTGTAATGTTATATATATTTTACTAGTATTACAATATAAAACATAGAGGATACAAATTGTTATATGTTTAGTATTGCATTGATATATAGATTATACGCAATCATCAATTAAAATGTTGATATCATACTTTATTAGTTCTAGATCGATTTGATAAAACGAATTAACCATTAGATTAGCTATGAGCTATTCGTACTGAAGCATGAGTCTCTAACACCACCCAGCCAATCTTCTCATGGGAGGTTATCCCCATTTCCATGAAGAGAACGGCCGGGTTTAAATGTTAATAACAATCTTGCCAATGGTTCTCTTATTAGCATTGATGATAACATATTAAAAGTGCAGATCATTTCTCATTATTTATACAAAATTATCATTTTGTACAATAACCATACTCTATATATATGAGTGTTCATAAAAAAACTCCTTATTTTGGAAAAACAAATAAAACTCATACCTAACAATAATTATTTTTAAAAAATTCATAATTTTTTATTTTTAAGTTAAAAATGTTATATTGAGAAATACAATTTTAATAAAGATATGCAAATCACGAAGTTACGTATGTGTAACTTACAAGTTATGTATATGTAATAACATAAATACATATATTTTTTTTTATTTTTTTGTGCATTTCTTACCTTATAATAATAGAAAATAAAAAAGAAAAATTAATTAGTAATGATTGTAATTAGTTTTCTTCAAAATGATGTTTTCAAAGGATCCCTCCCCTATATATATATGTATGTATGTATCATGTGAAAACCTCATTTTAGAGCAACTCTTAAATCCTATCAAAACCATTGATTTAGAATTTTGAAAATAAATATATGTTATACATTAAACCTGAATAAAAAATTGGGTTTGAATAAATAAATATGGTTTAATGTGGATCACATATTTGTTTTCAAGATTCTAAATTAATGGTCAAGATAAAGTTTAAAAGTTTTCTTTCTAAGATCGGATTTTCACATGATATAGACCCTATACACACAATTTTTATTTTTTTTAATTTACTTCATTAACAATAATATTAAATTAAATTTAATGTTCATACAAATACTATTTTGTATTTTTATTTTGCTATGTGTAATGAGGCGTGATCAGGACGTGAGTGCCCTAGGTCGCGCCCTCCTCACACTGGATAACCACTACACTGCCTAAGTGACTGGTGAGTGACAGAAGCCATGTGACTATGATTACAGGAAGTAGCAAAGGAAGAGAGAGGAAGTGGGTGATGAAGGGGCATGCCCAAGAGTTATGAGGAGGTGATGATAACACATATATATGTGAATACTGAAGATGTGATGATGATATTAGTTATTTATGTTACACCTACATGACGCATACGTGGAGTGATGAGGCTGTGATAAATACACGTAGCCTTATTATCACTTGAATATTTGTGTCACATACATATATAACATTACTTTTCTATCACTAACTCTCAATGTAACATCAGTGCCGGAACCGTCACCGGAACAGTGATCGTAACAGTGCGTGAACAGTAATCAGGTACAATTTTCATGTAATTCAGTGTATTTCATGTTCATATCAAACCTCAGTATCATTTCATGCTAACAAAACAGTGAATTCACAGACATTTCAGAGAAATCAATTCAGAACAATGATTCTTGAGTCAGATAATTATCTGGCAACACAGAATCATCATGTGATTTATTTGTTATGATTTTATTATGTATAAACGTATGTGAGGCCTTACAGGACAAAACAACACGAATATCGTTAAGTGAATGCTAAACCGACAGATTATTCGTATAGGTGACGATCTGTACGAATAAATCTAAAAGTTTAACGTTCTGAATGATATTCGATAATTAGAAAACAATATTGAAAAGTGTAGTTATCGTCGTATTTGATTCGAACAAATACGCGCGATGACCGCGCGATTCGATTTAAACGCTAAATAAATATTTTGTAAATTAAATAATTAAAAGATATTTAGTTAATTTATTAGGAATCACAACCTAAAATAATTTCTAAATTCTATTTTAAAACCGAGTCGTTTCGTAACGAAAACGACGCGAAACCGACATTTTTACGCGAAACCACACGAAACCGAACGAACCCGAATATACCCGGGGTATTCTAAGCATTTATGAGGGAAATTAACCCCCTCACCTACCCCAAATAACCAGCCACAACTCCATTTTCGTTCACCCACTTTCTCTCTCTAACCTCTCACTAAAAACTCATCTTCTCTCTAAGGTTTCTCTCTCGTTTCTCCACGAAATCAACTCATTTTGTTGTCTAAACGACCCTCTCAACTGGTAGAACACGAAAGTACAACCGATCTAAGGTCTTATCCAGCCAAATCGAGGTAAAGATCATGTTTTTGTGCGTTTAAGGGTTTTGAAAACCCTAATTTCGAACCCTTCACTAGAACCCGATCTAGACACTTCAAATCCTAGGGAAACACCCACAAAGCCCTTGGAACATGTTAGGAACAAGCTCTAGTTCGATCTGTAGTCGATATGCTTCGAAAACCCTAGCTGCATCTAGTTTTCCCGAACGGCCGAATGGCCTCAAAACCAGTTCGCCAAATGAGGGTGAAACCCCATTCGCCGAATGACTATCCCTCTTTCAGCAAGCCCTTATTCGACGAACCAGGACCCATTCGACAGCCTCCATTCGCCAGTGCTGCTGCCATTCGCTAGCCATTCTCCATTCGACCACAACTCTCATTCGGGATAGGCTCATACGCCCCTATCCCATTCGGCCATGCAACCCTCAGTCGGCTGGACCCTATTCGACAGTTCCATTCGATCGGGCCTCAGTCGGCACTTTCCATTCGGCCAAGGCTCCTTCCGGCTCAAACTCATTCGGCATGGCAAGACTTGAGTCGGATTGGGTTACTTATGCATGGGATGCATGGGAGGAGTACGTGGGGTATGCATGGAAATCAATGGTGTGTGTGCATGGGTTAGTCTACGTGTATGCATACAAGAGAAGGGAAAAACCTAGTGGGATTACAAACTAAGGACTACCAAATGACAATGAGGGTTTAACTCACGAAATAGGGTTGGGAATAACAAGAGTTTTCATTTTATCATATACTAGCCTAAGATTAGTGTGTTGTTTTCATGAATAATTTCTAACACCTAGACAAGTTATAGCAACATACAACTACATTGGGTGGTTCCTTTGAACTATCTAGGATGGGTTGCACACACAAGCGATTAAAGAATCATGGATTAAAATCAAGGCTAACAAATGGGCCGAGAATGGCCCAATGGGCTTAACCTAAGCCCATCACACGTTAACTCTTCTTTAAATTAATTATGTTGAATAGAAGTAAATGATTTGTAAACCTTGTTAAACTATATTGAATAATCTCTTTTAAATAATTAAGTTAGAAGGAAATAATTTTAAACACAAATTAATTAAAGACTTTTAATGAGATTAAAAGGAACCCTACTCATCTAGGGTTTATCTTGGGACTTGGGTAACTCAAGGGTAATTATGTTAGATTAATTAGAAAGAGTCATAGGAATACATTAGTAATCTAGGACACATAGTTGCACACCGAGACCAAACCCTAGATTCGATGGCTACCGTATATACTTATCGTATGCGAATTCTTTTAAAACAACTCAGGAACCGAAGATACTTAGGCAACAACAACGAGCGCGCATTTTGTGGTAATTCAGTACAAAGCAACACAGGTGAGTTCATTGCCCCTTTTCTAAACATTTTTGTTTTAAAACGCGGGGCTGAGAAGCATGCGTAAACTGTTTTATTTAAACTGTTTATTTAAATGCTTTTACTTATTATATGTTTTACATATATATGTTGTTAATACTCCTAGACTCCTGTCTAGGAAATTATTACACAGATCAAGTTATCAAATAAATTTAAGTACTCTCATGAGTAATACCTTAAATTTAAACTCTAAATCAACCCTTAGTCTATCAAGCTCAAATTCAAGAATCTAAATTCAAAGTGAAATCAAATGAACAAATCAAAAGATCACATTCAAAGGAATCATAACTCAGTGTGAGATCTGAGACCCAAGAATCAATATCAAATCAATTATCATTGTGAATCATGGGAAAGTCAAAAGATCAAGATCAAGAGACTCAAGAAATCAGGAATCATAAATGTGTGTGAATCATTGAAATAATGAAATCATTATGATCTAATGAACTCATTAATACTCAAGTCAAGGTGGATGTCAGTTGTATATGGAATCAAGACCACGTGTAACACACATATAAAGTCCCGCTCAGATGCAGAAGACCTTCAGGTCAGGCTGTAATGGGCAATAACATGAACGATCAAATGAAATCAATATCAAAGTCAAAATCATGAGAATCAAGAGATCAAGAATCACAGGATATCCTTAAAGTCCCACTCAGATGCAGAAGACCATTGGGTCAAGCTGTAACGGGCAAATCATTAAAATCCCGCTCAGTTCAGGTGTACTCCTTGTGAGTTATGCCTGACATGGGTCACGTGTGAGAGGTTACAACTTGGACAACCACCAACAACTAAGTCTAACTGATTGAGTAAAATCATACCCAATCATCATGTCTTAGTTGTATTTAAATGTTTTATTTAATTAATAAATTAAATATTTGACATTTTACTATTATCACTGTCTTTTTGGGAAATCATATATCTATAAGGAATTCAAGAGGATCAAAGATAAATCAGGTTTCAGAATCAAAAATCAATTTCAGAGGTGTTGGGTAAAAATGCTTAATTATCATTAACAACAGTGTCATATACATATTAGTATGTGGTGGGATAGCGTCTGGGCTTGACCCTTTCGTGATTCCCTATATATAAGCATACCGATGTGGATATTACATGTGGAGTTGATGAGGTTAGGGTCTTTACCAAAAGAGGTTTTAAAATCATTATCATACCATTTCCAAATCATTTTCAAATACTAAACTATATGAACTCACCAACCATGTGTTGACTTGATCTTTTTGCATGACTTCTCAGGTGACGAACAGGTCAACTAAGGAGTTATTCCTTTCGTACTAGGACTTCAGATAGAAGGCTTAGCTTTTGGACCTGCATTATTTTTGAAGACATCATTATGCAAATTATTTTGTATATCTTGTGTAAATACAAGATAGAAATACATGATGTTAATGGTAGATTTACATTGTTAAATTATAAACAATACTGATGTAATTTAACTTTGTAATTCTATTATGTTTAGCATTTCTCATTTGTATCATGTGCAATGTAAACAATCTGATCATCACGATTATCACTCACGATATCGCGCCCCGGGAACTTTCCGCCCGACGGGACAACCGATCCTATCCCGCCGGCTCGGGGTGTGACAGATTGGTATCAGAGCCATGGTTATAGAGAAATATAGGTCATTTGTTTAAACGGTTTGGCCTAGACTATAACCTAGGGACCCTGCATGTAGAGAAGCTAAGATTTAAGACTTTGTTGCATTATGTCTTCTGCATTCGATCATTGCACTAACCAATATTATTTTGGTTATGATCAGAATGCCGCCGCGAAGACAGACTCCCTCGTTAACACCTCTAGACTTGGCTCCACACTCCTCAACGCCATCACCAAACGACTCACCACCGCCACCTCCTCCACCGCCTCCACCTCCTCCTCCACTGATCACCGAGGCATCAGGTTCAGGAACAACACCTATACTGGATCCTACTACTATAGCGTTGGTGACTCTACTGAGCAGTCAGATGACCAGCCAAATGAAGGAAGCGATACCGGAGATGTTCAACCTTCTCCGTAATGAGATGAACAACACTGGCAACTCATCTGGAGAAGCCAGTGGGAATACTGGTGGTACCTCACACTACTCCTACAAGTCATTCGTAGGATGTAAGCCGCCTAGCTTTAGCGGATCTGAAGGAGCCGTTGGATTAATCCAATGGATTGAAAAGATTGAGGCTACTTTGGACCTCTGCAGCTGTCCAGAGCATCATAAAGTACGCTACTCTGCTGGAACATTCAACAAGCGGGCTCTGACCTGGTGGAATGGTCAGATCAACGTCCGAGGAAGAGAAGAAGCCATGGCCATGCCATGGGAAGATTTTAAGACTCTGCTAAGGACCGAATTCTGCCCAAAGAATGAACTGCAAAAGCTGGAGGTTGAACTGTCCAACCATGTGATGAAAGGGGCAGATCATATGGGGTATACTACTCGTTACCACGAGTTAGTTGCTTTGGTGCCCGACATGGTACCTACTTTGGAGAAGAGGATTGATAGATATGTAGGTGGACTTCTCGCCTGCATTCAGGGAATGGTTGTTTCAGCCAACCCTACCACTGTTGAATCTGCAGTGAGACTGTCTGGAAAACTTACTGATTTGATGGTTGCCTCGGGAGTTCTGAAGAAAGAGGCAGACACTGGCAAGAGAAAGGAAGAGACTTCAAAGAAGCCACAACATCAGCAACATCCAAAGAAGAAGCAGAAGTTCATAAAGAATTACACTGTGGCTACTCCTCTGAATCAAGTAGCAGTGGCACAACAAAATGTGCCCAAAAGGCAGTATACTGGCCCACATCCTTTGTGTACTAAGTGCCAGTATCATCACATTGCTAACACTCCTTGCAAGCAATGTACGGGATGTGGAAGAAAGGGCCATTGGGTCCAGCACTGCCGTATGACACCTAACCAAGCAGTCAACAATGCTGCTTTGGCTATTCCTCCACCAGCCAACCAGAACAACGGTGGATGCTTCAACTGTGGCGAATAAGGCCACTTTGCAAAGAACTGCCCGAAGAAGGCACAACAAGCAGTTCAAGCTCCTCGTGGAAGAGCTTTTGTTATTGGAGCACCAGCTGCACGCCAGGACCCGAATGTGGTCACTGGTACGTTTCTCTTACATGACTTTTATGCATCTGTTCTATTTGACACTGGTGCGGATCAGAGTTTTATCTCTGCCGATTTTGCATGCCAACTAGATTCCATAGAAGAACAATTAGACTCCCCTTACATTATAGAAGTAGCTAACGGAAAACAGATCACAGTTAGTACAGTTCACAGGAATTGCCCATTGACACTTAACGGTCATACATTCTCTATCGATTTGATACCGATGGAGTTGGGTAGTTTCGACATCATTGTTGGAATGGATTGGCTTTCCTCTAACCGAGTGGAAGTTGTCTGTTCTGAGAAGCTGCTTCGAGTTCCATTGCCCGATAATCGTGTATTGGAAGTCAGAGGGGATCAAGCAAAACGAAGTGTCAAAATCATTTCCTGCATAAAGGCGCGTAAGTGTTTACAGAAGAAGTGTGTAGCTTTCTTGGCTCATGTAGTGGAAAAAGAGAAAGACAAGAAGAAGATACAAGACGTACCAGTAGTAAGAGAGTATCCAGAAGTATTTCCTGAAGACCTACCAGGTTTGCCTCCTGTGCGACCGGTAGAGTTCCGAATTGACTTAGTTCCTGGAGCAACTCCTGTTGCTAAATCTCCTTATCGGTTAGCACCTTCGGAGATGCAGGAATTATCGAATCAGTTGCAAGAGTTATTGGATAAAGGATTCATCAGACCGAGCTATTCGCCTTGGGGAGCTCCGGTCTTGTTCGTGAAGAAGAAAGACGGATCTTTCAGAATGTGCATAGATTACAGAGAGCTGAACAAACTAACCATCAAGAATCGGTATCCATTGCCGAGGATTGATGATTTGTTTGACCAACTGCAAGGAGCTCAATACTTTTCGAAGATTGATTTGCGGTCTGGTTATCATCAGCTCAGAGTTCAAGACGAAGACATACCGAAGACGGCTTTCCGAACCAGATACGGGCATTACGAATTTTTAGTGATGCCTTTCGGACTGACAAATGCACCAGCGGTTTTCATGGATCTCATGAACCGAGTGTGCAAGCCGTATTTAGATCAGTTCGTTATCGTCTTCATCGATGACATACTGATTTATTCCAAGAGCAAAGCAGAACATGAACAACATCTCAGGAAAATCTTGGAACTGTTGATGGAACAGAAACTTTATGCCAAGTTCTCTAAATGTGAATTTTGGTTAAGAGAAGTTCAGTTTCTTGGTCACGTAGTCAACAGTGAGGGAATACAGGTAGATCCAGCCAAGATTGAAGCAATAAAAAAATTGGGACACTCCGAGAACACCAACGGAGATACGGTCTTTTCTGGGATTGGCGGGTTATTATAGAAGATTCATCTCGAACTTTTCTAAGATAGCCTTGCCTCTCACTAAGTTAACTCAGAAGAGTGAACCGTTTGTCTGGGAGCAGAAACAAGAAGATGCCTTTCAGACACTGAAGCAGAAGTTATGTAATGCTCCAATCCTATCACTCCCGGAAGGATGTGATGACTTTGTTGTATACTGCGATGCCTCCCATCAGGGACTGGTTGCGTACTGATGCAACGGGACAAAGTTATCGCTTATGCATCAAGACAGTTAAAAGTTCATGAGAAAAATTACACTACTCATGATCTTGAACTGGGAGCAGTGATCTTCGCACTGAAAATCTGGAGACATTACTTATATGGCACTAAGTGTACCATATTTACTGATCACAAGAGTCTGCAGCACATCTTTGATCAGAAGGAGCTCAACATGCGACAACGCCGTTGGGTTGAACTTCTGAATGATTATGATTGTGTGATCAAGTACCATCCGGGAAAGGCAAACGTTGTAGCTGATGCCTTGAGTCGGAAGGAACGGGTCAAACCCTTACGCGTTAGAGCTATGGGGATGACTGTGCAGACCAGTTTACAAGACAGGATCATTCAAGCTCAACAGGAATCAGTTGATAGAGGAAACTTGAAGAAAGAACTTGATTGCGGAGCAGAGAAACATTTAGAGACCAAGTCGGATGGAATGATCTACTACCAGGATCGTATATGGATTCCGGCGGTAGATGAATTGAGAAGACTTATCTTCGATGAGGCACACAAGACAAAATACTCTGTTCATCCAGGCGCTGATAAAATGTATCAAGACTTGCGTGGATTTTATTGGTGGCCGGGAATGAAGAAAGACATAGCCGAGTACGTCGGTCGGTGTCTGACGTGTGCGAAGGTAAAGGCGGAACACCAGAGACCGTCTGGTTTACTGGAACAGCCTGAGATTCCGCTCTGGAAGTGGGAACAAATAGCTATGGATTTCATTACCAAGCTACCCCGCACTTCCAGTGGTCACGATACGATTTGGGTGATCATTGATCGTTTAACAAAATCTGCTCACTTCTTGCCGATGCGTGAAACCTTCACGATGGATAGACTGGCGAGATTGTACATTAATGAGATAGTGGTACGTCACGGTGTACCATTATCAATTATTTCTGATAGAGACAGCAGATTCACTTCAAGGTTCTGGCAATCACTGCAGAAATCTCTAGGAACACAGTTAAATCTGAGTACAGCTTACCATCCACAAACGGACGGCCAAAGCGAACGTACGATTCAGACCCTAGAGGATATGTTAAGGACCTGTATTTTAGATTTCGGTGGGAATTGGGATTCTCATTTGCCACTGATTGAGTTCTCCTACAACAACAGTTACCACAGCAGTATCGGATGTGCACCATTCGAGGCTCTTTATGGTCGGAAATGTCGATCACCGATCTGTTGGACTGAAGTTGGAGATAATCGCATAACTGGACCAGAGCTTATTCAGGAAACCACTGACAAGATAGCTCAGATTCAGAGAAGATTGCAAGCTACAAGAAGCAGACAAAAGAGCTACGCTGACAAACGGCGTAAGCCGTTGGAATTCCAAGTGGGAGACCGTGTCATGTTGAAGGTATCCCCATGGAAAGGCGTTGTACGTTTTGGAACAAAAGGCAAGCTAGCACCACGATACGTAGGACCGTTCGAAATCATCGAACGTATTGGTCCTGTGGCGTATAGACTGAGATTACCAGATGAACTCAGTGGTGTGCATGACGTGTTTCACGTCTCGAATTTAAAGAAATGCCTTGCTGACGAATCACTCGTCGTTCCACTCGAAGAGATTCAAGTTGATGATCAGTTGCATTTTGTCGAAGAACCTTTAGAGATTATGGATCGCAAGGTCAAACAACTGAGACGAAGCCGTATTCCGATTGTAAAGGTTCGTTGGAATTCAAGACGCGGACCCGAGTTTACTTGGGAACGTGAAGATCACATGAAGTTAAAGTATCCCCAGCTGTTTGAAGAGGAAGCCGTACCCGATAACAATTCTTAAATTTCGGGACGAAATTTCTTTAACAAGGGGAGACTGTAACATCAGTGCCGGAACCGTCACCGGAACAGTGATCGTAACAGTGCGTGAACAGTAATCAGGTACAATTTTCATGTAATTCAGTGTATTTCATGTTCATATCAAACCTCAGTATCATTTCATGCTAACAAAACAGTGAATTCACAGACATTTCAGAGAAATCAATTCAGAACAATGATTCTTGAGTCAGATAATTATCTGGCAACACAGAATCATCATGTGATTTATTTGTTAGGATTTTATTATGTATAAACGTATGTGAGGCCTTACAGGACAAAACAACACGAATATCGTTAAGTGAATGCTAAACCGACAGATTATTCGTATAGGTGACGATCTGTACGAATAAATCTAAAAGTTTAACGTTCTGAATGATATTCGATAATTAGAAAACAATATTGAAAAGTGTAGTTATCGTCGTATTTGATTCGAACAAATACGCGCGATGACCGCGCGATTCGATTTAAACGCTAAATAAATATTTTGTAAATTAAATAATTAAAAGATATTTAGTTAATTTATTAGGAATCACAACCTAAAATAATTTTCTAAATTCTATTTTAAAACCGAGTCGTTTCGTAACGAAAACGACGCGAAACCGACATTTTTACGCGAAACCACACGAAACCGAACGAACCCGAATATACCCGGGTATTCTAAGCATTTATGAGGGAAATTAACCCCCTCACCTACCCCAAATAACCAGCCACAACTCCATTTTCGTTCACCCACTTTCTCTCTCTAACCTCTCACTAAAAACTCATCTTCTCTCTAAGGTTTCTCTCTCGTTTCTCCACGAAATCAACTCATTTTGGTGTCTAAACGACCCTCTCAACTGGTAGAACACGAAAGTACAACCGATCTAAGGTCTTATCCAGCCAAATCGAGGTAAAGATCATGTTTTTGTGCGTTTAAGGGTTTTGAAAACCCTAATTTCGAACCCTTCACTAGAACCCGATATAGACACTTCAAATCCTAGGGAAACACCCACAAAGCCCTTGGAACATGTTAGGAACAAGCTCTAGTTCGATCTGTAGTCGATATGCTTCGAAAACCCTAGCTGCATCTAGTTTTCCCGAACGGCCGAATGGCCTCAAAACCAGTTCGCCGAATGAGGGTGAAACCCCATTCGCCGAATGACTATCCCTCTTTCAGCAAGCCCTTATTCGACGAACCAGGACCCATTCGACAGCCTCCATTCGCCAGTGCTGCTGCCATTCGCTAGCCATTCTCCATTCGACCACAACTCTCATTCGGGATAGGCTCATACGCCCCTATCCCATTCGGCCATGCAACCCTCAGTCGGCTGGACCCTATTCGACAGTTCCATTCGATCGGGCCTCAGTCGGCACTTTCCATTCGGCCAAGGCTCCTTCCGGCTCAAACTCATTCGGCATGGCAAGACTTGAGTCGGATTGGGTTACTTATGCATGGGATGCATGGGAGGAGTACGTGGGGTATGCATGGAAATCAATGGTGTGTGTGCATGGGTTAGTCTACGTGTATGCATACAAGAGAAGGGAAAACCTAGTGGGATTACAAACTAAGGACTACCAAATGACAATGAGGGTTTAACTCACGAAATAGGGTTGGGAATAACAAGAGTTTTCATTTTATCATATACTAGCCTAAGATTAGTGTGTTGTTTTCATGAATAATTTCTAACACCTAGACAAGTTATAGCAACATACAACTACATTGGGTGGTTCCTTTGAACTATCTAGGATGGGTTGCACACACAAGCGATTAAAGAATCATGGATTAAAATCAAGGCTAACAAATGGGCCGAGAATGGCCCAATGGGCTTAACCTAAGCCCATCACACGTTAACTCTTCTTTAAATTAATTATGTTGAATAGAAGTAAATGATTTGTAAACCTTGTTAAACTATATTGAATAATCTCTTTTAAATAATTAAGTTAGAAGGAAATAATTTTAAACACAAATTAATTAAAGACTTTTAATGAGATTAAAAGGAACCCTACTCATCTAGGGTTTATCTTGGGACTTGGGTAACTCAAGGGTAATTATGTTAGATTAATTAGAAAGAGTCATAGGAATACATTAGTAATCTAGGACACATAGTTGCACACCGAGACCAAACCCTAGATTCGATGGCTACCGTATATACTTATCGTATGCGAATTCTTTTAAAACAACTCAGGAACCGAAGATACTTAGCAACAACAACGAGCGCGCATTTTGTGGTAATTCAGTACAAAGCAACACAGGTGAGTTCATTGCCCCTTTTCTAAACATTTTTGTTTTAAAACGCGGGGCTGAGAAGCATGCGTAAACTGTTTTATTTAAACTGTTTATTTAAATGCTTTTACTTATTATATGTTTTACATATATATGTTGTTAATACTCCTAGACTCCTGTCTAGGAAATTATTACACAGATCAAGTTATCAAATAAATTTAAGTACTCTCATGAGTAATACCTTAAATTTAAACTCTAAATCAACCCTTAGTCCATCAAGCTCAAATTCAAGAATCTAAATTCAAAGTGAAATCAAATGAACAAATCAAAAGATCACATTCAAAGGAATCATAACTCAGTGTGAGATCTGAGACCCAAGAATCAATATCAAATCAATTATCATTGTGAATCATGGGAAAGTCAAAGATCAAGATCAAGAGACTCAAGAAATCAGGAATCATAAATGTGTGTGAATCATTGAAATAATGAAATCATTATGATCTAATGAACTCATTAATACTCAAGTCAAGGTGGATGTCAGTTGTATATGGAATCAAGACCACGTGTAACACACATATAAAGTCCCACTCAGATGCAGAAGACCTTCAGGTCAGGCTGTAATGGGCAATAACATGAACGATCAAATGAAATCAATATCAAAGTCAAAATCATGAGAATCAAGAGATCAAGAATCACAGGATATCCTTAAAGTCCCACTCAGATGCAGAAGACCATTGGGTCAAGCTGTAACGGGCAAATCATTAAAATCCCGCTCAGTTCAGGTGTACTCCTTGTGAGTTATGCCTGACATGGGTCACGTGTGAGAGGTTACAACTTGGACAACCACCAACAACTAAGTCTAACTGATTGAGTAAAATCATACCCAATCATCATGTCTTAGTTGTATTTAAATGTTTTATTTAATTAATAAATTAAATATTTGACATTTTACTATTATCACTGTCTTTTTGGGAAATCATATATCTATGAGGAATCAAGAGGATCAAAGATAAATCAGGTTTCAGAATCAAAATCAATTTCAGAGGTGTTGGGTAAAAATGCTTAATTATCATTAACAACAGTGTCATATACATATTAGTATGTGGTGGGATAGCGTCTGGGCTTGACCCTTTCGTGATTCCCTATATATAAGCATACCGATGTGGATATTACATGTGGAGTTGATGAGGTTAGGGTCTTTACCAAAAGAGGTTTTAAAATCATTATCATACCATTTCCAAATCATTTTAAAATACTAAACTATATGAACTCACCAACCATGTGTTGACTTGATCTTTTTGCATGACTTCTCAGGTGACGAACAGGTCAACTAAGGAGTTATTCCTTTCGTACTAGGACTTCAGATAGAAGGCTTAGCTTTTGGACCTGCATTATTTTTGAAGACATCATTATGCAAATTATTTTGTATATCTTGTGTAAATACAAGATAGAAATACATGATGTTAATGGTAGATTTACATTGTTAAATTATAAACAATACTGATGTAATTTAACTTTGTAATTCTATTATGTTTAGCATTTCTCATTTGTATCATGTGCAATGTAAACAATCTGATCATCACGATTATCACTCACGATATCGCGCCCCGGGAACTTTCCGCCCGACGGGACAACCGATCCTATCCCGCCGGCTCGGGGTGTGACAGATTGGTATCAGAGCCATGGTTATAGAGAAATATAGGTCATTTGTTTAAACGGTTTGGCCTAGACTATAACCTAGGGACCCTGCATGTAGAGAAGCTAAGATTTAAGACTTTGTTGCATTATGTCTTCTGCATTCGATCATTGCACTAACCAATATTATTTTGGTTATGATCAGAATGCCGCCGCGAAGACAGACTCCCTCGTTAACACCTCTAGACTTGGCTCCACACTCCTCAACGCCATCACCAAACGACTCACCACCGCCACCTCCTCCACCGCCTCCACCTCCTCCTCCACTGATCACCGAGGCATCAGGTTCAGGAACAACACCTATACTGGATCCTACTACTATAGCGTTGGTGACTCTACTGAGCAGTCAGATGACCAGCCAAATGAAGGAAGCGATACCGGAGATGTTCAACCTTCTCCGTAATGAGATGAACAACACTGGCAACTCATCTGGAGAAGCCAGTGGGAATACTGGTGGTACCTCACACTACTCCTACAAGTCATTCGTAGGATGTAAGCCGCCTAGCTTTAGCGGATCTGAAGGAGCCGTTGGATTAATCCAATGGATTGAAAAGATTGAGGCTACTTTGGACCTCTGCAGCTGTCCAGAGCATCATAAAGTACGCTACTCTGCTGGAACATTCAACAAGCGGGCTCTGACCTGGTGGAATGGTCAGATCAACGTCCGAGGAAGAGAAGAAGCCATGGCCATGCCATGGGAAGATTTTAAGACTCTGCTAAGGACCGAATTCTGCCCAAAGAATGAACTGCAAAAGCTGGAGGTTGAACTGTCCAACCATGTGATGAAAGGGGCAGATCATATGGGGTATACTACTCGTTACCACGAGTTAGTTGCTTTGGTGCCCGACATGGTACCTACTTTGGAGAAGAGGATTGATAGATATGTAGGTGGACTTCCCGCCTGCATTCAGGGAATGGTTGTTTCAGCCAACCCTACCACTGTTGAATCTGCAGTGAGACTGTCTGGAAAACTTACTGATTTGATGGTTGCCTCTGGAGTTCTGAAGAAAGAGGCAGACACTGGCAAGAGAAAGGAAGAGACTTCAAAGAAGCCACAACATCAGCAACACCCAAAGAAGAAGCAGAAGTTCATAAAGAATTACACTGTGGCTACTCCTCTGAATCAAGTAGCAGTGGCACAACAAAATGTGCCCAAAAGGCAGTATACTGGCCCACATCCTTTGTGTACTAAGTGCCAGTATCATCACATTGCTAACACTCCTTGCAAGCAATGTACGGGATGTGGAAGAAAGGGCCATTGGGTCCAGCACTGCCGGATGACACCTAACCAAGCAGTCAACAATGCTGCTTTGGCTATTCCTCCACCAGCCAACCAGAACAACGGTGGATGCTTCAACTGTGGCGAACAAGGCCACTTTGCAAAGAACTGCCCGAAGAAGGCACAACAAGCAGTTCAAGCTCCTCGTGGAAGAGCTTTTGTTATTGGAGCACCAGCTGCACGCCAGGACCCGAATGTGGTCACTGGTACGTTTCTCTTACATGACTTTTATGCATCTGTTCTATTTGACACTGGTGCGGATCAGAGTTTTATCTCTGCCGATTTTGCATGCCAACTAGATTCCATAGAAGAACAATTAGACTCCCCTTACATTATAGAAGTAGCTAACGGAAAACAGATCACAGTTAGTACAGTTCACAGGAATTGCCCATTGACACTTAACGGTCATACATTCTCTATCGATTTGATATCGATGGAGTTGGGTAGTTTCGACATCATTGTTGGAATGGATTGGCTTTCCTCTAACCGAGTGGAAGTTGTCTGTTCTGAGAAGCTGCTTCGAGTTCCATTGCCCGATAATCGTGTATTGGAAGTCAGAGGGGATCAAGCAAAACGAAGTGTCAAAATCATCTCCTGCATAAAGGCGCGTAAGTGTTTACAGAAGAAGTGTGTAGCTTTCTTGGCTCATGTAGTGGAAAAAGAGAAAGACAAGAAGAAGATACAAGACGTACCAGTAGTAAGAGAGTATCCAGAAGTATTTCCTGAAGACCTACCAGGTTTGCCTCCTGTGCGACCGGTAGAGTTCCGAATTGACTTAGTTCCTGGAGCAACTCCTGTTGCTAAATCTCTTTATCGGTTAGCACCTTCGGAGATGCAGGAATTATCGAATCAGTTGCAAGAGTTATTGGATAAAGGATTCATCAGACCGAGCTATTCGCCTTGGGGAGCTCCGGTCTTGTTCGTAAAGAAGAAAGACGGATCTTTCAGAATGTGCATAGATTACAGAGAGCTGAACAAACTAACCATCAAGAATCGGTATCCATTGCCGAGGATTGATGATTTGTTTGACCAACTGCAAGGAGCTCAATACTTTTCGAAGATTGATTTGCGGTCTGGTTATCATCAGCTCAGAGTTCAAGACGAAGACATACCGAAGACGGCTTTCCGAACCAGATACGGGCATTACGAATTTTTAGTGATGCCTTTCGGACTGACAAATGCACCAGCGGTTTTCATGGATCTCATGAACCGAGTGTGCAAGCCGTATTTAGATCAGTTCGTTATCGTCTTCATCGATGACATACTGATTTATTCCAAGAGCAAAGCAGAACATGAACAACATCTCAGGAAAATCTTGGAACTGTTGATGGAACAGAAACTTTATGCCAAGTTCTCTAAATGTGAATTTTGGTTAAGAGAAGTTCAGTTTCTTGGTCACGTAGTCAACAGTGAGGGAATACAGGTAGATCCAGCCAAGATTGAAGCAATAAAAAAATTGGGACACTCCGAGAACACCAACGGAGATACGGTCTTTTCTGGGATTGGCGGGTTATTATAGAAGATTCATCTCGAACTTTTCTAAGATAGCCTTGCCTCTCACTAAGTTAACTCAGAAGAGTGAACCGTTTGTCTGGGAGCAGAAACAAGAAGATGCCTTTCAGACACTGAAGCAGAAGTTATGTAATGCTCCAATCCTATCACTCCCGGAAGGATGTGATGACTTTGTTGTATACTGCGATGCCTCCCATCAGGGACTCGGTTGCGTACTGATGCAACGGGACAAAGTTATCGCTTATGCATCAAGACAGTTAAAAGTTCATGAGAAAAATTACACTACTCATGATCTTGAACTAGGAGCAGTGATCTTCGCACTGAAAATCTGGAGACATTACTTATATGGCACTAAGTGTACCATATTTACTGATCACAAGAGTCTGCAGCACATCTTTGATCAGAATGAGCTCAACATGCGACAACGCCGTTGGGTTGAACTTCTGAATGATTATGATTGTGTGATCAAGTACCATCCGGGAAAGGCAAACGTTGTAGCTGATGCCTTGAGTCGGAAGGAACGGGTCAAACCCTTACGCGTTAGAGCTATGGGGATGGCTGTGCAGACCAGTTTACAAGACGGGATCATTCAAGCTCAACAGGAATCAGTTGATAGAGGAAACTTGAAGAAAGAACTTGATTGCGGAGCAGAGAAACATTTAGAGACCAAGTCGGATGGAATGATCTACTACTAGGATCGTATATGGATTCCGGCGGTAGATGAATTGAGAAGACTTATCTTCGATGAGGCACACAAGACAAAATACTCTGTTCATCCAGGCGCTGATAAAATGTATCAAGACTTGCGTGGATTTTATTGGTGGCCGGGAATGAAGAAAGACATAGTCGAGTACGTCGGTCGGTGTCTGACGTGTGCGAAGGTAAAGGCGGAACACCAGAGACCGTCTGGTTTACTGGAACAGCCTGAGATTCCGCTCTGGAAGTGGGAACAAATAGCTATGGATTTCATTACCAAGCTACCCCGCACTTCCAGTGGTCACGATACGATTTGGGTGATCATTGATCGTTTAACAAAATCTGCTCACTTCTTGCCGATGCGTGAAACCTTCACGATGGATAGACTGGCGAGATTGTACATTAATGAGATAGTGGTACGTCACGGTGTACCATTATCAATTATTTCTGATAGAGACAGCAGATTCACTTCAAGGTTCTGGCAATCACTGCAGAAATCTCTAGGAACACAGTTAAATCTGAGTACAGCTTACCATCCACAAACGGACGGCCAAAGCGAACGTACGATTCAGACCCTAGAGGATATGTTAAGGACCTGTATTTTAGATTTCGGTGGGAATTGGGATTCTCATTTGCCACTGATTGAGTTCTCCTACAACAACAGTTACCACAGCAGTATCGGATGTGCACCATTCGAGGCTCTTTATGGTCGGAAATGTCGATCACCGATCTGTTGGACTGAAGTTGGAGATAATCGCATAACTGGACCAGAGCTTATTCAGGAAACCACTGACAAGATAGCTCAGATTCAGAGAAGATTGCAAGCTACAAGAAGCAGACAAAAGAGCTACGCTGACAAACGGCGTAAGCCGTTGGAATTCCAAGTGGGAGACCGTGTCATGTTGAAGGTATCCCCATGGAAAGGCGTTGTACGTTTTGGAACAAAAGGCAAGCTAGCACCACGATACGTAGGACCGTTCGAAATCATCGAACGTATTGGTCCTGTGGCGTATAGACTCAGATTACCAGATGAACTCAGTGGTGTGCATGACGTGTTTCACGTCTCGAATTTAAAGAAATGCCTTGCTGACGAATCACTCGTCGTTCCACTCGAAGAGATTCAAGTTGATGATCAGTTGCATTTTGTCGAAGAACCTTTAGAGATTATGGATCGCAAGGTCAAACAACTGAGACGAAGCCGTATTCCGATTGTAAAGGTTCGTTGGAATTCAAGACGCGGACCCGAGTTTACTTGGGAACGTGAAGATCACATGAAGTTAAAGTATCCCCAGCTGTTTGAAGAGGAAGCCGTACCCGATAACAATTCTTAAATTTCGGGACGAAATTTCTTTAACAAGGGGAGACTGTAACATCAGTGCCGGAACCGTCACCGGAACAGTGATTGTAACAGTGCGTGAACAGTAATCAGGTACAATTTTCATGTAATTCAGTGTATTTCATGTTCATATCAAACCTCAGTATCATTTCATGCTAACAAAACAGTGAATTCACAGACATTTCAGAGAAATCAATTCAGAACAATGATTCTTGAGTCAGATAATTATCTGGCAACACAGAATCATCATGTGATTTATTTGTTAGGATTTTATTATATATAAACGTATGTGAGGCCTTACAGGACAAAACAACACGAATATCGTTAAGTGAATGCTAAACCGACAGATTATTCGTATAGGTGACGATCTGTACGAATAAATCTAAAAGTTTAACGTTCTGAATGATATTCGATAATTAGAAAACAATATTGAAAAGTGTAGTTATCGTCGTATTTGATTCGAACAAATACGCGCGATGACCGCGCGATTCGATTTAAACGCTAAATAAATATTTTGTAAATTAAATAATTAAAAGATATTTAGTTAATTTATTAGGAATCACAACCTAAAATAATTTTCTAAATTCTATTTTAAAACCGAGTCGTTTCGTAACGAAAACGACGCGAAACCGACATTTTTACGCGAAACCACACGAAACCGAACGAACCCGAATATACCCGGGGTATTCTAAGCATTTATGAGGGAAATTAACCCCCTCACCTACCCCAAATAACCAGCCACAACTCCATTTTCGTTCACCCACTTTCTCTCTCTAACCTCTCACTAAAAACTCATCTTCTCTCTAAGGTTTCTCTCTCGTTTCTCCACGAAATCAACTCATTTTGGTGTCTAAACGACCCTCTCAACTGGTAGAACACGAAAGTACAACCGATCTAAGGTCTTATCCAGCCAAATCGAGGTAAAGATCATGTTTTTGTGCGTTTAAGGGTTTTGAAAACCCTAATTTCGAACCCTTCACTAGAACCCGATATAGACACTTCAAATCCTAGGGAAACACCCACAAAGCCCTTGGAACATGTTAGGAACAAGCTCTAGTTCGATCTGTAGTCGATATGCTTCGAAAACCCTAGCTGCATCTAGTTTTCCCGAACGGCCGAATGGCCTCAAAACCAGTTCGCCGAATGAGGGTGAAACCCCATTCGCCGAATGACTATCCCTCTTTCAGCAAGCCCTTATTCGACGAACCAGGACCCATTCGACAGCCTCCATTCGCCAGTGCTGCTGCCATTCGCTAGCCATTCTCCATTCGACCACAACTCTCATTCGGGATAGGCTCATACGCCCCTATCCCATTCGGCCATGCAACCCTCAGTCGGCTGGACCCTATTCGACAGTTCCATTCGATCGGGCCTCAGTCGGCACTTTCCATTCGGCCAAGGCTCCTTCCGGCTCAAACTCATTCGGCATGGCAAGACTTGAGTCGGATTGGGTTACTTATGCATGGGATGCATGGGAGGAGTACGTGGGGTATGCATGGAAATCAATGGTGTGTGTGCATGGGTTAGTCTACGTGTATGCATACAAGAGAAGGGAAAAACCTAGTGGGATTACAAACTAAGGACTACCAAATGACAATGAGGGTTTAACTCACGAAATAGGGTTGGGAATAACAAGAGTTTTCATTTTATCATATACTAGCCTAAGATTAGTGTGTTGTTTTCATGAATAATTTCTAACACCTAGACAAGTTATAGCAACATACAACTACATTGGGTGGTTCCTTTGAACTATCTAGGATGGGTTGCACACACAAGCGATTAAAGAATCATGGATTAAAATCAAGGCTAACAAATGGGCCGAGAATGACCCAATGGGCTTAACCTAAGCCCATCACACGTTAACTCTTCTTTAAATTAATTATGTTGAATAGAAGTAAATGATTTGTAAACCTTGTTAAACTATATTGAATAATCTCTTTTAAATAATTAAGTTAGAAGGAAATAATTTTAAACACAAATTAATTAAAGACTTTTAATGAGATTAAAAGGAACCCTACTCATCTAGGGTTTATCTTGGGACTTGGGTAACTCAAGGGTAATTATGTTAGATTAATTAGAAAGAGTCATAGGAATACATTAGTAATCTAGGACACATAGTTGCACACCGAGACCAAACCCTAGATTCGATGGCTACCGTATATACTTATCGTATGCGAATTCTTTTAAAACAACTCAGGAACCGAAGATACTTAGGCAACAACAACGAGCGCGCATTTTGTGGTAATTCAGTACAAAGCAACACAGGTGAGTTCATTGCCCCTTTTCTAAACATTTTGTTTTAAAACGCGGGGCTGAGAAGCATGCGTAAACTGTTTTATTTAAACTGTTTATTTAAATGCTTTTACTTATTATATGTTTTACATATATATGTTGTTAATACTCCTAGACTCCTGTCTAGGAAATTATTACACAGATCAAGTTATCAAATAAATTTAAGTACTCTCATGAGTAATACCTTAAATTTAAACTCTAAATCAACCCTTAGTCTATCAAGCTCAAATTCAAGAATCTAAATTCAAAGTGAAATCAAATGAACAAATCAAAAGATCACATTCAAAGGAATCATAACTCAGTGTGAGATCTGAGACCCAAGAATCAATATCAAATCAATTATCATTGTGAATCATGGGAAAGTCAAAAGATCAAGATCAAGAGACTCAAGAAATCAGGAATCATAAATGTGTGTGAATCATTGAAATAATGAAATCATTATGATCTAATGAACTCATTAATACTCAAGTCAAGGTGGATGTCAGTTGTATATGGAATCAAGACCACGTGTAACACACATATAAAGTCCCGCTCAGATGCAGAAGACCTTCAGGTCAGGCTGTAATGGGCAATAACATGAACGATCAAATGAAATCAATATCAAAGTCAAAATCATGAGAATCAAGAGATCAAGAATCACAGGATATCCTTAAAGTCCCACTCAGATGCAGAAGACCATTGGGTCAAGCTGTAACGGGCAAATCATTAAAATCCCGCTCAGTTCAGGTGTACTCCTTGTGAGTTATGCCTGACATGGGTCACGTGTGAGAGGTTACAACTTGGACAACCACCAACAACTAAGTCTAACTGATTGAGTAAAATCATACCCAATCATCATGTCTTAGTTGTATTTAAATGTTTTATTTAATTAATAAATTAAATATTTGACATTTTACTATTATCACTGTCTTTTTGGGAAATCATATATCTATAAGGAATTCAAGAGGATCAAAGATAAATCAGGTTTCAGAATCAAAAATCAATTTCAGAGGTGTTGGGTAAAAATGCTTAATTATCATTAACAACAGTGTCATATACATATTAGTATGTGGTGGGATAGCGTCTGGGCTTGACCCTTTCGTGATTCCCTATATATAAGCATACCGATGTGGATATTACATGTGGAGTTGATGAGGTTAGGGTCTTTACCAAAAGAGGTTTTAAAATCATTATCATACCATTTCCAAATCATTTTCAAATACTAAACTATATGAACTCACCAACCATGTGTTGACTTGATCTTTTTGCCTGACTTCTCAGGTGACGAACAGGTCAACTAAGGAGTTATTCCTTTCGTACTAGGACTTCAGATAGAAGGCTTAGCTTTTGGACCTGCATTATTTTTGAAGACATCATTATGCAAATTATTTTGTATATCTTGTGTAAATACAAGATAGAAATACATGATGTTAATGGTAGATTTACATTGTTAAATTATAAACAATACTGATGTAATTTAACTTTGTAATTCTATTATGTTTAGCATTTCTCATTTGTATCATGTGCAATGTAAACAATCTGATCATCACGATTATCACTCACGATATCGCGCCCCGGGAACTTTCCGCCCGACGGGACAACCGATCCTATCCCGCCGGCTCGGGGTGTGACACTCAATCAATATACATATATATATAGGGGAAGGATCATATGTTAACCCTCTCTTATTGCGATAACCCGTGTTAACCCGGCATTTTTTGCCCGAATCTTTGTTTTTTTCATGGTTTTTGTTATACATAAATAGAGGGGGTTTCTTTTTTGTGTTTTTGCTAATTCATCACCGTTTAGAAATTATTTACAGGTGTAACTTACACCTGTAAATAATTTCTAAACGGTGATGAATTAGCAAAAACACAAAAAAGAAACCCCCTCTATTTATGTATAACAAAAACCATGAAAAAAACAAAGATTCGGGCAAAAAATGCCGGGTTAACACGGGTTATCGCAATAAGGGAGGGTTAACAATGGAACCATCGGTATGGATAATTTGAAAACCACTTTTAAATGCGAAAACCCAGCAAACTGCATGTAAAACATACGTAAAAAACGTAAAAATTCCGTCAGATCTGATGCAGTGTTACGTATGTTTTACAAAGTAGATAAATTTTATAAAATATTTTTTTAAAAATATTTCTTCGGCGCTTTTTTGATTTTTTTTATAAAAAATGTGTCTAATAATGTTACAAACATGTAAAAAAATTTTCAAAAAAAAAATACGTTTGTTTTATATGAGTTTTCAAGGTTTTCACACTAAAATAATGTTTTTATTTTATTAATCCCCTATACACACACACACACATATATGAGTGCGTGTGTGTATATAGGTATAAGGATTGTATCTTGTGAAAACTTGATCTTAAAGATAAAACTTTTAACCCCTATCTGAGTCATTGATTTGAAATGTTAAAAATAAATATTTGGTTTACATTAAATTAGATTTGTTTTTTTATCAATGGCTCCCAACCCATTGGACTACTCTACATATGCTGAACGACTAATTAAAATTAGAAAATTTCTAAACTTAATAGCAACACAAACTTAATTTTTTTTTTCACACAATTTTTAATCGCACATGTCTTACATTTGAAACATGTTTTAAAACATGGGTCTCTTTTAGTTCTTATCATTTAGTTCATAAGTATTATCATTCGATTCAAATAAATTATACACATATACAAATATGATTAGCTTCATTTTCTATATGCAGTTATCCAATTATCCTTACATCCTCAAGTTTAACATATAAGTTTAAGAATTATCTAAGAACCTACGAATCATCGTTTCATACAATATTACTTCACCGAGAATTCAGTATATAATGATGAGATGCTTGTTTTTAAATATAAAAAAAAACTATTCTTATAAACCGTCAATTTATTGTTTTTTTTTTGTTGTTTTTTATTCAATTAAATATTTTTTAGTATATATTATTATCATATATATACTAATTATATAATTTATGATTTAGGGTGAGAGATGACATCATGTGAAATACCGTTTAAAGATAGAAGAGTGAAAAATCTAACTCTCCCTATTCTTATACGAATTTCATTTGTAAATTTGATGGTATATAATTGTGATAAGTTTTAATAATTTCTTAATTTTGATACTTTCTAATGGTGTTAAGTCCTAATTTCTTAATTGAGCAAAAAGTAGTGTTATTTCATCAAACTAAAAACAAAAGGACATGCCTTTTGAATTCGCGTTAAGTTTATTTATTTATTTATTTTTCTTCTATATGTGAGACTAATATTGTTGTTAAAATTATTATTATTTACGTTGTTAAATTCATCAAGAAGAAGGCTGATGAATATCTCCAACACGAATGGTTTTGATATGTTCTTTTTGCATAGAATGGTTCGATCTTACGGGTTTCAATATATTTTATAACCTATCATATTCAATATATGATTAAAGTTAATTTTATTACATTATCTAATTTTTGCTTAGAATGGTTCATAATGGGTCTCAGTTTTATAATAAAATATATGATTAAAGTAATTTTTAATACCAACAATTATGTAATCATTTTTCTCATAATATAAATTGATATATTAAGAAACTTAGGTAGCGCTAGCGCCATAACCTAAGGGCTCTTGTAAAAGGTTTCTTAGTTTTATTAGACAAATACCATGAAAAACTTGTATATTTTTAGTTTTTTTTTTTTATAAAACTTTAATTGTTTGCACATAAACACTAACATTGAAAATTGATGACCTCTTTGAAATATTCACAAGTTTGGGTTATTTGGTTGGGTTTGAATAGGTCTGAATGAGCCTGAATCTGAATGGTTTAGATTCAGACCGTTTGTTTCATAAGAAAAAACAAATCTGAATGGACCCAAATATCTGAATGGAGATTTGAACCATTCAGGTATCACAACAAGTCTGAATGATGAATGAAGGTCTGAATGGAACCCATTACTCCCCATCAACCGGATCGCCTCCGACACCACTGTCCCAACCGTCTCCCCACAGCCACCACGCCCGTCGCCACCGCTCCCGATCGAAACCCAACAACCACTACGCCCTTCGCCTGCACCCTTCGATCAGAACCCAACAGCCTCCCGTCACTACTGTCAGCGATCTACAGCTCCGAGCCATAAACCACCATCAACTACCATAATGTGAGAGTTTGGAAGGCTGACGAAGGTGGTCGGCGATTGCAAAAGGATGCTGTGGGTGGACGGCGGCTGGAATTGTCCGCCAATGGACTCGACGGAGAAGGGAAACATCGGTTAATCTTCACCGTGAAGGAGGCAGTTTGCTTTCTTTTTTTCTCTCCTTAGCACGAAATCACACACACACACCAATGTGTATGTGTGTGTGATGGATGTTCCAATTGAAGGGTAGACAAGTTAATTTCCTTTTATATTTTTGGTTTTAGGGATGTAATTTAGATGTTATAACAAACGATCATAACTGATTCAACACTTAATGATTCAGAATCATTCAGACATTTTAACCATTCAGCTCTTAATGGTTCAGACGTTAGATTACCATGATAAAGAAACCAACACTAGAATACAACTATTCCACATCCTATGCTACCCAAAACATACTTTGGGTGACCAAAACATACTTTGGGGATAAAAACTAAACCAGACCCACATTTGAATACCCAAATATTTTATGATTATATACAAGTTGCTTAGTTATTATTGGTACAAAACATATGTCTAATTTTTTTAACAAGTTATAGCTTAAGTCCTTGTTAGGCGCAAAATATTTCCTCTCGGGATATTTCAGGATCCAGGATATTTCAGGATCAGGGATATTTTAAGAATATATAACTAACAATTATCTCTGTTGTTTAATATTTATTGCGAGATTTCAGGAATTGACAGGTTGTCTAATAGTTGGACCTGATGTTACGGGAAAGTGCAACAACTAATTCAATTTAAACGTGGAATCCAAGAGAGATCTATGCGGATGATTTGAAAGAGTCTCCCACGATTGGAAAGTGCCGGAATATATGGAACTACCTTATGAACGTTGTCAAACGTCCTTCTTTAAATTCTTTGTATAAATACTGAGGCGATTGATCAATATATGGCACTGGTCACTCATATAACACACACGACACTCACTAAAGCTAACTTGGCTGCTTATAATCGATCAAATTGCGCTCTTTGTTTGTATTGAATTATTGATTTGCTAATAAACTAGGCAGAGTGACAATTGTCACCTCCCGAGGTTTTTATGCCGGCAATCATAAGGGATTAAGGGCTTTTCCTCATATAAATCTCGTGTGTATTGCTATTTTTTCTGTTTGATATATTCAAATATCCCCAGGATATCCTAAACTTATATTTAATATACTCATTATATTTGCTTGTTAAACACAATACCCCACTTTTCTAATTCGGTTTTGCTAAAAGTTAAACTTGTTAATTTTTACCCGAAACAGTCCTGTTTGGGATTTTATTTAAAAACGACTTATTGACTCATTGGTTTTTTTCAAAATGCCAATAAGTCAATAAGTTGTTTGTCAAACCTAAAAGTAATTTTGAAAATGACTTTTTGTAAAAGAGTGATAAATTGTCTTTCAAAAGATAAAAATTATAGTTTTTCAAAATGACTTATGACTTATTGACATAAAAATACAAATTTATCCCACTCTTTACCATTTACCCAATAACATTAAATAATGTCAATAAAAAATGTCATTTTTGGTCATTTTGAAAATTAATTTTGAAAAAGTTAATCCAAACAAAATTTAAAAACTCTATTTCATAAAGTTATAACTTAATAAGCATTTTTGACAAAAAGTTTTTGAAAATTAAATAAGCAATTTCAAACATGACCTTGATCTTTTCTTAAAACGAGGAACGAAGATATGTTTGTGTAATTAAAGTATTGGTTTTTTCAAAATTCGGTTTTGCTAAAAGTTAAACTTGTTAATTTTTACCCGAAACAGTCCTGTTTGAGATTTTATTTAAAAACGACTTATTGACTTATTGGTTTTTTCAAAATGCCAATAAGTTAATAAGTTGTTTGTCAAACCTAAAAGTAATTTTGAAAATGACTTTTTTGTAAAAGAGTGATAAATTGTTTTTTAAAAGCTAAAAATTATAGTTTTTCAAAATGACTTATGACTTATTGACATAAAAATACAAATCTATCCCACTCTTTACCATTTACCCAATAACATTAAATAATGTTAATAAAAAATGTCATTTTTGATCATTTTGAAAATTAATTTTGAAAAAGTTAATCCAAACAAAATTTAGAAACTCTATTTCATAAAGTTATAACTTAATAAACATTTTTGACAAAAAGTTTTTGAAAATTAAATAAGCAATTTCAAACAAGACCTTGATCTTTTCTTAAAACGAGGAAGGAAGATATGTTTGTGTAATTAAAGTATTAAACCTAATGTTTTATAAACAGGGACTGAGATTTTGTAACTAAACCTTAACCGTTAAAAAAGGGTGTGGCTAAATGTACCCCCCTTTTGAACTTGTCATACCCCCTCCCCTAAAATATTAAATATAAATTTGTTATAATCAACCCTTCAACTATATAACACAACCAAAATACACAAAATATTATTTTTACTTTAAATTCTACTAAACGTATCCCCTCTTACTTGGCATACCCTATACAAAATATAAAATTAAATTCATCCAAAATCAGATTTATTTGTATGAACCCTAGTTCCTCTTTGTTCAAATTCGATTGAACTGAGGCCCGATTGTTGTTACAAACATAGGGCTTTCGTTCCTCGAACAAAAACGAGTGTAATTGTATATGAAACACCTACCTTAGCTAACTAATTCATGTTCGTTGCTTGATGAACCGAAGTCGAACCGTCGGGTTCTTACATGCCTTTTTCTTGATTTGTGTTGAGATTGTGAATAGCTTTTGTTTACGCAGAGAGTTTCGCAGAGGTTAAAGGATTGTTTGGGTTCAATTAATTTTGAGTTTTATGCTCGTTTTAATAGACTTTGAGTTTGAGTTCGACTATGATTATTTAAGCTTAGATTTCGTATTTATTTGATTTTTAAACGATGAATTGATGATGATAATGATTCCGTGATGTTTGAGTTTTGTAAAAACAGTCCCTCATGTTTTTGTTTAAAAGTTTATGGATCTTTTTAGTTAATTAAAAACATAAGGTTTACTTGTATATATTTAAAAAACTTAAGAAGGGGGTACGACAAGTAAAAAAAATACAAAGGGGGTATATTTAGCATAACCCTTAAAAAATCATCAGGAAAAATCGATAAACCGACGTAAATTTAAAATTCCTTAACCTCCCGTGTTTGGAACTCGTGAGAAAAGCAGAAAAGGAACAAAATCAAAAAAATTCGGGTGTAATTGTTGCGTATCAGGAATAAGACCCTCCGGTGTGCCGGGTGAAGGGGCGTGGGTGGGGCGCCACTGGGCGTGGCACACCGCCCCCCATGGGGCGTGACTGGGGCGTGAACCGCTCACGGTGAGCAGAGCCACGGGCGTGGGGAAGGGTGGGGGGTTGGGTTTCGACCGTTGGAGCTTTTGGGTGATTAAAAAAAAAAAAATTAAATAAAACCTATATATAAAATCATCACAATCCATCCAATATTCACACACACTCTCTAAAAACTTCACACCCCACAAAAAAAATAAACAAAAAAGTAGTATTTTTATAAAAATGGAGTTTATACGGGAAGATGACGATTTTAGCGAAGGAGAAGATTTTTTAATCGAAGCCGCACAACTTACTCTCGACATCATCAGACAACAAGTTGAAAGACCTGTTCTAACTAGAAGAGCACGGATTAATCGAGATCGTCTTGGAGCTCACGAACGTCTTGTTGAAGATTATTTTTCAGAAAATCCGAAATACCCCGAACATTTATTTCGGCGTCGGTTTCGTATGAGTCGAAATCTTTTTTCACGAGTGAGTAATGATTTGGAACAAAAGTATGACTTTTTCCAACAACGGTGCGACGGAAGAGGAAAGATCGGGTTTTCCGGTCTTCAAAAGTGTACTTCTGCAATACGGCAACTAGCCTACGGCACTAGCAGCGATTCTTTTGATGAGTATTTACAGATGTCTGAGCGAATGGGGCGGGAATGTGTTTATAAATTTTGTAAAGGCGTAATTAGATTGTACGCGAAAAAATACTTGAGGAAACCAAATTCATATGACATCCAACAGATTTACACGTTTCATGAAGAAGTTCATGGTTTACCCGGTATGTTAGGTAGTCTCGACTGCACCCATTGGGAATGGGACAATTGTCCAACAGCTTGGCGAGGTCAATTCCAACAAGGCGATCATCGAAGACCGACTTTTATGCTAGAAGCTGTTGCGTCTCAAGATCTTTGGATATGGCATGCCTTCTTTGGTGCATCGGGATCGAACAATGATATAAATGTTCTAGATCAGTCGCCGATTTACAACGATCTTATTGAAGGCAAGGCACCCGGGCAGCAGTTTATTTGCAATGACACAACATACAAATACGGGTATTATCTAGTCGATGGTATTTATCCACAATGGGCTACTTTCGTGAAATCGTTTACATCCCGACAAACTGACGATGAAAAACGTCTGTATTTCCAGAATCGTCAAGAGGGTGCAAGAAAGGATATTGAACGAGCATTCGGAGTTTTAAAGAAAAGTGGCACATGATTCAACACCCTGCTAGAGCATGGAAGCCAAGTCGTATCCGAAACGCGTTATACGCATGTGTGATACTACACAACATGATAATTGAAGACAACGGTCGAGCGATATGTGAATTTTATGAAGAAGACGATCCGAATTTGTTGGAGCATGTGGAGATCAACGAGGAAGAAAAACAAGCAAACCGTCGAATGCTTCGCAACGAGGATACACATGCGAACCTCAAAGCCGATTTGATTGAACATTTATGGAAAAATCGTTTTTATTAGTTTGTATTTTTTTTTAATTTTTTTTATTAGTTTGTATTTTTTTTTTAATTTTTTTTATTAGTTCGTATTTTTTTTTTAATTTATTTTATTAGTTTGTAATTTTTTGATTAATTTGTAATTTGTTTTTATTAATTATATCTAAAATTAAATTAAAAAGGAATGATGACGTGGAGTGAGTGGGGTAATGGAGCATTTCTACCAAAATGGTGGGGTGAGTGGTTGTGGTGAGTGCTTATGTGGCGCCTACGTGGCGCACACGTGGAGTGATTGGGGCGCCTTGGTACACCCAACAGTCTAAACGCATTGATTTCTCAAATTGGCGGTGATTTAGTTTGAATTTTTACTTCCCAATTTGTTTCAAGGCCATGAGGAATTCAAAAACCATGAATTTTCTTCTTGAGGTTTAGGGCTTTCGTGGAATGTTGAATCTTTTATAGGCCGTCTCTTGATTGACGTATAAACTAATGCTTTGTTAGGGTTCTTATTTGATCGATTGTACGGTGGTGATGGAAGGAAGGAGGATCACGGCGATTCCACGGCCGTGTAGTCTTCGGCGGGTGGTGGCGAAGAAGCGGCCGCGTGGAGGTGTTGATGGGTTTGTGAACAGCGTTAAGAAGATTCAAAGGAGGGAAATATGCTCTAAAAGAGGACGTGCTTTTAATACGTGTGATGTCCAGGAAAAATTCAGAAATTTTCGATTTCAGGTTCCTGTTGCTCTTGATTTTGTTTATTCATTGATATAACTCGAAAGTAGCTTTGATGTTTGATTATGTTAGCTTTTCTAATAAAGCTTGATTGAACCCTAGTCTAATTCTGTTTGATTTTCAATAGTTACGATGATCGAAGCTGATAGAAAACATTCTTTAACTCATCATGTGTGTGTGTTTTGTAAATGAGAATTCATCTTTTTTGTTTTGAATTGGGCACAAATACTTGCATACAATATATCTGCTTGACTTCATTATCAGAATGTATGTTTATAAGTCATGGGCTTTGAACCTAAAAAACGCAACATATTACTCTTGGCTTGTTATGATGCTGCGTTTTATACTGAGATGTAAATGACTTGTTTGTTTATTAAATAATTTATTCAGGAGGAGTATGACACCATTGATCCAAAGGGACACTTTTCTACAGCATTGCCGTTTCTTAAAAGGAGGTCAAAAATTATTGAGATTGTAGCTGCACATGATACAATATTTGCTCTTTCACAATGTGGAGTCTGTGCAGCGTTCAGCCGGGGTATGATTAAGAATATATAAATGAATTCTCAAAGTATTTTTTTTTCCCTTCCTGAAAAGGGTGATTGACATGTTGCTTATTTGATGCAGAAACCAACAAGAGGATATGCTTTTTGAATATCAGTCCTGATGAAGTTATAAGAAGTTTGTTTTACAATAAGAACAATTATTCACTCATTACGGTTTCTGTGTATGCTGCAGACAGCTTTAGTTCTTTGAAATGTAGAACAACAAGGATTGAGTATGCAATATCTTATTATCTTGATAATTACCTCATGTTTTATTCATTATTCTGTAAGTTCTTTGACTGAGTTTTATCTCCCCTATAATGGGCAGATACATAAAACGAGGTCAACCAGATGCCGGTTTTCCTCTTTTTGAATCAGAATCTTTGAAATGGCCTGGATTTGTAGAGTTTGATGATGTAAATGGGAAGGTACTCACGTTCTCAGCACAAGACAGGTAAATTGTTAACCATGGCGATTCCTTTTTTGCATAATTTTGTTTGTTTCTTCGGGCTGCCACTAATTCATTGTTCTGTAATGTTATTGTCCAGCATTTACAAGGTGTTTGACTTGAAAAACTATACAATGTTATACTCCATACCAGATAAAAATGTACAAGAGATTAAAATAAGGTAATAATGTCAATAACTTACGTGATAAACCCCCGGGTCCCCCCAGTACCCGACTAACCGGAAGGAATAGCTAGTGTATCTTTTTTTTGTCACTACAGTGGTGAAATTCATGTTTCGTAATATCTCTTTGATTTTTCGTATTTTTATTTTCCCAAAACAGTCCTGGAATCATGCTATTGATATTTAATAAATCGAGCGGTCATGTCCCTCTCAAGATTCTGTCTATTGAAGATGGAACTGTTCTAAAGTCTTTCAACCATCTCCTTCATCGACACAAGAAAGTGGAATTTATTGAGCAGTTCAATGAAAAGCTTCTTGTAAAGCAAGAGAAAGAGAATCTTCAGATTCTTGATGTAAGGATTTCCTTACTTATCACTATTGATTTTAATTTTTGTAAACTGATTACTGATAGGCTAAGCCTCCTTTTCGGATAGATATGCAATTCTGAGCTAATAGAAGTTAACAAAGCGGAATTCATGACACCATCAGCATTCATCTTTCTTTATGAGAATCAGCTATTCTTGACATTCAGAAACCGAACAGTGTCTGTTTGGAACTTTAGAGGTCAACTTGTGACTTCATTTGAGGATCATTTGTTGTGGCATCCTGATTGCAACACCAACAATATATACATCACTAGTGAGCAGGATCTTATTATTTCATATTGCAAAACTGGCTCTGATGATCCTTTAACAGATGGAAATGGTGATTTGCTATATTCATTACTTTGATTATATACATTTAAATGCCAACAAACATGTATTACATATTTACATATTTACATCCATAATTAAACAAAAGCTTAAAATTATCGAGAATAGATGATACATTAGGCATAAAATATGGATCACTTCTGGTACACCCCACTACCCCAGTATCCCATTAAGGTTTGTCATTGGGCTTTTGTTGTTTTACCTATTTGTCTGAATTTGGGAAAATTTTTCTTTCTTTTATCTTCTTTTGAAACTTTAACTTGGTACCTTACATAAAGGTGCCAGTTTTAAGTTTCAATTCATTTTAACATGTTTGGCCCGTCTTTTAGAATTGAACTAGTTGTCCAACTTGGGCTTTTGTACGTGCCAGAGTATTCTATTTTCGTACACCCTTTCATTGATGTGAGTTAACTCTTGGAGTGAGCCTTTATTATGTCCTGCCTGGGTTTTGACATATTTCTCTTTCTTCATACTCTATCTATTGATCTATTCTTCCGTAGGGATGGATCTCATGACCGGGACATGCATTTTATGGTTGAAACATAAATGTTACTATTTTTGTAATAATGATTTAGGCTGTGGTCTGATCCTTGTAATTTTTTTCAATGCAGCTGGTTCAATAAATATCAGCAATATTTTAACAGGAAAATGCCTTGCGAAAATCAAGGCAACAAAGAACCTTGCCATAAACGAATGCAGTTGCAGTAATAATAGTGCAAGACGCAAGTGCAATTCAAGGAGACAGGTTCCAACATCAGTTGCACAAGCCCTGGAAGACGTTACTGCCCTTTTTTATAATGAGGAACGTAACGAGATATATACTGGGAACAAACTAGGCTTGATCCATGTGTGGTCCAACTGAAGGTTGGTTTATAATTTTTTAGTTACTAGATTTAATTGCTTGATTGGTTAGAAATGATTCATGTGTAGACTGTAGAGAGCATTTAAAGTGTTTTAAATAATTGCACTGTGTTGCATCATGTGGTGGGGAAGTTACTTTTTATCAGAATGTGAAATTGAAAGGTTATGGTGATGACCCACCACTTTGTAGGTGGCCTTAGGTGCTGGTGGTGGTGATGGTGGGCTTATAAGCTAAGATTGGTAGTAAAAAGACAGCATAAATGGGGGAAACTTTCCTTACTGTGTACTACTAAGGAATTGTCAGATTTACAGCACATAAGCAACATGGGTTTGGAAGTGTGTGGCCTAAGCTGCTGCTGGTGGGTGGTGTGGTGGCCCTCATATACTCTTATTTCTAGTATTATTCTACCACCCAACTACCCATGTTCATCATTCACATTTTGTATTTTGGTGTCACTTCATATCCTTATTTATGGAGTGATGACATGTAAAAGTTGAATGCTGTGTGGAAAATTATTGAGGGTTGAAAACTTGAAGTTGGTTGGTACCACAAGTTCAATTTAATTGATTTATTGTACCTGGGAAATTATTGAATATTGAGGATAGAAGATTTATGAATTGATGTAGACTACAAGAAAAATTAAACAAAAATTATTGCCATAGCTTCGCCAAACCTAAATATATATTTAAATTTTCCATCCCCCTCATGATTATTTATTTATTGACTTGTTATTCTTGTGAGATTATTAATTAATTATTAGATCTTAAAACTTTTAGTTACTTTATTAGCAAATTGATTATGGGTTGATTGTATGCTTCTATACACCATAATAGAATTAAAAAAAATAAAGTGATGTATTATATTAAAGAATTCTTACACTTTTAAAATCGGATGCTCGTTGAATATGAAAAAAATTATAATTCAGGTGATAATTTAAAACTACCAATATTTGTTTCTTATATATGTGAAACCTATCTTGTAAAAATTTAAACAATATTAAATGATGGAGAAAAAAATAGCGAAAGATAAATGATGATTGAGAAAGAACAAATTAAAGGTTTTGAAAATACAGAGATTTAGACGAGACTTTAGATTGATTTTATATTCACGTAAAGGAATATGACATGGACAATTTGGGCTGGAAAAATTTTTGTGAGGTGAAGTGTGATAATGACACTTGCCTCTATATATTCTTTTTAGTATAAAAAATTTTAATTAGCATATAAATACATACATATAAACGAAATAGTTTTTATAAAATGCATAGTTTGAGTTGAATTTATCAATGACTTGATGAATGCCATTGAGTTCGCTTTGCAATGCTCTAGCGAGTGAAGACAATTGACTTGTGACTCGTTCATTTTTCTATGTAACAACTACAATGTTTGCTATATTAAAGATTAGAGTAAATTGTCGTTTTCCTTCCTGTGCTTTGATTGAATTTGTTATTTTCATCCAAATTCTTAAATTTTGTCAATTTGACATTGTGCTTTTTGTTTTTTTGTCATTTTACTTCATCTTCTTTATTCCATCCAATTACACCATTAATTATAAGGGTATTTATGTCAATTTAACACCAAACTAATATCAAAAGTAAAAAGAAAAAGAAGAAGAGCATTCAAACATTTTGGTAAAAATATAACAATAATAATTTCACTATCAACTTTTAACATCAAAATTTTTTACAATAGCTCATATATTATAGTAAACATATTCATATATATATATATGTAGTTAAAAAAAAAGATTGCAACATAACATTAACAAAATAATAATTTATAGAGCAACATCCAACTTCAAAAGATTGCAAAAACATGCAAAAGCACACTAATTCATCACAAACACAAAAAAGTAAGCATATAATACTAACCAAAATTATTTTTATAGGTTATATATATACATACACACATATATTCTTTTTTTGTATAGGTTATATAAAAAACGTAAGCATCCAACACTAACAACCAAATTTATTTTTATAGGTTATATAAAAAAAGTAAGCATCCAACTAAAGGTGTTCAAAAAAACTAAAAACCGTTTAAAACCAAAAATCAAACCGTATTCGTAAGTGAACCAAATTCAAAGTTTATTCGGTTAATCAATTAAACCAAATTTAGATATAAATTTATTAATTTTATTAATAATATATAACGATGAACTCGGTTCATCCGGTTTTTAACCCGTTAATTTGGCTTTTCATTGGTTTATTCGGTTGCATTCGGTTTGTTCGGATTTAACCGAAACCAAATTGAATTTGGTTCGGATGACCGAATTTCTAATACGGTTTAGTTCGGTTTTCGGTTGAGCTAAAAAATTCAAAATTGTTTAAACCGAACCAAATAGATTGTTTAAATCATAAAACTGAACTGTTGAAAATCCCTACTTTCAACACTAACATATTCGATTATATAGGTTATATGTATTCTTAGTTTTTTACTATTTGGACGGTCTATATATTTTTGCATGTTTTTGCAATCTTTTTATGTTGGATGTAGCTCGTAAAATTATTTTTGTTGTTTATATTTTGTTGCAAACTTTTTTGTTTTTGTTTTTTTAGCTAAGAATATATATAACGTATATAATCGAAATATACTTGACTATAACATATAGGCTATTGAAATATATTTTTGATGTTAGATATTGCTATAGTAATTATTTTTTTATTTTTTAACCAAAATATTTGAATATTTCCTTTTTCTTTTATCTTTCTTTTAATGAGTTTATTATAAAATTGACAAAAATACCCTTACATTTAATGGGTAATTTGATGGAGTTAAGATAGTGGAGTAAAATGGCAAAAAAACAAGAACTACAATGTCAAATTGGCAAAATTTGAAAATTTGGATGAAAATGACTAATTCAACAAAAGCACAGGGAGCAAAACGGCAATTTACTCTAAAGATTATTATGGAATCAATAGATCTATACAATAAGTAAAATCTTTAAATCTCTTTACAGAATAAATAATTCTCTATAACCACCAACATTAATTACGCTCTTGTAAGGAGGCTTCCAGTATTTTTTTATTTTTTTTTCTTCCTATTAAGAAGTCTAACAACCATCTTTAAAAAGGCAAATAGATATCTTGAATATTTAAAACTAAATATCATGACAAATAAAAAATAAGAAAAATCACTCAATAACCGTAGGACTACAAAATTGGAGGCTCCGATGTCTTTTAACAATTAAATTGTTAGAAGTTCAAATTTAATGAACATAAATGTTTTTGTAGCTGAACATGTTACGATTTGTATGTGTTAATAAAAATGAGTAGTTTGTTTTAAAAATCATTATCCATCATGAAAACGTATAGTTTAAGAAAATATAAAATTATTATAAATTTTATTAGGTAAAATAATACTCTACTCTTTGATTAACTAATAAATATTCTCTTCAGTTCTTTTATAGTAATTGTCAAACCCTAATTTATCTGTTATTTGGAGGTAATTTGATAACCTTAACAAATTATAAATATTCTTTTCTTGAAATTGAAAATACTGCTAATGCTACTAATTTTTATTTTCATTTTGAAACTGCTTGAAGTTAATAGGATTGAAGTAATGCTTTGACAAATTATAAATATTGTTTTGATAAATATTCTTCAGGTATTTTTATTTGTAGACATATTGTAATTTTACTGTCAACTTGATTAATTGTATCAATTATACAAGTTTTCTTAAATTTCTAAATCTTATGGATTATAAATAAACTTTCTACAACTTTATTCCAATACCACCAAATTCCTACTCTCGTTTTTGTTATTAAAACTCAATTTTCATTAATTTTTAACTGATTCTCCTAAATTGTTTATTACAAATAATTAAAGTAGTTATCTGGAAAGCAAGTATAAAATAATTATAAAAATATTATTAATGGACTGTCTTTGGTCTTGTTTGTAGACAAGTCAAGTCGACTTAACTACAATTACAAACGGTTCGATTTGAGATGATTTAGTTTGTAAAATGTTTTTTTTTTTTAATTATTTTTTGAATGATTATAATATATACGAGAAGCTTGTCATTAATGTAAAGAAAAAGAGTATATTTTTTAAAACATGATTAGTGATATAAGTTTTTGAAATACTGTGTAAAGGCTAGATATTTTTAGAATTTTTAGATTAAAAGTTAAAGATTTATACCTGTTAGTATAACCTAAAAATTAAATACACATTAGTTTAAATAGTTTAAATGTAACTCTTATATAATATAACTTGGTTAGTATCCCGTGTATTACACGGGTTGAATAAAAAATATGATAGATGATATTTAAATATAACGTGTGAATAAATTTGTATATATTTAAAGTTTGTTTCTTTAAACATTTTATTTTAAAAATTTTTTTTTGAAATTTTATATTTTATAATAATTTGATTTTTAAATTCGTTTTAATATTAATATACTTTTAATGTATTAATTTTTTTTAATTTTAAAATAGTATATTCAATATTTAATATAAGACCTATTTAATTGGAGACATAGGTGTGAAATTAAAGCTGAGCTGCTCTAAAAGTTGACATGTTTACCTATAAAGTCGTTTACTATTGTAGATAAATAGACGCATTTAACTGGAGAGAGATGTGTACCTATAAAGTCTTTGTTTAAAAGTGAGATGATCTAAAAAGTTGACATATCCTTAAAATGTTTTTATTTATTAGAATAGATAGAAGAATAGGTAGATTTTATATACATCATGCTTTTTTACATGTGTGATATTTTTTGCATGCATAATTACAATTTTATTTATAAGTTTGTATTTTTCTAAAAAAAATCATAATAATTTACTAATTAGTGAAATTTGAATAGACTACGTTCTGAGTGGTTTTTTTGTTTTTTGTAACGTAAAGAAAAAGAAGTGACACCACGCGCCACTTAATCCGAGGGGCCTTAATTAAATAAACATTGACCGTATAACAACGTGTCGTTATTTTATGTTCATTTTTTTCATCGTTAAAAGTCTAAACAGGGACCCGACGCGCCTCCACCAACGGCGTGTTCTTTGCTGTCTCTCTCTATCAACATAAACCAAATCGGAAGAAACCCCACACTCTCCAATTCAATTCTGCATTTAAGATCCGATAACAACTTCATCGACCGATTTTAATCGACTCTAATTCAAACCTGCATACACATTATGCACTCACCTTCACATTTTCTGTGTATATGTTGAGCTTTGAAATAAATTGCTGATTTATTTGTGTTGTTGCTGTGAATTTTGGTGAAATTGATCTTTCAGTGTCGGTGAGTTGCGATTTTTGCTGCTCAAGTGTAGGGAATTCGCTTGGCTAGATCGTATCTTCAGCGATAGGTTTGTGTTTATTGCATTATCACTTTGGAACATTCGTTAGTTCGTAATTCTGTCGAATAATTTTGAAAAACTAAGGTGATTTTCATGATGAGGATTATGTTGTTGATGTATGTTAGTCGGTGCGCTCTGGTGTGGAACACATTGGGGTGAAATTTACGGTTTAGAAGATTAAGATGATATGGTGTTGTTTTTCGTAGTTGTAACTTGCAAAACACGAGAATCTGATGAGGTCTTTAACGAATTGAAAGACAAAATCAAATTAAGTTAGTGTTTTGCTATGGTGTTTCAGGTTGGTACAGATGGAGGGAGAAATTAATCCTGATGCAACTCTTGATTATGTCGAATTTCACCTATTTCCAAGCCAGAACAGGTCATTCCTCATTGGAAACTGAAACTTGCTTACCGACTGTTTTTCACTTAGTTACTGACTATTTTTAGCGCTTCTTGTTGTGTAAGTTGATGTTATCAGCTCTTGCATGCAACCGATATCTTCCTTATAATGCGCAAGTATAAACAAATTGAATTTAAGGCATATTAGATGAATTTAGGGACTCGTATTCATATAAAATGAATGAAATAGAGTTATCTTTGTTATCTAAATTAAACTACTAGAATCATAAAACAAAACAATAATCAACAAACCTGAAATCTTCAATTAATCTTCTCAAACAATTCTTAGATTAATATCTGAATCATGTATCACCATCAGATACATGTACATATGTGGTTCATACAAAATGATTTATCTAATTAGACAGCGATTTGTGGTTTTGAAATTTGATTTTTCTCAAATCTGTGAAGAACGCTATTTTCCAATGTGTCTGGAAACCAAATTTTTCCATGTGTCTACATTGTTCTACCAGACAACGATCTAATTATATGCTTACATCCACATTGATCCCAAAATCAAATTATCAATAAATTAATTAAGGCCCACATATGCTAATCAAGCCCACATATATTTAGTCCAAAGCCCAAATAAGACTACAATATTTACCATGTATGATATGGTTAAAGCTGTAAAGTAGTTGTTCCAAATTCCTAAGAAAATAGTGTATGCTTGTTCTGAGCATTTAGGGGAGAAGACTTTTGGAATTAAGCTGATTTTTCTTGTAAATGCTTGAAATTAAAATATTGCCATACATGTATTAGATGTAAAATATGGTTATCATTATTATTATAAATTTCAAGGGAAAATGAGGCTCAAAGATTATGTTGATATCATTTAGAAAATAGTACGTTTATTGTCTAAATGCTATTCCATATATAATCCTTTATTCTCTTATGTAGGTATGAGGCAAGTGCAAGGAGTGGTAACAATGAAGAGAATGTAGCATCTGGACCACTGGAACAACTGTTGTTGTTGGATTCAAAAGGCTCCAACACAAACTTCAAGATTTTACCACCTGAGAATGTAAATGATGCCAGATGGTTTACAAATGCCACACTGACAAGGTCCATCTAATACATTATATATATCTCTATTTCAATTTCCAAATTTCTTCATTATCATGGTTTAAATGATGCCATTTTCTTTCTGCTCACATGAATGTGTTTGTAATTTGTTTAGATTTCTACACATTATTGGTTTGCCACACATCCTTACCATTGGAAAAGAAATTTCTCAATTAGAGGAAACCAAAAATTTTCAACTCTCATTATCAGATAAGGTATGCCATGAATATTGAATTATCCCTGTTTTATGTTTGAGCATTTACATCAAACTCAATTTAAAGCCTAATGTATATTTCATGTGTGTTTTGAGTTTTACAGGCTGAAGCTGATATAACTACATCAACTGAGTCAAAGTATTTTTCTTTTTAATGTTTTTTTTTTTAATTTTCTCAATCTACATGTTCTCTAACCAACATGTGGTGTGGCTTCTGATAGGAATGAACTACTGGCAGCAGTTGATTTGAGATTAACAGCATTGAAAAAAGAAGTGGTGTCTGTGTTTAACCAGGCCATTGGTTTCAAATTCTCACCTAATGATATTTCTGACATAAAAAGCTTCGGTTTTCATTTTGGAACCAATTATCTAAGGTATCTTTCTTGCATTGCTTGTATGGCTTTCATCTTGTATCGTGAATTTACTCCCTCATGTTGGCCGTGGGACCGGCCAGTGAGGGGCGCCTAATGGTGGCGTTCACCATTTTTTTGTATCGTGAATTTCCATTGACAGGATTGGTAATGTGAAGATTACTATTTCTGCACCTGTTTCAGGGATTCATTACAGAGCTCTGTTGACATAGGCACGACATTAGCAGAAGATGAAGATTCAGCCGTCTCAAGTGAGGATGATGAACCATCTGTTGAAAGAAGTCGGGGTCTTACAAGATCTGCAATGCCTAGAAGATCAGCGTCACCAATGAGAAGAATTCAGATTGGGCGATCCGGTTCCAGAAGAGCAGCTTCAATAAGTATTAGAAGTCTCAACTATATTCCAGTCAAGGAAAAGTCAACATCCCAAAGAGATGCAACTGGTAACAGTAGTGAAGAAGAAGATTTACAGAGACCCCCAAAGAATAATGTATTAAGAATGAGTGTGCAAGATAAAATCAGTCTATTTGAAAGCAAACAGAGAGACCAAGGTGTAATAGACATTCATAAGACAAAAACAAGTGTTGGTGCAAACAAATCTGTACTTAGAAGATGGAGTTCAGAAATTGGTGAAAAAACTGAGATTTCTGCTCCAAGCAGTCCTAAAAACGTAGAACCTGATAGTATTACTAATAGAACTGAAACTTGTGTTGAGACATCTGAAAATATCTTATCAGTGTCTGAAAAGGGTTCATCTGAGCAATGCAGGGCTGAAGTGGACGTGCCTGAACCTGAGAGAGATGATAGTTGCGAAAAGAATCATGCCACCTTCAATAGGAGTCAACAAAAGGGAGCTGAAATGAACGAGTTGTTCAATGAACTGATTGAAAGCAAGTCGGTTGGACATCAAAATGTACCTGGTGATAATACCAAACATAAGAGTCCTAAAGAACAGAGAGGAGGATTTTATGATCTTTATAAGATAAAGAGAGAAGAAAAGCTCCAAGGGGAGGCTTCTAGAAAGATAGTTGAGAAAGAAGCCAAAATGGCTTCCACCAAAGTGATTGGAGCCAACAAAAAACTTAACGCTACAAATGAACTTCAAAAAACTCAAAAGAACTCAACTCAATTGATTAATTCCAGAACAAAACCTTCTTCTGTGAAAAAATCTACATCAAAATCATCACCTTTGCCTGCTACACGCAAGTCATGGCCTTCAACACCATCGCCTGTTAGAACACAAATGACTTCCACTTCAACTCATTCTACACCAACAAATCGAAAACCTAAATCTGCTTCATCAAATGTTCGTTCAAGCACAAAAGCTGAAAACTTGCAACCCAAATTGAAGACTCTGAAGGCGACACAACAAGATGCTAACAAGACAGTTAAATCTATGAATGAAAAGAAGCAGCCGGAAGTAACTGAAGGCAAAAGGATGACAAAAACCATTGTTCAGAGTTCTAAGGCAGACACTACTCCTGCTACTGCTAAACCCAGTTTTTATAACAAAGTTACTACAAAAAACAGTGTGGTTCCTCTGGAAACTAAGCCGTTTCTTCGTAAGGGATCTGGGACTGGTCTCAGTGTTGGTCCAGTTATCAAGAGCAAAGTTGTGGCCCAGAAAACTGAGGAGAATAAGGTGGTTACAAGGATTAGTATAACCAGTCAAAATCAGGAGAATGGGTATGAACAACCAGAAACCTATGCTAACTTAGATTTGGAACCCCAGGTGGTTAGTCTTGGCCCTAGCCCCACCAAATGTGAGGCATCCGAGTGTAGTGATGATGGTGGCAGTTCAAGGGTAGAAGTATCTGAAATTAGTACTCTAACTGAAGAAAAAATAGAAATTTCCCCAACTGCATGGGTGGTAACGGAAGAGTGTCAACAGGATGAGATAATTCCATTCAAGGAAAGCCCCATTAAGACTTCATCTCCTGCCAATGTTGAATCACCTGCTGGTTCTGCGCATCCACGTGTGCGTCACTCCTTATCTCAAATGCTTCTTGAGGATAACAATGAAGTCGAAATTGGAGAGTGGGGAAATGCTGAACACCCTCCCACCATGGTCTACCAAAAAGATGCACCAAGAGGATTAATACGACTCTTGAAGTTTGCGCGAAAAGCCAAGGCGGATTCACATCTAGCAGCTAGTTGGTCCAGCCCATCCGCAATTTCTGAAGGAGAGGATGATGCTGAGGAATCCAAAAGTATACAATAATATGCAGTCAGAATTATCAGACCTTTAATGTTGAAAAGATTGTGGAATCTATTGTTGTAACTAGTAATAATGTATTATCCATGCAGGTCAATCAAGTTTGAGTAGATATAACATGCAGAATCATCAAAGGCAACCAGAGGGTCATGTCTCAGCTTCCATTAATTCAGCAAAAGGTAAAGTCTGTAAATTGCTTCTCCTGAGACAATGTGGAAGCAAAAATATTAAAAGAGAGAACGCTTTAGAGAAATTGATATTTTTTATTGAATGCCATAACTAATACATCAAGCTTCCTTTAATAGGAGAATTTTAAATTTGGCAGGTATCTCAAATATTCATTATCCAAAATTGACGGCTAAGTAGCAAAATTAAGGAAATTGATGAATGTGTAAAATTATGCATTTACACGTTTTACAATCAAAATAGAATAATTAAAAATTCCTAAAACTAGGGAAAAATGGTCAACCTAAAGATTAAGGTTCCAGACAATGGAATTCGTGTCCTACAATTGAGACAAACTACCTATTTCTGTTTGCAACATGATCCGGCTTATCATAATGTTTTTGTAAATACTTATAGGATGCGTTACTCCAAACAGAGTAAAAGTTATGCCTGATTTAAGTTAGGCTCTTTTCTAACTAATTTGTACTTACTCAATTGCTCCAAGTATGAGTATGCCATCTCTTGATCAGCTCCAGAGCAGTAAGCACTTACTTTTTTTCTAGGTCCTTATGGTGTAATAATAATGGAGGTTAGCCGGATGGGTGGGTTGGGTATCAGGTCAAAACAGGTTTGGGTTGAAATTAACCATTTGTTTGTATGGGTCGAATTGAATGGGCTGGTTGACCTACAAACAATTTTTTGTCCCATAACATTTTGTAAATCATTAATGTGTTAGTTATGATTTTCGAAACTATATTGTTCTAATTTAGATCTAAAACTTTGAATCTTGGTATTCACACCCCTTGTAAATTCCAATATTCTCTGCTACTTTTGTTTTTCAGCAACAAGGTCATTCTTCTCTCTTTCAGCATTTAGGGGCAACAAGAATGAAACCAAGCTTCTTCATCATTAAAGAATAATCAAAGAAAGCAAGTGAACTTTTTATTATACATTCTACCTTCACCTATGCAGGTGAACCATGGTTCTAAGCTTTTTACTAGAGGTGGCAAGTTTGGCCCATTTACTCATAAATGAAGTGATTTGGGTTGTATTTTGTCTCTAGAACAGGTCATATGGAAAAAAGTTTGGCTTAAAAGGTGAAAGATATAGCCTTGCTAAAATCCATCCAAACTAACTTTTAAAGAATTCTACCTCTTATATATTTTTATTCATGGACAATAAGTTTTTTGAGTCAACCTATAACCCAACCCTAACCGTATGTTTCAATTGGAACCTGTTGCCCAACCTGCCCAGGATGCCAATTTTGCCATCTCTACTTGTCACGTTGGCTCTTTAAAAACAAGTTCTAAGACTAACAACAATGTATGATTGATTTTTTTTTCTTTCAGCGCCATATGCTTCTGGAACATGTTAATTCCCGAGTACAAGTAATCAGCCGGTTAAATCCTTCCTAGAAGGACTGTCAGAAATGAGCCGGGATAGAAGATGAGTGTATAGAGCTGCACGGAGCACTTGTTATATAATTTTTGTGGTTATTTTGCAATTTCAGTTTTGGTTTCATATTGTATGAGTAGCTTGGGGAGATCTGAGATTGATTATTTGCTGGTGTGTTAATGTACAATGAAGGACTGCATGTTTGATGTAGTTTGTTTGTAGTTAATTTGGCTAATTTTGAAGGATCCTTGATGGTTTGAAAACTGCTTTTTGGTTAAAGGTTTTTTATATTTTTATATTTTTATTTTTATGTTGGAGAAGAGTCGATCAGTTCTAACAAAGACAGATTTGATATGTCACTTCCATAAGCTTTATTTGTTAGACTAAATCACCCCTTAGTTATTAGTAATGCATTTAGTCCTTACGGTATTACATTTTATACAATCTTGTTCATTTGAAAATCTATTATTTAAAAAAAAAAATTTATTTGTGTAACTTACATATAAAAGTTGAAATTTTGGACTAGAAATGAAGGTTTGGTCACATCTTAAATGACTTTATTGAAAACATATCATTAATTTTATATTAATTTTAGAAGAGAATATTGCTGCTTTAATAACATGTTAGTTACAAAATTTTAAAAATTGAAAAACCAGTTAATTACCGTTGGGCTTTGGTTCATTAAACCTGGCCCACTCAAACTATAGCTTACCAACTAGAGGTGCACAAATTGGGTTTTTTTTTGGGAATCGGTTTGTTGACACGTTAGACACTCTGTTTACGAACCCAGTTTTGCGCCAATTTCATGGAATGCAAAGGGGTTCTTTCTTCCTCCGGAATTCATCCCCACACTCAAAACATGAAACTGGAATTGAATTCAGACCCATTAAAGGATTGGAAACTGCAATCCGAGTGGTATTCTCCAACTCGCCTCCACAACAGCCCAGTCGAATATGATTTTCCGGTGATCATTTACTCCTCATTCGGTTAAATTTCACCGTTTCTTGATAATCTAATCACAACTTCGTTTCTTGATTTTGTTAATTTAGGGCGATCGTTTCATACCCAACAGGAGTTTGATGGATCTTGATCAAGCATACACCCTGTTGACTAGCAAAAACAATTATCCCGCCAGATGTAATTTCAGTGTCAGTCTACAGTCTACTTCCTAGGGTTCTTCTAATTTTGCAAAATTTCTTCAAAGTCGTTAATGGGTATTTTGGATTGCTAATGTTCTTGGTGTATTTGTGATAAAAGTATGCGATTTCGTCATATGTCATTGTTTCCTCTGTTTTTTATCATTTGTTTTGAAACATTTCATCGTCTTATTTCTTCTTCTTGTGTTTTTTTTAAACTCTTGCAATTTGACAGATCACAACCAGTGTTTTTGGCATTAGAGTGCTGCAAATCTTGATTCAAAGTTCTTGTCTTTTTGTTTAATTTTGGTTCTCACTCTAAATTAATGCAATTAAATAAAGGTGTTTCAGGGTGTTTTTGGTATTCGGGTGGGGTAAAACTTGAGTTTCTTCAAACGGGTTTTCATGTTTCCGGTTAATCTTCTCTGTAACAGGCAGAATACCGAAAAATAATTGAGGAAAATTTAACTTTGGATAGCGAAGGAAGACCCTTTAGGATGCTTGTTTTCCGAGGAAGCCCGAAATCAAGCAGAAAATCGATTCGACATGTTGATGAAATCCGTCGTAGTGATGAAGAAAATTTCAAAAACAAGAACCACATAAACCAACCAAGAAAATTACCCAAGGTAATCTCCATCTCCATATTCAGCTTATAAGATATTCTTTAAATTATTTTCAACTTCTTTTCCAGCATTAATTTACTTACTTTTTTTTCTCAGAAAGAAACCAAAATACTAGATGCACCTTTAATTCGGGACGATTTCTACATGAACGTAATGGACTGGGGGAAGAACAACATTCTTGCAGTTGCACTGGGACAAGAATTGTACCTTTGGAACCCTGTGAATGAAAGCATACATCGTGTACTTAAAACTGAGAATTTAGACAACCAGCCATCAAGTATTTCATGGTCTCAAGATGGCAAAACACTCGCAGTCGGTCTTTCGCAATCACAGATTCAACTTTTTGACGCACAAACCTGCAAACTCGTAAGAACCATTCTCTATCTAGATTTGAAATTGTGGGTTAAAGATATCTGAAAATATGATTCGTATCTTACTCTATATCCCATAGATCAAAAGACTAGAAGGTCATCATGCAATGGTAGGAGCGACTTCATGGAATGGCCACATTTTAACATCAGGAAGTAGCACAGCCATTTTGAACCATGATGGTATTACTTCTTAAGCATCTTTTCTAGAAAAAATAGATTACTGAAATGAAAAAAAAATGTGTGTTTTGTTTGGTAGTGAGGGTTAGAAACAGTTTGGTGTCGAGTATAAAGGCGCACAGGAGCCAAGTTTGTGGCTTGAAATGGTCTATTACTGGCAACTTACTGGCTAGTGGCGGTGATGATAATGTTGTGTACATATGGGAGGCATCTAGGATGAACTCAGCCCAGTTTGTGCATCGGTTCACCAACCATGTGGCTGCAGTCAAGGCACTAGCTTGGTGCCCTTATAGCTTTGAAGTGTTGGCCTCTGGTGGTGGCACAAGTGATGGGTGCATTAAATTATGGGACACACAACAAGGAACTTGCATTACTAGTGTCAACACAGAAGCACAGGCAAGTCTTTCTTGATTCTAATGCCACTGCTTTGTGTAGTTATAACTTCAGCATTAACAGTTGTACATTTTTGCAGATTTGCGCGCTAGAATGGAACAGACATTACAAGGAGATAGTTAGTGCACACGGGTATAGCACGCATGATGATCGTAAAAACAATCTGTCTCTATGGAGGTACCCTTCAATGGTTAAAACCGGTCATTTAACCAGCCACTCAGCGAGGGTGTTGCAGCTGGCTCAGAACCCGGATGGGCTGACATTGATTTCAGCTGGTGCAGATGAGACACTTCGTTTGTGGGAGATTTTTGGGCCGCCGCCACCGTCGAAGAGACCATATAGTAGTGTCTTGTCGTTAAATTCATGTTCTATAAGATGATAGATGCATGTTATGGATGATATATCCTTATTTAAGCAAACCAACCGATCATAGAATATCAAAGATCATAGATATCAGAGAGGCAATCATGTCAATGAACATGAAGACCAATCAAAACAACATGCATTTAACAACCTTGTATTTTGATGTTTTTGCATCTTCCATTCTCAGTTCTTCTATTCCTTCTTTTCTATATTACACATATATAAACTCAACTATTAGCTTATCAACCATTATCTTATACATGTCAGATGTATGTTAAGATTACATAAATTATATATCATTTGATTAATATTAGTGAGATGCCCGTGTGATGCAACTGAAAACAAAACATTTAGGTTACTGATTTTGGTTCGTAAAAAGCTTAAACTAGCTCATGTTTCATTAAATCTAACTCTTTTAATTTAATTTTAGTATTTAATAAAAATAACTATTTTGTAAAGTCACAATTTAAAAGGCCAAACATGATATATCAAATGTAACAAAATGGTCAAGAAGTGATTTAGTTATTTTGAGATGACTTTCTTTTATAGTTATTATATGACATTCTATTTCTTAAATATACCAATACGAGATAAACTAAAAAGTTATAAAAACCTTTATTTTATAATTTTTAAGGTTTTTTAAGTTGAGCTTCATGTTATAAGAGTTATAAACTCTTAATTTTAAGAGATAAAAGTCTAATGATCACTCTATCCTTCAAATTGTATTATAATATAGTATAGATTTGCAACTTTTTTATCTTACATATTGTGACCATTATGTTATTCATATTTATTGCATGTTTTTGCTATTTTAAAGCATGATACATTCATGTAATTTTTGTTAGCTGACATGTATGTATCATATTTAAATTTTGATCCCCAACATTAGTAATAAAAGAGAGGAGAAAGAAGAGTGGTTTTAAAAGTATAATTTATTTCTATGTCAGAGAATAATGATTCCTTTTTTACTATTGTACTCTTTGAGCCTTACAGTTAAATACTTTAATTTCTATTTACTAACATCATTGTTATTATATGATTGTAACCATAGATGACCTAAATTAATGGTAGAACAATAGCTTTCTAAATTGATTATGTTCTTCCAGTGGGCCAATCAAAGCAACATAATGTGTAATGGTAAAAGTTCAAATTAATAAGAAACAAGATAAAGAATACAAATGGAAAAACTATATATGTTTTTTTTTGCAAAATTATGCCCAAGCTCTTTTCCTGGGAACAAGATCTGAAGTTTTTATTTCATCTATCTTAGAAGCAACAATGAAATCATTCATGCTCAAACCTCCTGCAAAAATTCAATAACAAATGTTAAGATCTAAGAACATGAACATACTGTGTTTTGTAAAACAGGCAAGAAAATGAATGGACAAGAAACGATAAACAAGAATGGCGGTTACCGATCGAAGAAGTCCAGAGCTCGGCTTTGACTTGATTTGACTGTTCCAGGCGAATGTTAGGAAAATGACCCGTGGATCCAACAGCTTTAAAAATTCGGTTTATAAGTTCTACACCACATTCAAAATCTCTCAGCTTCCACAAGCACTCTAGCTTTAATATTCCATTTTCATTTATTAGTTTCCAACCAATAACCTGCAGGACACAGAAGAAGTATCATCTTGAAGCAATCCATATGCAATAATTTGATACCCTGCTCCACAAATTCGTACATTAACCATAAGAACCTGAACAAGAAAACTCACCGAACCAGTCCATGCCATGCTAATCAACAAGTAGGGTGGATGGATTCAAATTTCAAACTTTATTGATTCATTTAAAAAAAGTCAGAATTTAATATAAATTCATATGAGATTCAAATTTGAATTCTTGTCCAACAATCATATCTAGTGAGGATGACAGATATAAAAACATTTGGTTGCTAAAATCTTGAAACAACACGGCATGGAATCATCAAAATCGGCCATTATAATCTCCAACTTACATAACACAACATAAATCTTAAGTAAAAGAGAGGAGAAAACATAAGATGACTCTTCTTTGACTTTTGAAGTCAAACTATGACCTTGCAAATTCTAAAGTGACAAGATTTCACAATTAACAGTACACCAAAGTCTTCTCTACTTGCAGCTTATGTTCTTTACTTTTTACGGTTAGAATTCATTGCAAATTAAAGTTCCAAATCACTCAATTTGACACCAATCTTACATAACAACCAGCAATCTTAGTATTCAACAACACCAGCAACCATATCATATGAAGATTACAAAAACATGTACAAATGGAATTGTAAAATTTAACCTTTCTCAGAAGAGTCTTGGCATCATCCTCTGAAATCGGAGCCTGCAAACGCGAAATCGGAGTGCATTCTTGTTGGGAAAGGGACAAAGCAGCAACATTAGGGATTAAAATCTTGTGCTCGGTGTCAAAGTATCCAACTTTATCGCTGAAATTGCTCTCAATCTCCGCCGGAAAAGGGTCTCTAGCACCGAAGTCTCCCAATATATCGGGGCTCATAGCAAGTATTCTTGTTCTTACTGTTTTCGACCCTCGATTATGAAGACGATGGAGAGTGAAATTGAAAGATTTATGAGTCTGGTTCGTACAGAAAGCGAAGGGGGGAGCGAAGCATAAAGTGGCAAAAACAGCCATTTGAGGAATTCAGAGAACACAATCTTTCTGCTAAGGATAAATTTAGAAGGAGCGAATTTTGGGTGGTTTTCATATCTTATCCGACTGGTTGAAACTTGAAAACGGGTTTACGGTCTATAATTATACTAGGTTTTAAACCCATGTGTTACATGGTTTGGATACAAAAAGTTATTTTTGTAGTATATTTATAATAAATTACATAAAGTATTTATCAAAAAATTTAAATTTTGAGACCATATTTGGTTTTCACTCTAAATAAAGTAACGTACATTTATGAATAACATAATTGTTTAAAAACAATTGTATTGTTGATAACGATCGAATCTTCACTTTTAAAATCAACGCCATTAAAAGACTATTTATAGGAAATATTAGATGGTATTTATTTTTAAAAAATATTAATATATTTAAATTTAATTTTAAATATTATAAAATATAATTTGTAGAATTGTGTGAAAAACGAATAGTTTATAAATTTTAATTATTTTATTAAAATATATACAAAATTAACTAAAGTATGTTTTATATATAGTTAAAAATTAAAAAAATTTCATTCGTACCCGTTTGTGATAATATATATATATATATATATATATATATATATATTACTTTCATATTAGTTACGAAAAGATTTAAATATAATAAAAATAATACAACATTTTATTTTTTAAAAATTATAAGATATTTAAGTTTAATTTTAAGTATTATAAAATATAATTTAAATAATTAACACATGTCCATATATAAAGGAGGTTGAGTGTAGTAATGACATGTGTCTACGTTTAAAGGATTTTAATTTGGTAATGTGACATGTGTGATTGTGTCCATATTTAAATACATTTAAGAAGGTATTGACACCTTATTAAAACTTTTTTTTATAATAATAGATAGATTAAATGTTACAAGAATAATATGAAATAAGTTTTGTACCATCATAATTTTCATCAATGTTAAAGAATAATGATATTGATGAAAAAATGTCATTTCTAGGGTATATATTTGATTGACTTTTTTGGTATCTAAATAATGTTTTCTTAACTTTCGTTTTCTTTTATTATTATTATTGGCCTTGTAACTATTTAAAACTGTAAACTATGAAAAAAAAATATTTTATATGTTATAATAACCATATAATTGCAACAATATAATTTATATATTTAATTTAACTTTTTTTATTTCATATTTTACAAATAAAATTTGATTTGACAACAATTTGCATTTATGTTTTCTTTTCAATTTCTTAATATACGTATATTATATACTATAATTTTAATCATATTATTTAATCAACTTGCGATATCTCTTTTTTATATTCAAATTGACCCCAACGCCCAAACGAATTTTGTGATAATGAACGAAAAAATGGGATTTGCTATATATTTATATTTTTTAAATTAAATTTACATAGTTAAAAATTTACATTATATTAAATGGTTGATTGACATGTGGCAATTTTAATCTAAGAATTAATATGGTTACGACACGTGTCAAATATAAGAGGAGTGTTGATGTCGTGATGACACGTAGGCAAAAAGATTTTCTTTTATTATAAAGTATAGATCCGCCCATCAATATATGTATTATTAAGACAAAAAATTCTTTAAAATAATCTCCATGTTTAAAAATTAAAACATAAAACTTTTAATTGAGTTAACTTATGCCTTCTGTTCTATATTGATGATCCCTAACTTCGAGAAATTACAACGTGAGCAGAACAATTTGCAAAAACGTAACACTGATAGTCTCTGGAGTAGATGAATTACATAAACAGAATTTGATTATTAGTATGGGAGCGAAAATAGAGAAAAACATAATACTAAAATAATATAATTATGTTTTCTAACATGTCATTGTGTATTTTTTATTCATTATTGTATTTTCATGTTCATCGCCTTTTGTAGTTTTGCTAAAATGATAAGTTCCTAAAAACATATTGATAAAATAAAACATTTGTATGTTTTTAATGTATAAAACACAATAATAAAAAGTAACAGATTTATCTACTACATAAAAACAATGACAAGATAACACAAAATTATTTAATACATAAAAAAAATTATTAATACATATAATATAATAACTTGAAATGTATTTTTTTTAAATGATAAGTTATGAAATAAAAAATGATAAATATTTCTAATATGTAAAATTTTAAAATTTCATACCAAAAAATTATTTAATATCCAAAAATAATAACAAAATAACATAAAATGAGTTAAATCGTATAAAATAGTATTACATATATATTACTCGTACACCTGAAATATAAAATAAAATAGATCTTCTTAAAAATTAAAAAAATGACAAAATGATCTACTCAAAAAAGATGAGCAAACCAATTTTTAAATAATTTAAAAAATTGACACTTGTTTTTTCAAAATCTTTTTTTTTTATTAAATTGTATAGATTCAATTATTCAAATACAATTATGCAAACACTGAAGTCCAAAATATAAACACAATAAGCCCAATACATGGATAAAATTTCAAATTTGGGGCTTGACCCAACATCTCTTCCTGTTCGCCTGTTCGGTACTGCTTGGTTTATTCAGATGGATCACCTCAACTCCTCAAGTAGTTCGACAATTGCATGATCTTTTTTTTTTTTACAATTTAAAGTTCACTATGTAGTTGTTAGGTGTTAATTGTTCAATATTTTGATTTTTCAAAGTTAACAGCAAGTCGGCTTACAATTACATAACCAAACAATCAGGGCGGGCGTGTGTACCCACATGTAGGGCTGAAGGGTGGCCGCCCACCTTGAAACATATTATTTTCTTGACGTTAATTTCATTAAAAAAAAATTTGAAAGCGAATGCGTTTAAACGCAACTGTTTACATTAGTGACAATAACTATCTTTGTTACTTGAAGAGCGTAGGTTAAAAAATTAATATCACGTATAAAAATTATTATGATCGATAATATATTAATATGTATCAGTCAAAGGGCAAACAACATGCCGAAAGATTTATAGAAAAGCTAAAACTTTAAAAAGGTCAAAGTAGATCGATCTTTTTGGATCGACTGGCCAAATTTTTTGTTCTTTTGTAATTATTAATTAGTTAGTTGATTATTTAATCAACACGTTAATATATGATTGCAAACAATATATACTAGCATATATATAATAAAATAGTTATTTTGAACAAATAAATTCAGAGGATTATATACATTTTATTTACTATGCTTGATTTTCAACTGTCTGAAATGGTAGATCCAAATAAATTATAACTGATATAAATGAGTCTTGCTATCTTTTTTTTTTTGAACGGCCAACTAATCAACTGCCGGGTACTCCGTACGCGGCCCCCAATGGTTAAAAGATGTCCAAGCTAGCCACTAGTCCAGACGGACGGAGCCCCTAGCTCATCAACCACCAATTCCCGGGGAAAACCCGACTCAAGCACCCGCCTAAAGGCACGACGGTGAAAGGCCGGTAAAATCGGGTGGGATCAAGAATCGAACCCATGACCTGTGTCTCCTATCACTTCCCCCATACCTCTATCTTACCACTAGGACAAGACATCATTGGTTAGTCTTGCTATCTCTTATAAAAATATCAAAGGAGGAAAAAGATTGTAACCACATAAAATTTTGGTCAACAGTAGACTTTGACTTGGTCACTTGGCATTTATATGCCTGATAATGAGTAGTTCGTTGATTAATTTCAACTTCTACTACCTAGCTGATTAAAGGTCAATTTATTGCTAACTCTTTCCTGTATGTATCAGTGATCAAAATAAAGTATAAAAACAAACATAAAGACTATTTAATCGAACTCGAACATAAGTGATTATATACAATTATTGTACTCTTAATTCATCATCAATCAAAATGAGTGTTGGTTTCTCATTTTCTAGTTTATCTTCTTGCTACTTTTGTCTACTTCTTGTTATGGCCTTGTTTCATTTGTGTTTATCAAATACAACTTCCAATGTTATGTTATGCATGGATGATGAAAAACAAGCACTTCTAGAGTTCAAGCATGGGCTCATAGATGGCGCAGATCGACTTGCATCTTGGGGTCGAGAAGAGAATGGTGATTGTTGCAAATGGGCTGGAATTGTTTGTGATAACACCACAGGTCATGTTCATAAGATTTCACTTCCAGGTTATTGTGATTACAACATGGTGAAAACATATGAAGAATGCATGAAGCAAAAACTAAAAGGAGATTTAAGTCCATCTCTGGTCAATCTGAAGCAACTAAAGCATTTAGACTTGAGCAACAATGATTTTGGAGGTAAGGAAGTTCCCAGATTTATGGGTTCTCTTAGAAACCTGAGATATCTTAACCTCTCAAATTCCGAATTTGGTGGATCGATCCCTCCTCAGCTAGGGAATCTATCGGAATTGCGTGTCCTAGCTCTTGGAAATTTTCATGAAAGCTATGAATCATTTTGGGTGACTAATATGCAATGGTTGTCACATCTTCGATTCTTGCATCACCTGGACATGAGTGGTCTAGACTTAAGCAAAGCAATCGACTGGCTTCAGGTGATTAACACCCTTCCTTCGTTAGTTGAACTGCATTTGTCTAATAGTCAACTCATGCATATACATCCGCATGTTGCTAGCCTTAATCTCACATCCCTTTCATTGCTTGATCTTTCTGGAAACATGTTCTATAATACCTCAATGCCACGATGGCTCTTCGGTACTGTTAGATATGGCCCCTTTACAAACACACAGAAACTCACGTACATATATGTATGCAAATAGAAGAAAACTTGCTGCTTTCTATCAAAATAAATAAAAGGGTACAATATAAACCTACTACACCTAAGCTATTTATAGGAAACAAACAAAAACCCACATGCTAAAATAAGCTAAGTTCACTAACGCTAACATGCCAACAAAATCTCGGTCAATTAACAAACTTCACCACACCCATTTTCTTCCTTGAAACTTGGTCAATATTAGACCAATTCTTCAACAATCTAGTCACGTACACAGCAGGTGTGAAATAACCATTTAACTACCCAATTTGCAGCTGACCCTTATCCGCTTCATGACCTAACTTGAACCGACCCAACAAGATTAACCCAACAAGATTAACCCAACATTCACCCCCCTTAATCTTGATGTCGGTTCTTGCTACATGCTTGTTTCTTGCTCACATTCCTCCATGTTCTTCTTGCTATGAGAATCATCTTGCTACATGCTAACTTTCTCAAAAAAAAAAAAATTTTCGTTTTTGCTAGCTTCTGCTTTTTCTCTTACTCATGCATTCTTTCTACTTCTTGCTAACCTTTAAATCTTGCTATGTTACTTGCTCGTTTCTTGCTACGAACCACACGCGTCCGGTATCTTGCTAACTTTCGGTCTTGATTCGAACTCGTTCGAGCCGTCTTGCTTCTTGCTATGATTAACAGGCTACTTGCTACCTGCTTTAAGAACACATCGGTTCTTCTCTCTTGCTTGATCGGTTCACAAAGATCCGATTTTTCTCTTGCTTCTTGCCCCGGTTCTTCCTTATGCTTTGAACCTTCTTGCTTGCGTACTTGCTCCTTCTTACCTACTCTTAATCCGAAAAAAAAAAACTACGTTCAAAAAACAATTCGTCCTGCACTCCTGCCATTCCTTTAGTTTTCTTTCTTCTTGTTGATTTCCAAAAGAATGGCATTCTTGTTTAAATTTCGACCTGGTAGCCTTTTTTTTTCTTTCTTTCGTAAATCTTGGTTCACTCTTTTTTTTTCTCGTAACCTTTCTGTCAAAGACTTCGGTCTTCTGATTCAACACCTCCTTCGGTCTCGGTCTAGATGCCGCCGGTCTTTTGCGGCTCGTTCTTTCCGGTCTCCTACCGGAACTCACTTTCCGGCTACGATCTTCATCTCGCCGGTTCTTCTTCTCCGGCTTCGGTCTCTTGCTAACGGTCTCTGCTGTTGTAACAACAGCCGGTCTTCACTTGATCACACCAATCGATCAGTCTTCGCCGGAATATGCTCCGGCCGGTCTCTTCGGTCTTCCTCTTTGCTGCTACGATCTGAAAATCAAGTCCTGCTACTGCTTCATTCTGCTTGCTTCTTCAGCCCCGCAGCCAAGGGCAAAACCCTTTCTCGAACCGACTCTCAAAACGGCCCTTGTTAACCTTGCTCTAGATACCAATTGTTAGATATGGCCCCTTTACAAACACACAGAAACTCACGTATATATATGTATGCAAATGGAAGAAAACTTGCTGCTTTCAAAACTTGCTGCTTTCTATCAAAATAAATAAAAGGGTACAATATAAACCTACTACACCTAAGCTATTTATAGGAAACAAACAAAAACCCACATGCTAAAATAAGCTAAGTCCACTAACGTTAACATGCCAACAAAATCTCGGTCAATTAACAAACTTCACCACACCCATTTTCTTCCTTGAAAGTTGGTCAATATTAGACCAATTCTTCAACAATCTAGTCACGCACACAACAGGTGTGAAATAACCATTTAACTACCCAATTTGCTGCTGACCCATATCCGCTTCATGACCCAACTTGAACCGACCCAACAAGATTAACCCAACAGGTATAACCGGATTAGTTTCATTATATTTAAGCAAGTGTGATTTTCATGAACCTATTCCTAGTAGTAGTGAAGGCTTCCATAACATGACCTCTCTCGAGTTGCTTCATGTGTCTGGGAACGATTTCATGAATTCGTCATTATTAAAAGGGTTGTCTGGTAGTAATCTCGTATCTTTAGATATTAGTGATTGTGGTTTATCAAGCACGATCCTTGATTCTCTTCACAACTTGACCTCTCTTGTTAGCCTTGATTTGTCATATAATCAACTTACAAAGAAAATACCTAAATCATTAGGTAACCTTTGTAATTTGCTAATAATTGATTTGTCAAGCAACAATTTTGGTAACATAAGTTTAACAGTTCTTCTTGAAAGTTTTTTGAAGTGCAAATCACCTAGCTTGATTGCAATATCCATCAAGTTTTCAGGACTTTCTAGTCCTTTACCAAGTCAACTTGGACACTTGATAAATCTAGTGTACCTTGAACTTGAACACAACCTTATTGCTGGCACAATTCCAGATTCCATCGGACGATTATCTCTTCTGAAGTATTTAAATCTTGATGAAAATCTTGTTTCTGGTGTATTACCATTCTCCATCGGAGGATTGTCGTCGTTGGAGGAGTTTAGCATTTCAAATAATCAACTAAATGGCAGCCTTCCAATTAGTATTGGTCTTCTTTCAAATTTGATAAGTTTAGATATTTCTTATAATTTGTTGACCGGTATTGTGACAGAAGCTCACTTTACCAACCTAAACAGATTGAAGTACCTAAAAGGATCTGGCAATAACTTGATCCTAAGACCGAGCTTAGCAAATTGGCATCCCTGTTTTCGGTTGGTAGTTTTGTCTTTGAATTCATGGGATATAGGCCCTTTATTTCCGTTATGGCTACTAAAGCAAAGCAATTTAAGGGGTTTATATATAAGCAACACAAGCATTTCATCAACCATACCTGCTTTATTTTGGAGATCATTCCCTAAACTAGGTCATCTAGATATGTCACAAAACTATATTCAAGGAAGGTTGCTTGGTATCCCTACAACGCTTTATGTACTCAAGTTGAGCTATAACCGATTAAGTGGACAGTTGCCCGAACTCTCAAATAAGTCATTGATGTTTATCCTCGATCTATCATATAATTCATTTGAGGGTTCATTGTATCATTTGATATGTCCTTATGGTGGAAAATGGCTCATGGGTCTTAATCTTGCAAATAATTATTTATCTGGTGCCATTCCTAATCGGTGCTGGGATAAGTACCCGGTTTGATGTTATTAGACTTGGAGAACAATAATCTGTCTGGTGTGATTCCAAGAGCTTTGGGATATGTATCTTCACTGGAATCATTGAACATTTGTAACAACAAACTCTCTGGAAGCTTACCAACATCTTTGAGCAACTTGACAAAATTATCAGTCCTACAACTTGCTAAAAACCAAATTGTTGGTAGAATTCCGACATGGTTTGGGACAGAACTCTCGAATAATTTAAGAATTCTCAACCTCCGATCAAACATTTTTCATGAAAATATAACTCATGAGCTTTGTTATCTTACCGGCATTCAGATATTGGACCTTGCTCATAATAATCTATCAGGGAATTTACCAACATGCTTAAACAATTTCACTGTCCTCTCGGGGAAAGAAGCTATTTCAATTGGTAGATTTCAATTCGTGTGGTACGATGATACGTATATTCTTAACAGTGCTTCATTGGTAATAAAAGGACGAGAAGACACATATAACACTATTCTTGGGCTTGTGACAGCGCTCGACCTTTCAAGTAACAACTTCTCTTGAAGACTCCCAAGCACGCTAATGGCCCTCCAAGCGTTACAATCTCTGAATTTGTCAAGAAATTTTCTGACAGCGAGCATCCCAAATAATATTGGAGATATGAAGTCACTTGTATCATTTGATGTGTCTTTGAATCGACTTTCGGGCAAACTTCCTTTGAGCTTGTCAAGTTTGAGTTTGTTGAGTAACTTCAACGTGTCTTTCAACAATTTTAGTGGAAGAATCCCAACAAGCACACAACTTCAGAGTTTCAATGAGTCCAGTTTCTTTGGCAACAAACTTTGTGGAGCTCCATTGACGGGAAGTTGTGAAGTTGCAGGACTAGATGCTGACCATGAGGAAGAAGAAGAAGAAGAAGATGGGTCACATGGAGCAGATTGGGGATTGATTATTTGCACGATGGCTGGATTTATTGTTGGTTTTTGGGTTGTAGTAGTTCCTTTGATAGTAAGCACCGCATGGAGGATTGCATATTTTGGTTTTTATGATAAATTTAGGTATATGGCATATGATGTCATCCGTAAGTACTCATGGGACATGCTTCAAAAGTGACAAAGAATGTTGTAAGTTGTAATATGTTTGGTTTTACTTCAAAAATAATGTAACTGCATGCATAAAAGTTACACCTTGGAGGCTTGGATCTTTCTAATCGGCTAATAAGTTGGTTTGATCCAAGACCCGTAAATAGATCATGATATGACCCATTCCATTTTCTAACACACCTCGCACCTACACTCTTATGCTTCTCCAACTCTTCTTTTTCTTTTATTTTTGAAAATTAGATATTTTTTCTCAACTTATTAATTTAATAAAACAATCTTTTACAGCATCAATATTTTTGAAAGTTTCATGGTAAATTTCATAAGGTTTTCCTCGTATAATGAAGTTTAACAATCTTTTGAATTGAGGAGGGAAGGTTCTAAATTTCACTTGAATCTATACTAATAAACAATAGCCAACTCACTCACAAATAGTCCTTTTTATTAAGGGTATAATCCAGAAAAAAGTACAAGGGATAAAACAAGATTATGCCTAAAAGACCGTATACCCTCTAGCTAGGGCTGTAAACGAACCGAACGAACACGAATGAGCCTTTGTTTGTGTTCGTTCGTTTAACTTTTAACTTGTTCACGAACGCTAACCTAACGAAAATTCTTGTTCGGGTTCGTTCATTAAGGAATTTTGCTTGTTCACGAACACTAACGAACACATATTATTTAAACAATAAAAATCAATATTCTTAATCTCAAGCATTGGAGATAATCATTTATAAATATATTATTTAAAATATTATAGTATTAAACTAAAAATAACTTAAATATTATGGTATTAAACTAAAAATTAAAAATTAAAAATATAAAACCCATTTATTGAGTAAAAATAATAAATGAACTTAACCAAACATAAACGAACGTAAACGAATACGTTACCTAACGTTCACGAACACAAATGAACGAACACGACCTCTGTTCATGTTCGTTCATTTAACTAAACGAACGGAATTTCTTTTTCATGTTCGTTCATTTATTAAACGAACGAACATAAACGAATTTCCCGCCGAACGGTTCACGAACTGTTCGCTGAACGTTCGGTTCGTTTACAGCCCTACCTCTAACACAAGTACACAACTATGACGGTTTCTAAAACAGAATTTGGGAACCCACTAAACCGGATCTCACCCCATCTACACAAAGGGCCGAACCTAGATTCCAATATTCTAGAAAATAGATCATACATAAACATCAAAACAGAGGCAACACTGACATGAAACTGATGCGGCAACTTTTTAGTGACCATGTTTTTGTTTTTGTGGACTAAGTTGGGACCCCGCAAGTCCGCAACATCACTCTTTTTTTTTTCTGGAAGGCAATGTTTCACGTATGTTGTCTTAACCGTATCCATCGAAGGCATGCTCCCAGATGTACGGAAACATGTGGAATAGGTAAACCCTCGCCCATCTCACTCTTATAGCATTTTGGTAGCAAAAAATCCTTCACTGAGTCAACTCGACAGTCTCGACTACCCAAGTGAAACAAGTTGGTCTTGACTTGAGTTTTCCTTCCAACAAAGTGGGCCTTTTAGTCCATTGCAACGATATCAGGCCCAACATCAAAGAAGATACAATGGACATTGTAATGTAGCCCAACTAACGAAAGGAGATCTTCTCCGTCAGACCGTCACCGGTTACCTGTTCAAACTTCAAAGACATCATCGTTTTCAAAACCGCTCACCGGCACTTTCCATCGCTGAGATCGTCATTCCTCGTCATACAAAGGTCTCCGATTTCTACTTGTAATCTCATTGCTCTGTTGTTTATAGGCTTAAAACCTAGGTTTTCAATTCGCTGAAATCGACTAGGTTTTATTTCTGTTAGAGTATAAGCTTAGGGCATGTTTGGGATTGCTTATCAAGTTTAAAAGGACTTTTTGTTAAAAATGCTTATAAACTTATGACTTTTTGAAATGAAGTTTTTAAAAATATGTTTGGATTAGCTTTTGTGTATGAAAAGGTTAAAAAAATGACTTTTTAGTCATAAAAAGTTAAAAAGCAAGAAAAAGTAGCTTCTTAAAAATGACTTTTTAACACTGCTCAAAAAGTTAAAACTAAAAGTGCTTTTTAAATTACCAAACAACTTTTTAACTTAATAACTTTTTCATTAAGTCAATAAGTTAAAAAGTTAATTTTGAATGGTGATAAGGTAGATCATAATCCATTTGCTTGATTAACACAATTATTACTAATCCCTGTTCCAAAACCTACCAACGATGATAGGCTGTATTATCAGCCAACTACCGTTTGCCCTAACTATATGCCTAAACATATATTTTTTTTAAAAATATTCTAGATTTATTATTGTTTGTCATTAATCATGTCTCATTTTATAAGTTTTATTACGTGAAAAAAATAAATATTCTTTTATGATGTGTATTTGATGATTATTATTTATATTTTATATGCTATATTATTTATTTCAAAAAATTGAAAGTGTAAGAAAAAGTATGCATGGAAATCACCCATTGCCATCTCTTGTGAACTTGGGTTGAAAGATTAATTCGGTATAACTGAGTTAAAAGATTAATAAACCTTTATGTAATAAATTTTGAAATTTAAAGTGTGTTAAATGGATCTAAAAAAAAAATTGGATGGTAATTATTATTGGATATGTTTTTTTTTTAAATCTATCTACTTTAATAAATTAAGTATTTTTACGAAACACATGTAAACTTCCAATGATATAAAGAAAAATTTCTCGTTTTCTCTCCTAAAAAATATTAATAATTTTTATTAATTAAATCTTCTTATTATAAAAATTTACTAATTTACTAAAAATTAATAAAATTTCCGTTATATCTTATATGATATAATTTTAAAATTATTAAATATTTACTATTATTTGTTATTTATAATTTTTAAATATTCATATTTCTTATTTAACAAACATTTGATAAATGTAATATATAAATCTTTATATAAATTTGATCGGATGAAACTAAATTTGTAATCGAAAAACAAATATGTTTTTTCGAGAGCAATTTAAGAACCAGTACATGATCGAATGCATCAATTTTGAGATAAAGAAGGAAGAGGTTAGTAATTGCTAAAAAGTAGTTTCAACGTCTTATTTCTTCTTAAATTACCCCAACATTAATTATGTCAAAATTTGAAAAATCAAATTTTCTAATGCATTTTCAATATAGTAATTTAAGTTAAAAAAAATCGATCCCAACTAGGAGCCCTGCCTCTTGAACCCCGCTCTCTCCGAAGGTGCTATCCCCCCAACCCCTGCTAAGGAGGCATTGCTTCCTTGGAACCTTTATTTAATTATAAAGCCTTAAACAAGTGTACACTCTGCAACCAATAATGAATTTTATCATTTATGTTGATAACTAAGTAAATTATACTAAAATATCTAACAATTTGTGTTAACAACAATCTGAGATGAGATGAACTAGAAGTGACAATTACGACACATTCCATTGAGAATGTTTTGATGTAGCTAAAAGAATTTGCTTGTTGGTTCTACTAAAATTAACGCGTTAGTCGCTGTCCCTGTTGCAAACATGGCTACCAGCCTACCAATGGACGTGTGATGCTGCCATCATTGTGTCACCACCTCCAGGCTCCAGCCCATATTGACCTGACCCATGAGTCCCTGATCCCCCTTTACCGGACTTAAATGGAATTACGTGACTTTTTAAAATTTTATTTTTCAGTTATTTAATTTGTTGGGCCTAGGTAGTGGCAACTTAAATAAAAGTTGGCCCTAATTTACTTTGTCAAATGTTGGGCCGAAGTTTGGAAAAATTAAAACCGGTGACTCGGTGAGAATTTTAATTTTAATTTATTTCCAGAATTTATTACTGTATTAATTATATTTATTTTCATCATTCATTGACTTTAATCAAGTGCAATATGAGGTTTTCCAGGTTAAAATTTTGACGAAATATTAAACTGTTATCACAATTATATTTTTTTCAAGGTAATGCAATGAGGATTGAGGAATTAAAATACATATATTGGCAATGAAAGTGAGTTTCCAACTACCCCTTGAACATTTTAGAATGATATTTTTTCAACAATATGATTGTTTTTAGTACATTCTGGCCCTGTTTTATCTGAGATATTGATCATTAATATTTGCCATTCTATTGTTTGTAACAAAATTAATTAACAAAAATATTTTAAAGGATGATAATTTTGAATGGATTATTAGTTGACCTTGACTTTTCATTAAATTTGGTTATTGATTTGCTCAATGATGAATCAACTGCCGTCCTTCATGTCCATATAAACTTATTTTAATTAAATTTGTGGGGTCAAATATGAAAGTGTCATATTCAGACAAGCACTTGGTCTTTAATTTTTCATATTTTGAAACGTAAAAGATAAATTAGAAATTAAATCTCACAACATCCCATTTTTAACTATAAATAAGGTGATTGTTATCTTCACTTCAAGGTTAACCACCAACATGAGCCCTCTATTTTCTCCCTTGTGCTTACTTCTTGTTATGACCTTGTTTCATTTTTGCTTATCTCACCAAAACTTTGATGATCGGTTATGCATAGACGATGAGAGACAAGCACTTCTAGAGTTCAAGCATGGAATCATAGATGAAGCAGGTCGACTTGATTCTTGGGTTGGTGAGGAGAGTGATTGCTGCAAATGGGCTGGGATTACTTGTGATAATTCCACGGGTCATGTTCATCAGATTCATCTTCCTGGACTAGATGGTCATTGTTATTTTGGTATGATTTGTTACATGTATGATTCGTATGAAGCATGCGTAAAAGCTTATAACCTTCATAGGTTGAGAGGGGAATTAAATCCATCATTGTTACGTCTGAAGAAACTTAAGCACCTGGACTTGAGTTGCAATGATTTTGGAGGGATCCAAGTTCCAAACTTCATATCTTCTCTTGGAGATTTGAGGTATCTTAACCTCTCATATTCTGGATTTGGTGGAGTGATCCCTACTCAGTTGGGGAATCTTTCGAGATTACACGTCCTTTCTCTAGGAAATATGTATGATGCTGAAAATATTTATGGATTAGATGAATCAACTAGCTTGTCAAACATTCGGTGGTTGTCAAATCTACGTTTTCTAACTCATCTAGATATGAATGGTGTGAACCTAAGTAAAACAAGCAATTGGTCTCAGGTAATCAATACCCTTCCTTCTTTAGTCGAATTGCATCTGTCTAATTGTGAACTCTCACATATAGATCCCCATGCACCTATTCATAATCTAACATCCCTTACCTTGCTTGATCTCTCTTTTAACAACTTTAGTAGTTCCGTGCCACTGTGGATATTCAATATTACTAGCCTGGTTTCTTTGGATTTAAGTAGATGTAGTTTTCACAGCCCTGATTCTCGAAGTATTAGTACGGATATGTTTCGTAATCTGACTGCTCTCAGGTTGCTTTCTGTCTATAGCAACGATTTCATGAATTCTTCCTCGGTATTAAAAGGGTTGTCTAGTAGTGTAGCTAGTAATCTCATTTTGTTGGATATTCGTTCTTGTGGTATCTCGAGCCCGGTTCTCGATTCCCTTCACAACTTGACCTCTCTTCATAGTCTTTACTTGTCGCGAAATCAACTTTCAAAGAGAATACCTAAATCATTGGGTAACCTATGTAGTTTGAGAGATCTTGATCTGTCATCTATGAAATATCTTCAAAATAAATTAACATACATTATGGAAAGTTTTTTTGAGTGCAAATCTCCTGCCCTCGAGTTATTGCTCTTAAGGGCCATGGGACTTTCTGGTCATCTACCAGATCAACTTGGAAAACTAATACATCTCAAGCACCTGCAACTTGATCATAATCAAATTGTTGGTACAATTCCACATTCATTAGGACAGCTGACTTCTTTGAGAGTATTAGACCTTTCTAACAATCTAATTTCTGGTCCTATTCCATTCTCTATTGGACGATTATTGTCGTTGGAGTTTTTAGATCTTTCATATAACCGACTAAACAGCAGCATTCCGGATAGCCTCGGTCAACTTTCCAAGTTGAGTGGTTTAGATCTTTCTTACAATTTGCTGAAAGGTGTCATGACAGAATCTCACTTTGATAAACTAGTGAGCTTAAAATATCTGAATGGAAAAGGCAACAACTTGACCCTTAGACCTCGACTTTCAAACTGGATCCCCCCTTTCCAGGTATACAACTTGTATTTAAACTCGTGGGGTTTAGGGCCGCATTTCCCATTGTGGATTCAATTGCAGAAGGATTTAACAGAGTTGGACATAAGCAACACAGGCATTTCGGAATTCATACCTGATTCATTTTGGAGATCATTTACCAATCTAAACTGCTTAGATATGTCACAAAATCGTATACAAGGAACGTTGTCGAGTATCCCTTCAACGCTTGATTTACTTGACTTAAGTTCTAATGAATTTGGGGGAAAATTAACTCAACTCTTTGATGGTAAGTTTCCGATTTCTTTGGATCTATCAAATAATTTCTTTGTGGGATCATTGTATCATTTGTTGTGTTCCAATGGTGAGAAAGAGACACAAGCTCTTAATTTGGGTACTAATAGATTGTCGGGTGTCATTCCTGAGTGCTGGGAGAAGTGGCCAAGGTTGAGATTCTTAAATTTGAATAACAACAATCTTTCTGGTGGGATTCCAAGTACTTTGGGTTCTTTATCTTGGCTAGGATCATTGAACATGGGTGAGAACAATCTCTCTGGAAGATTGCCTGCTTCTCTAATAAATTTGACAAGCTTAGTGATCCTTCAGCTTGGTAGAAATGAACTTGTTGGAAGCATTCCAACATGGTTGGGAACGAAACTCTCTTATTTGAGATTGCTCAACCTAAGATCCAACAATTTTCATGGAAATATTCCTCATGAGCTTTGCTATCTTAAAACTATTCAGATTTTGGACCTTGCTGATAACAATCTATCAGGAAGTATACCAAGTTGCATAAAAAACTTTAGTGTCCTTTCCGGGAAAGAAAATATCTCAGATGATCAATTTGCCTTCTATGTAGTTTACGGTGGAGCAACTATTGCTAGTGATGAGCTGGTGACGAAGGGACGACAGGACACATATAGCACTATTCTTCAATGGGTGATGTTGTTAGACCTTTCTAGTAACAATCTTTTTGGGAACATTCCAAGTGAGCTTACGACACTTGTAATGTTGAAATCACTCAATCTATCAAGAAATCAATTGTCTGGAAGGATCCCAGTCAATATTGGAGACATGAACAAACTTGAATCCTTTGATTTGTCATTGAACAAACTTTCTGGAGAGCTTCCTCTGAGCTTATCAAGCTTGAGTTTCTTGAGCAGCTTTAATGTGTCCTACAACAATCTGACAGGAAGAGTTCCATCAGGTACTCAGCTTCAAGGCTTCAACAGGTCCAGTTTTTTTGGCAACAAACTTTGTGGACCTCCACTCATCGAGCAATGTGGAGTCGTAGTACTTGACACAGGAGATCGAAATGAAGAAAATGGATCACACTGAACAGATTGGGGCTTGATTATTAGTACGTTGCTTGGATTAGTTGTTGGTTTTTGGATCGTTGTGGCTCCGTTGATACTCAGCAGATCATGGAGGACTGCATATTTTAGATTCTTTTGTAAACTGAGGTTGAAATAAATTTATCATCAAGTAATGTTGAAACATGTCGTGATTATGTAAAAGTTTGTATTTTCACTCTAGAAAGATATATAGATATACATACATCATATTGTATTGTGTTGTGTTGTGTATTGTATTGTATAATGTATATATGTGTTTGTTTGTATTGTATTGTATTGCATTATATAATGTATATATGTGTGGGCCCTCAATGGGCCAAAGTAAAATTGCACTAATTTTAATGTTATTTTACTTATTTTGTGCAAGTAACGTTAAAAATGTTGGGATGATCAACTTCAAACGATAACTTTGAGCCGGAGACTCCTTCGGAGAAGCCTCTCTATCCCAACTGGGACAGAGGTAAAGTTTGTATCTATCCTTCACCCCAGACCCTACTGAAAAGTAGGAATATACCAGGTATTGTATTGTATTGCATTGCATTGTTGTATACGACTATTGGATGCATGTCATGTATGTTTCTTTAAATTTCTTAATTCAAAATGATCTCCAAAAAATTGAAATGATTGATAAAGATATATAAGAACAAATAGAAAATAAAGATATAGAGCATGCGAATCTTGTATGAACAAGAATGGTTGTGGTTTTAAAAGCTATTGAGAAGAGAAATTTAGTCTTAATGAGGAACCTTCATAAGTATAATGGAAGCTTTATAGTGTTAATAGGTGTGATTCCAAGAGTCACATAATTGGGCTGGTCTCGGGGATGGTTGAAATTTATGTTACAGTGGTGGACTGACTGTTAAAAAAATAAATAAATAAACTGACCAAAATGCTGGTTGAGCCAGCTATGTAACGACTCAAAATGATTTTGACAAAATTCGGAATGGGATGGACCTTTTTTTTAAAATGTCAATTTGATTCAGTTGAGGTGTATTCTAACCAAAAATGAGTTCACCTTGAAATGGGTCAATTTGGGGAGGGGAAAAAAGAAGAAAAACTGTATCAAAAATAGGTTCACCCACTTTATTTGTATCTATGACAGCTAATGGCCATAAATTGTAGAGTGTGTTGACCAATGTTTATTCACAAAAGGTAAATATGGTCAGTGGTCTTGTTTCTATTGGCAAGCTGTTATTGGATTTTATGTGTTCAAGATTTCTGAATTCTGATTCGGTCTCTGAGTATGCTTATGGGATGGCTGTCGGCTTTGCGTATGATCTGGTTTTTAGTGTATTTCTAAGTCGGAGCCTAAGTTGCCTCTGATTTATCTTGTGACAACCCTTCTTATATCGTGTCTGAGCTTGCCTCTGAATTCAATTGGCTGAATGATCAAAATTATTTTAACAAAATTAGCAACAAAGGAAATTTCTCATGATGCTAATAAAGTTTTTTCTCTCTCTCTCTATATATATATATTTTAACAAAATTAGCAACAAAGCTAATGGCCCTCCAAGCGTTACAATCTCTAAATTTGTCAAGAAATTTTCTGACAGCGAGCATCCCAAATAATATTGGAGATATGAAGTCACTTGTATCATTTGATGTGTCTTTGAATCGACTTTCGGGCAAACTTCCTTTGAGCTTGTCAAGTTTGAGTTTGTTGAGTAACTTCAACGTGTCTTTCAACAATTTTAGTGGAAGAATCCCAACAAGCACACAACTTCAGAGTTTCAATGAGTCCAGTTTCTTTGGCAACAAACTTTGTGGAGCTCCATTGACGGGAAGTTGTGAAGTTGCAGGACAAGATGCTGACCATGAGGAAGAAGAAGATGGGTCACATGGAGCAGATTGGGGATTGATTATTTGCACGATGGCTGGATTTATTGTTGGTTTTTGGGTTGTAGTAGTTCCTTTGATAGTAAGCACCGCATGGAGGATTGCATATTTTGGTTTTTATGATAAACAAGTGGGTTTGAGCCGCACTCCGCAGCGGGACGTAGGTTGATTTTTTTGAAAAATCTATTATATTTAATAAATGAAAATGTTTGGGGGACACATGCCACGATCCTAGTCGTATACAACAATGCAACTAGTTCAACACTTAATGTATGTCCAATAAACCAGTTCAACACTTAATGGATCCATCCAAATCTACCACGTTGTTCGTACATTAACGGTAAGACTTTGTGATGGCTTAATACGAGTTCAACACTTAATGTATGTCCAATAAACCAGCATACACAAAAATGTTTGTAATAGCAATAATGTTTGACTCGATGCAACTAGTATTCTCCCCCTATTTAAAAGCGTTTGAAAAAGAGTAAAGAGGGGCCGTAAACTCACCTTAGTGATATGAATGCGTATAAGCGTAAGCTCCTTGAGAAAGTAGCGCGTCGGTCACCGACAACCTATATCGAACACCGTTCGTGAGTTTGTGTAAGTGACCGTGCTAGTGTTTCGTGTTAGTGCTCAACAACTCTCGGTTGTTCATGTTTGTCCGTGTCGGTCCACAATGACCGTGTTTGCTCGTGTTGGTCCACAATGACCGTGTTTGACCGTGTTTGACTAGAGTTGACCAAAGTTGACCGTGTCAAGTCAACGACCCGTTGGTGAACCGTGTGACGGTTGTGAATCGTGTAGCAATCGTGTAAGTGCTCGTCGTGTGCAAAACGCGCAAGTCGCGTCTATGGACAACTTACTATATATAGTAAGTTTCCATTTATGGAAAGTTCACAAAGCATATTGATTTTATAGTTCTAGCATGCTCATTAGTCCTACGTGATCATGTTAACACATAGCACGTCATCATATGGATTCACATAAGTCGTTTATAACATGTTAGTACCAAAAGTTTCCTAAAATGGAAAGTTTCCATTTCTAGCATATGTAACATCGGAAACCATCTAACTTAGCATCTAACCATCATGTCATAACATAATAAGTCGTTTAGCATGCTCAAATAATACAACACGTTGACAAATCGGTTTTTGTAAAAATAAAGTTACTATAAATAGTAACTTTGTGGTTTTTCATGAAAACAACCATTCTAACATTTCTAATCCTATTTTCATGTCACCAATCATCATAATATACTTCTTAGCATCATGTAAACATATTAACATAGCCAAATTCATCACCTATCAACATTTCATTCATAAAAGTTACTAAATATAGTAACTATGTCAAGATGAACATAATCAACTTCTAAATCATATTCTAAGCATCAATATCATTCTAAATACATTCAAACAACATATCTAGATGCATGCATGTTCATCATTTTATCTATTTCACCATTTTATGAGTAAAAGTTACTAAAAATGGAAAGAATCAAAAATGAACTATTCTTGACCATTTCAACATCATCAAATCATGAAATCATCTTCCAATATCATCAAGAAGTATTTTTTGATATTAAAAATCATCCCACATGCCATGGATCATACATGCATGTGGGTTTTTCACTTGATAATGACCAAACTATGAAATCTACACATACACAACATCATAGATCATCACATTTCATCATATTATCATCATAGATCATCATATACAGTAGATTTATCAACAAACCCAGATTCAAACCACAAGAATTTCGTGCATGTGATGCCTTAGTGCTTGCATGTGCGATTTAACACTTGCATGTGTGTTTGTGAGTGTTTGTAAGCTATAAGGGTCATGTGAATACCTTTCAAAGCTTCAAGAATGTGGGAATGGTGTGTGAGCAGCTCCTAAACTTCCTGGAAGTTCGAGTATAGCAGCTCCAAGAGAGTGGTGATGATCTTGGTGAGTTCCTTCCTTGATTCAAGTCTTCAAACCTTCACTCCCAAGCTTCTCTTAATGCAAAAATGGCTTCCAATGGTGATTCTTGAGTGTAACAGAGGTTCTGGAAGAGATAATGTCGAGATATGATGGCTAGATATCGGAGAGAGCGTGTAGGGTGGCCAAGAAATGATTTTTCTTGGTTTTATAAAGATTTCTGCGAACTGGGCGTTGTCGCGTATCGCGACGATATGCAAGATAGGTCTCGCGTAGCGCGAGGGATTTCGGGGTTTGAATTTCCCCCGCACACCTGTCGCGTACCGCGACAGGGTCCTTGTGGGCCTCCGCGTAGCGCGACAGATCCCTGAAGAGCCCAATAGGCCCATTTTCATTAGGTCGATCCGTTCGTCACCGTTTTCACGTTCCCAAACTATCGTTTGGCCTCGATTGAACTTCTAAGTTCGATGTGTGAGCGTTTCGTGAGGTTTCGAGTGTTGTGCTACACAATGTGCTTGACGTTCACCAACGTTCGTGTGTTTTGACACGTGTGTGTTGTTTGCCGATAATTCTACGAATTATCCTGTTGTGTGTCGGTGTTCGTACTGCCGTGCCACGTGTCACACTAAATTAAACTAATTTTAGTGTCACGTGTACATAAAGCATTTAAATAAACATTTAAATAAAATCAAAGCTGACCTGGAAATTACGGGGTGTCAAATCCTCCCCATGTTAGAAAGAATTTTGTCCCGAAATTCGACCTGCGTTGCCAGTGTTTTTCTGTTCCGCGAACAGGTGTGGGTACTTTTGTTTCATCTAATCTTCGCGTTCCCAAGTGAATTCCGGTCCTCGTCGCGAATTCCGTCGCACTTTTACTATCGGTATTTTGCTAAGTTTGAGCTTCTTGGTTTCCCGGTCCATGATCTCCACCGGTTCCTCAACGAAGTTCAATTGTTCGTCGATCTGAATTTCCTTAAGAGGAATAACAAGTGTCTCATTCGACAGGCATTTTTTGAGATTCGAGATGTGAAACACGTTGTGCACGCTGCTCAGCTCGTCTGGCAGGTTTAGCTCGTAAGCCACAGGGCCTATGCGTTTAGTGATTTCGAACGGTCCGATGTATCGAGGGTTCAACTTGCCGCGTTTGCCAAACCGAATGACCCCCTTCCAGGGCGAGACCTTGAGTAATACTCTGTCTCCCACCTGGAACTCTAACGGTTTGCGTCGTTTGTCTACATAGCTTTTCTGTCTGTCTCGAGCTGCTGCCATCCGTTTGCGTATTTGCACGATTTTCTCAGTCGTTTCGTGCACGAGTTCTGGGCCGGTCAGTTGGCTATCTCCAACTTCCACCTAGCAGATAGGCGATCGACAGTTACGTCCGTAAAGTGCCTCGAATGGTGCAGCTTGGATGCTAATGTGGTAGCTGTTGTTGTATGAAAACTCAACTAATGGTACATGGGTTTCCCAGCTATTACCAAAGTCAATAACACATGCCCGGAGCATGTCCTCCAGTGTCTGTATGGTGCGTTCACTCTGCCCATCGGTTTGCGGGTGGTAAGCGGTACTCATGTCCAATCTCGTGCCCAAAGCCTTATGTAAAGATTTCCAGAAATGCGACGTAAAGCGACTGTCGCGATCAGAGATTATCGAGATTGGCACTCCATGCCGAGTGACCACTTCCTTTATATAGATACGAGTGAGTTTGTCCAACTTGTCAGTCTCCTTGATGGGTAGGAAATGCGCGAATTTTGTCAGTCGGTCTACGATAACCCAGATGGTATCGCAACCACTTGCCGTCTTAGGTAGTTTAGTGATGAAGTCCATGGAAATCTGCTCCCATTTCCACATTGGCAGTTCTGGTTGTTGAAGTAACCCTGATGGCTTCTGGTACTCAACCTTGACCTTTGAGCACGTTAAACACTTACTTACGTAAGTTGCTATTTCAGCTTTCATGTTCGGCCACCAATAGGTTGTCTTCAGGTCATGATACATCTTGTCAGAGCCCGGATATACGGAGTACCGGATCTTGTGAGCTTCGTCCATCACTACTTCTCTCAATCCTCCGTAGCGTGGAATCCAAATTCGATCCATTAAATAATAAGCTCCGTCATCTTTTGCCTTCATTTGCTTATCCATGCCACGCATGGCTTCAAGAGTGAGGTTTTCAGTTTTCAGAGCTTCTTGTTGTGCGATTCGGATTTGATTCGGCAATTCAGAATGGATCGTGAGTTGTAGAGCATGCACGCGTTTTGTTGTTTCTTTCCGACTCAACGCGTCAGTCACTACGTTTGCTTTACCGGGATGGTATTTGATAGCGCAATCATAATCGCTGATAAGCTCAACCCATCTTCGTTGTCTCATGTTCAACTCCTTTTGGTCGAAGATGTGTTGTAGGCTCTTATGATCGGTAAAGATAGTACATCTTGTGCCGTACAAGTAATGTCGCCAGATCTTTAAGGCAAATACCACAGCTCCCAACTCAAGGTCATGAGTTGTGTAGTTCTTATCATGCACCTTCAGTTGTCGTGAAGCGTAGGCTATAACCTTCTCGCGTTGCATTAGCACACAACCAAGTCCTTGTTTCGAGGCGTCACAATACACCACGAAGTCTTCACATCCTTCCGGTAGGGATGGGATGGGTGCAGTACATAGTTTCTGCTTCAACGAGCTGAATACAGCTTCCTGCTTGTCTCCCCAATCGAACTTCTTGTCTTTATGAGTCAGGGATGTCAGTGATTGAGCAATTTTTGAGAATCCTTCGATGAATCTTCGGTAGTACCCGGCCAAACCTAGGAATTGTCGCACCTCAGTTGGAGTCTTGGGTGATTCCCAGTTCTTGATGGCTTCGATCTTAGCTGGGTCTACGTGTATCCCTTGCTCATTGACCACGTGTCCAAGAAATTGGACCTCGCGAATCCAAAAGTCGCACTTTGAAAACTTCGCATACAATTGTTCTTTCTTCAATATTCCAAGACTAGCCTCAAATGTTCAGCATGCTCCTCCTGATTCTTTGAATAAATCAGGATGTCGTCGATGAACACTATTACGAATTTATCGAGGTAGGGTTTGCACACTCTATTCATGAGGTCCATGAATACTGCTGGTGCGTTGGTCAGTCCAAAGGGCATAACCAAGAATTCGTAGTGTCCGTATCGGGTTCTGAAGGCAGTCTTAGGGATATCGTTTTCCTGTATCCTCAATTGATGGTAACCCGATCTTAAATCGATCTTTGAATAGTTGCTTGACCCTTGCAACTGGTCAAACAGATCGTCTATTCGTGGTAACGGGTATCGATTCTTGATCGTCACCTTGTTCAGCTCTCTGTAGTCAATACACATCCGGAATGATCCGTCTTTCTTCTTTACGAACAAGACTGGTGCTCCCCAAGGTGAGAAGCTTGGTCTGATAAACCCCTTGTCTAACAGTTCCTGCAACTGGTTAGACAGTTCTTGCATCTCCGTCGGTGCTAGTCGGTATGGAGCTTTGGCAATCGGTGCTGCTCCTGGTGTGAGGTCTATCTGAAACTCGACTTGTCGTTTCGGAGGTAGTCAAGGTAGATCCTCGGGAAACACTTCAGGAAAATCGCGAACTATGGCGATATCCTCAATCTTTCTCTCTTTCTTTGGTTGCTCGGTGATAAGGGCTAGTATGGCAGTGTATCCCTTTTGCAGATACTTGTTCGCCTTCATCCATGTTATGATGTTCAGAGGTACTCCCCGTCGTTCTCCCTGAATCGAGATCTGCTCTCCGTTCTGCAACGTCACTCGCACGATCTTTTCGTTGCATACGATCTCGGCTTGGTTAGCGGATAACCAATCCATTCCAACGACCACATCAAAGCTTCCGAGAGTTACCGGCATCAAATCGATTTCGAGTTCGTGATCCGCCAACACCATGACGCATCCTCGAAAGACGTGTTGCGTTTCAATCAGCTTGCCGTCAGCTAACTCTACAGTATACTTATAATCTAGTGGTGTTGGGGCAATATCTAGCAATTTACTAAACTCACTAGATATAAAGCTCCTATCGGCACCGGTATCAAATAATATGCTAGCATAGACATTATTTAAAAGAAACGTACCGGTTACGATGTTCGGGTCATCCTTGGCTTCCCCCGAGCCAATCACAAAAGCTCGACCCTTGGCCGCTCCTCCTCCGGCCTTCTTCAACTGAGGACAATCCCTCCTCATATGTCCCAGTTTTCCGCATTCATAACACCCTCTGAGGGTGTTCTGGTTGTTATTCTGGTTGTGGTTGGGGTTGTTGTTGTTTGGAAACTTTGATCTACAATCCTTGGCCATGTGGCCATGTCTTCCGCACTTTAGGCAACGATACTGTTCGCATTGCCCGAGGTGGTGATAAGAGCATCGGTTGCATAACGGGTATTTTCCTTGGTACACACCCTTCCCCTTATCATCGGGTTGGGTGGCTGTAAAGGCTCTTGCGGGTGCAGATCGCTGTTGTTGCTGAGGTTGGTGAGATTGGTGCTGACTGGGTTCCCATTTCCGTTTCTGGCTTTCTTGAGGCTTCACATGCTCGCCTCGTTTTGGTAGCTTGCTCTGAGCTACAGCTTGATCAGTCAGTTTATGAGCCAGTCTGATCAGTGGTTGGATGGTGGTGAGGTCAGAAGCAGTCACCATGCTTTGGATTTGTTCGGGCAGCCTACTGATGAACTGCTCGATCTTCTTGTATTCCGGCGTCACCATCGCCGGGCATAGCTTACATAGCTCATGAAATCGAGTGCAATATTGCTCGATCTCGGATCCCACCATCTTGTGTACCCAGAATTCGGCTTCCAGTTTCCGGATCTCATCACGAGGGCAATACTCCTCCTGCAGTAGTCTGGTGAAATCAGCCCAGCTCATAGAGTTGGCACCATCCAACCCTAAGGTTTGCACATGGGTATTCCACCATGTGAGGGCTGGTCCCTCCAGTGTACCGGTTGCATATTTAACCCGGTTTTCATCAGCGCATTCGCACATGGCGAATACAGATTCAACTTTCTCTACCCAACAGAGCATCCCAACATCTCCCTCAGTCCCCTTGAATTTGTGTGGGTGGCAGTTCAGGAAGGACTTAAAGAAACATCCTTTACTATTGTTGCCTTGCGATCCTGCTTGTCAGAAACCAATGTTGTGGGTTAGTATCGTGTTAGTTACGCTATGTTAGTCATATCAGGCGAGTGTTAATACCGTTGTTCGTGCCACTGGTTTCACTGGCAAGTCGGTTTGCCTCGTACTCTGCCAGCACCTTGTTGACTTGACGGTCAACCATCATCTTAATTACAGCAGCATCCATTGTTCGCCTGGCAGGGCGTGCGTGTGGTCCTCTTCCGCCATAGATATTCTCTATACGAAAGGGATATAATGTCAGTTAGCATGAGTCAGAGTGTTAGCCAATGTCATGTCAGAAGTCAGGTCAGATGTCATGTTAGAGGTTATGTTAGCAACAGCCATAATGATACAATAAATAAAACAAAGCACATTTCTCATTAATATCAGATTTTTTTTTGCAGTACAATAATTTCAAAAGGAAATACAATACGAGTTCTTCGAGCACATCCCGCTCGTCTAGGCAAATATAGAAAGAAATATAAAATAAAATAGTCCACTAGTCCGAGTCTATGGAGACATGTGAAATATCACTGGCAGCGTCTCCGTCGTCATCATCCTCCTCCGGATCCTCATTGGGATCCTCATCAAAATCCTCTTCTCCGAGGTCATTGACCTCGAATTCGGGACCATCATCCTGTGGTGGTTCCTCTATAAACTGTGCAGCCCATGCGTTAAGCATGGGGTCGCTGGCTTGAACCATCGCTTGAGTCTCCTCATTGGCGACTCGGTTCTCAGTAATGCGTCCATCATGCTCCTGCATGATGTCCACCATCTGTCCATGCTGACTCATCAGCTGGGACACCTGAAGACGTAGGGCCTCTACCTGCTCCTCCAGTCTGTCGTTCCGCCTCTCTAGGCGATTGTTCTTCTCGCGAAGAACGCGAACCTCGTCTGACAGCTCGCCACTCCTCCAGCGGTACTCCAAGTGGCGGTAATCGATGACCGGGCGTCGTGTCGCCGGGATATCGATATGGAGGTACCCTCTCTCCGATAATCCATTCCTGGATCATCGTGGGAAGCCATCCCCAATGTCTAGCTCGTGCCGCCTGTTGAGCCCGTCTATCCATCTCGGCATCGACCTGTGCCACTATGTCGTGAACTCGTCGCCGGCTCTCTGCAGCCATATCATCAATCGTCGGGAGTCGGTCGGAGTTCCTGTTAGCGTTGTTGTTGTCGGCCATCCTGTAAGCCTCAAGTTAGTAAGCAACAGTTCGTTATAAGCATTAATATTATCAGTGTGCAAGTTCTACGTGTAATGTCTAAAGTTGAGCAATGGCTATAGTCTAAGTTTACTACATGCAAACCTAGTTCCCTATAACCAAGGCTCTGATACCAGTCTGTCACACCCCCAAATTCCCACTCGTGGTGAAAGTCCACGTAGGTGTGACCTGTCCAGAATCACAGCTCAAGGTCATATAGAACACCTCTATATGAGTTTACAAATCCAATGTTTGACACATACACATAACAAAAATAGTTTGCAGCGGAAATTGATATAATAAGTTAAGCAGCGGAAAAATAACATGTTTGACATATGCAGCGGAAATAAGTGGTTGTCAGGCATAACATTGTTTAATACATAAACCAAACGAAATAGTTTTCAAAAGATGAACAAAATGCATGCGGGGTCCTATGCTCAATCCCCTATGTGCATTCCTGTTCCAAGTGCTTGCCATGCTAACTACCTGAGAATACAAGTTAGAAAAAGTGTCAACACAATGGTTGGTGAGTTCACAGGTTTTGATATACATATAGTAAGAAAGTGTGTCATGCTGTTTATCAATGTTAGTACCGAGCCCAAGGCTCCAAGTGTCAGTGCGTCACTACCGAACTAGATTTGTTTGTCCTTGCCTCCGCTATGTCTCGTATACATAGCAAGTTAGGTCAGAGTTTGCACGGGTTATGACATCCAGTCAACATGGTGCCCCGTGGGGTTAGTCATTCCTTAATGGATCCATCCAAATCTACCACGTTGTTCGTACATTAACGGTAAGACTTTGTGATGGCTTAATACGAGTTCAACACTTAATGTATGTCCAATAAACCAGCATACACAAAAATGTTTGTAATAGCAATAATGTTTGACTCGATGCAACTAGTATTCTCCCCCTATTTAAAAGCGTTTGAAAAAGAGTAAAGAGGGGCCGTAAACTCACCTTAGTGATATGAATGCGTATAAGCGTAAGCTCCTTGAGAAAGTAGCGCGTCGGTCACCGACAACCTATATCGAACACCGTTCGTGAGTTTGTGTAAGTGACCGTGCTAGTGTTTCGTGTTAGTGCTCAACAACTCTCGGTTGTTCATGTTTGTCCGTGTCGGTCCACAATGACCGTGTTTGCTCGTGTTGGTCCACAATGACCGTGTTTGACCGTGTTTGACTAGAGTTGACCAAAGTTGACCGTGTCAAGTCAACGACCCGTTGGTGAACCGTGTGACGGTTGTGAATCGTGTAGCAATCGTGTAAGTGCTCGTCGTGTGCAAAACGCGCAAGTCGCGTCTATGGACAACTTACTATATATAGTAAGTTTCCATTTATGGAAAGTTCACAAAGCATATTGATTTTATAGTTCTAGAATGCTCATTAGTCCTACGTGATCATGTTAACACATAGCACGTCATCATATGGATTCACATAAGTCGTTTATAACATGTTAGTACCAAAAGTTTCCTAAAATGGAAAGTTTCCATTTCTAGCATATGTAACATCGGAAACCATCTAACTTAGCATCTAACCATCATGTCATAACATAATAAGTCGTTTAGCATGCTCAAATAATACAACACGTTGACAAATCGGTTTTTGTAAAAATAAAGTTACTATAAATAGTAACTTTGTGGTTTTTCATGAAAACAACCATTCTAACATTTCTAATCCTATTTTCATGTCACCAATCATCATAATATACTTCTTAGCATCATGTAAACATATTAACATAGCCAAATTCATCACCTATCAACATTTCATTCATAAAAGTTACTAAATATAGTAACTATGTCAAGATGAACATAATCAACTTCTAAATCATATTCTAAGCATCAATATCATTCTAAATACATTCAAACAACATATCTAGATGCATGCATGTTCATCATTTTATCTATTTCACCATTTTATGAGTAAAAGTTACTAAAAATGGAAAGAATCAAAAATGAACTATTCTTGACCATTTCAACATCATCAAATCATGAAATCATCTTCCAATATCATCAAGAAGTATTTTTTGATATTAAAAAGCATCCCACATGCCATGGATCATACATGCATGTGGGTTTTTCACTTGATAATGACCAAACTATGAAATCTACACATACACAACATCATAGATCATCACATTTCATCATATTATCATCATAGATCATCATATACAGTAGATTTATCAACAAACCCAGATTCAAACCACAAGAATTTCGTGCATGTGATGCCTTAGTGCTTGCATGTGCGATTTAACACTTGCATGTGTGTTTGTGAGTGTTTGTAAGCTATAAGGGTCATGTGAATACCTTTCAAAGCTTCAAGAATGTGGGAATGGTGTGTGAGCAGCTCCTAAACTTCCTGGAAGTTCGAGTATAGCAGCTCCAAGAGAGTGGTGATGATCTTGGTGAGTTCCTTCCTTGATTCAAGTCTTCAAACCTTCACTCCCAAGCTTCTCTTAATGCAAAAATGGCTTCCAATGGTGATTCTTGAGTGTAACAGAGGTTCTGGAAGAGATAATGTCGAGATATGATGGCTAGATATCGGAGAGAGCGTGTAGGGTGGCCAAGAAATGATTTTTCTTGGTTTTATAAAGATTTCTGCGAACTGGGCGTTGTCGCGTATCGCGACGATATGCAAGATAGGTCTCGCGTAGCGCGAGGGATTTCGGGGTTTGAATTTCCCCCGCACACCTGTCGCGTACCGCGACAGGGTCCTTGTGGGCCTCCGCGTAGCGCGACAGATCCCTGAAGAGCCCAATAGGCCCATTTTCATTAGGTCGATCCGTTCGTCACCGTTTTCACGTTCCCAAACTATCGTTTGGCCTCGATTGAACTTCTAAGTTCGATGTGTGAGCGTTTCGTGAGGTTTCGAGTGTTGTGCTACACAATGTGCTTGACGTTCACCAACGTTCGTGTGTTTTGACACGTGTGTGTTGTTTGCCGATAATTCTACGAATTATCCTGTTGTGTGTCGGTGTTCGTACTGCCGTGCCACGCGTCACACTAAATTAAACTAATTCTAGTGCCACGTGTACATAAAGCATTTAAATAAACATTTAAATAAAATCAAAGCTGACCTGGAAATTACGGGGTGTCACAGATACCCACCCTCTTAAATCTCAATATGTCTTGACGAGTGCCTTATTTAGTGGAATCATTCAGAATTTGGGAGTGAATTTCAACCTATCCCCTTGTGAAAAAGCAGTGTTAGAATGTCTACGAGCCCCGCATGCTCAAGATTTCTTGCGAGTCGTCCCTATTGACGGACTAGGGCAACATATGTCGGCTTTGGAATATCGGGCTATTCTGAAGTACAGGCTTATGATTCCCCAATTTCCATCCGATGAGCCATGTCCAGTTTGTCATAAAGCGTGCTTGGATTCTTTTGGTGAGCATGCGGTACATTGTAATGAGTTACCGGGGTTTAAATACAGACATGATTTGGTCAGAGATGTTCTGTGTGATGTTCTTAAACGGGCAAACATTTCTGCTAAAAAGGAGGCTCCTGTGAACTTCTTAACAGATCCGCTCGAGGGGAGGTCAACTCTACGGCCTGCGGATATTTTGGTGTTTGGATGGGAAAGAGGGAAACACTCGTGTGTGGACCTTACAGGAGTATCCCCTCTTGTTGGGCTAAGGGATACAGGATTCGTGGCGGGTCAAGCTGCGTTAAAAGCGGAGTCGGATAAGGTTGCTAAACATGAGAAAGCTTGCTTGGAGAACCAACATGTGTTTACCCCCTTTGCTTTTGATACATTTGGGTTCTTGGCCCCGGAGGCTGTGAATTTTCTGAACCGAGTTCAAAGGGTCATGAATAGCAACGTCACGGCTCTTAGGACCCAAAAAATTGTTTTTAGTAGAATTGGATTTGCTATTCAAATGGGGGTTGCGGCGCAACTAGTTGCCCGCTTACCTGCCAGCTTATTGTAATCTTTCACTATTACTATTATGTGAATCAAAGTAAATTTGTCATTTAAAAAAAATAATCAGATACAAAGAATTATATGCCTACTGCGATGATGAAAGAAGAACCTTAATCGGAACTGCTAAACGTCGTTCAAGCAACAAACTGTTGAAACTTGGAGATCAAAGAGACACAAATGAAATAGAGGAAATAAAACCCTAGAAATGAAATGTTGTAAGAAGTTGTAAAAACCAAGAAGAAGCACTCTGTAGCAGCAAGATTAAGATAATAAAAGGTAAAAAGTAAAGTAAGTTGTACCAAACGCATAAGAATGTATACGAAATGAACAGTGCACTGCTCTCACACTAAAACTTTGCTCTTTAATATATATATATATATATATATATATATATATAATTTAGGTATATGGCATATGATGTCATCCGTAAGTACTCATGGGACATGCTTCAAAAGTGAAAAAGAATTTTGTAAGTTGTAATATGTTTGGTTTTACTTCAAAAAGAATGTAACTCCATGCATAAAAGTTGTACCTTGGAGGCTTGGATCTTTCTAATCAGCTTATAAGCTGGTTTGATCCATTACCCGTATAAATGGATCATGATATGACCCATTCCATTTTCTAACACCCCTCCACTCTTTTGCTTCTCAAACTCCTCTTTTTCTTTTATTTTTGAAAATTAGATATTTTTTCTCAACTTATTAGTTTAATAAAACAATCTTTTGCAACATCAATATTTTGTTTCATAGTAAATTTCATAAGATTTTATTCGTATAATGAAGTTTAACAATCTTTTGAATTGAGGAGGGAAGGTTCTAAATTTCACTTGAATCTATACTAATAAACCGTAGCAAATTCACTCACAAAGAGTCTTTTTTTCTTAAGGGTATAACCCATAAAAAAAAGAGGATAAAACAAGATTATACCTGAAAGACGGCATACCCTCTAACACAACTACGACCAGGGGGTCTTAGAGCAACTGCGGAAGATACAACCACACATGCCTCATTTTTCTAGGGGGCTCTAAATTTTTTTAAAAATTCGTATATTATATATATATATATATATATATATATTAATTTATTTTACAACAAACACATACAACTCATAATCCAATTTTTTAAATATATTTAACTCAATTACGAATTTTATAAAAGGTAGAAGAAAAACTTGTTCATTAAACATTTGACCCAATAACTCATTACAATTTAAAATTTAGGTAAAAAAACAAATTAACTCACTATAAATCTAGTTCCAAACGAATTACCATACACACACATATGGACCCATTTTTAGCATTCGCACAGGAAACCTAATCTTTTAGAGGCGGTCCTGATTATGATGGTTGCTAAAACAAAATTTGGAAACCCACAAAACCGGATCTCACCACATCTATACAAAGAAAGGGCCGAATCTAGATTCCAAAATTCTAGAAAATAGATCATACATAATCACCAAAACAGAGGCAAGATTGACTTGAAACTGACGCAACAACTTATTCGTGACCATTTTTTTTGTTTTTGTGGACCAAGTTGGGACCCCGCAACAATAATACATCACTCTTAAACCATCTTGGAAGCAAAAAAAACTTCATTGAGTCGACTCGACCATGGGTGAAGGTTTATTCAGACTGGGGTGGCGACCGCCCCCCCTGTTTTTTCGTGTAGTAGTGTAAATTTCCCGATACGTAGTGTAAAATTTTTTAAAAACCTTTATTTCGCCCCCCTGGAAAACAAAAAAATTAGTTCGCTTCTTGGGATTATGATCAAGCTTCTGGACTCCACTACCCAAGTGAAACTAGTTTGGTCTTGAGTTTTCCTTCCAACAAAGTGGGCCATTTATTCCAATGCAACGATATCAGGCCCAACTTTAAAGAAGATACAATATTACAATGGACATTGTAGCCCAACTAAAGAAAGGAGATCTTCTCCGTCACCGGACACCTATTCAAAGACACCATCGTTTTCAAATCCGCTCACTGGAACTTTCCATCGCTGAGATAGTGAGATCTTCATTTCTCGTTATACAAAGGTCTCCGATTTCTACTTGTAATCTCATTGCTCTGTTGTTTATAGGCTCAAAACCTAGGTTTTCATTTCGCTGAAATCGATTAGGTTTTATTTCTATTAGCGTATAAGCTTAAATTCCCGTAATGGTGATAAGGTAGATCATAATCCACTTGCTTGATTAACCCAACTATTACTAATCCCTGTTCCGATACCTACCAACGATGATAGGATGTATTATCAGCCAACTACCGTTTGCCCTAACTATATGCCTAAACATTTTTTTTATAAAAAATATTCAATTTTTATTATTGTTTTGTCATTAATCATGTCTCATTTTATAAGTTTTATTACGTGAAAAAAATAAATATTCTTTTATGATGTGCATTTGATGATTATTATTTATGTTTTATATGCTATAAAATTTATTTCAAAAAATTGAAAGTGTAAGAAAAAGTATACCTAAAAATCACCCATTGCCATATCTTGTGAACTTGGGTTAGAAAGATTAATTTGTTAAATGAGTTTAAAAACTAATGAGTTAACTGAGTTAAAAGATTAATAAACCTTTATGTAATAAATTTTGAAATTTTAAGGGTGTTAAATGGATCTAAACAAAATTGGATGGTAATTATTATTAGAGACAAGAGCCGGCCTCAAAAAGCAAAAAATATTTTGGGGCCTATGGCGAGAAAAAAAAAGGGCATTTTCAGATGTGGCCCTAAAAATTAAGGTTACCAAGAGTAAACGGAAAAAAAGACCCTCTAGTGAATTCAAGTATTAAATTAGGGTGTTCAAGAAAGCCAAAAACCGAACCGTATTAGTAACTAAAAAAGACCGAGCTTCATTCGTAAATGAAAAAATCGAACCGTTCGTAACTGAAAAATCAAACCGGATTTTGAATTTTGTTTTCATTTTGGTTCCTTATTTTGGTTTTTTTTCGGTTATCGTTCCAATTTTTTTTGAATTCGGTTTGTTTGGTTAACCGATTAAACCGAATTCAGATTTAAATTTATTATCTTATTAATAATATATTAGCTTGAATTCGATTAATTCAGACTGGTTTTTAACCGGTTTATTTGGTTTCTAATCGGTTTATTCGATTGAATTCAGTTTATTCAGATCTGTTTGTTTGATTTTAGACGGTTTATTTGATTTTTAATCGGTTTGTTCGGTTTTAACCGAAACCGAACCGCATCTCAAATTAGGTTGGTTTTTGGATAAGGAAAAAAATAAAAAATCAATTAAACCGAACATAATAAACCATTAACCGATTCAATATATATACATATATATCAAAATTTTGTCTCTTAAAAAAATTGGGCACGGGATAGAGGTCGGGTTTGCCTTTTCCCCGACCGCTCATGCACTATTTTAAACATTGATGTTATATATTTCTTATATAATTTTTTTTATATATAATATATAATTTTTTAAAAAATTTCAGGCCCCCTAAATTGTCGGGCCCAGAGTGGTCCTCCACCCCGCCCCTCCCCATGGCCGACCTTGTTATAGACCAAAGGGCTTCTAGCCTAGTGGTAGCCCTTGACTTCTCTTATGAGAGGTCTTAAGTTGTAGTCTCACCTAAAGTAAATATTGCTTTGGGTTGAGCCAACGCTCTGTTATTCGAGCGGAAGGGTGATCTATTTGGCAGGGTGATCCCAGTTGATCGGGCGTTTGCTGTCAAAAAAAATTATTGGAGGACTGTAAATTTTATAAGTTTTTGTTTAAAAATCTACATACTCTAATAAAAAAATATTTTTAGGAGACATGTCAATTTACAATGATATAAAGAAAAATTTTCTTGTTTCTCTCTCGTAAAAAAAATTGATAATTAAATCTTCTGGTTAAAAAAATTTACTAATTTACTAAAAATTAATAAAATTTCCATTATGTTTTATATGATATAATTTTAAAACCATTAAATATTTATTATTATTTGTTATTTATAATTTTTAAATATTCACATTTCTTATTTAACAAACAGCTATAAATCATAAATGTAATATATAAATTTTTATAGAAATCATTATTTATAATATATTATATTTGTTCAACACATCTAATACTAACGCAAGAGTTTCTAGTTTCTAGGCTAGTAGTTTTATTTTATATATAAAAAATTCAAATTTTCATCCCTAAAAAACTGGGCCTCATGTGTTGTACCTCCCGTTAATGGTCTTAGCCAGCCCTGATTAAAATTTGTTGCTATTATTTGATTTTAGGATAGTTTAAGAGTTCAAATGGCTTTTGTTTATTCGACTTCCTCGCTCTTATATGATAATTAACATCTTGTTTTTTTAGTAATTTTTTTGGATTTATTCCCCTCATAACTTAAATATACAAATATGACAGGATGACCTCACTTAATTTTACTACCCACAAACATAAGCAGAGGAGACAGACATTGCTTTTTACATGGTGGAACCACGTTTTTATAATTGTTTCTTGGTTTGTAATTTCATTTTACATATGCCTGGCAAAATGGGCGGGTCGGGTCGGGTAACAGATTAGAACGGTTCGGATTAGGATGGGTGCGGGTCAAAACGGGTTTTAAGCAAAATAAGTTCGGGTCTAAATAGATTGTTCTTAAAAAAATATCAATTTATTTTAACTTAAGATGTGTTATAAGTAAACAAATAGTCCATTTGGATAATTTTTAGTGATTTTTCTATCAAATATGTTATTAATCATTCTTAAGTATTTGAATCCATTGCATTTACATAGTTTTTTGGTTACCCATCTTGACCCGCATTGTGTTTTAAGTACTACCCATCTAACCTATTCAATATTATGATGTTACCCATTTCAACCCATTATACTACAATTTCTTACCAAACCAACTCATTTCCTTTGATATGGATAAAAATTGTCACCTTTAATTTTACATGTTGGTTGTGAAAAAAAGGAATGAATTAACCTCATATTTGTCTTTGTGAATTGGAGACTAAAATGAGAAAAGGTGAAGCTCATGGTATCAAAAGTGTTTTTGAGATGGAACAGGAGGTGAACATGAAAGAACTAGAGCAACAAGTGGATGATGATTTTAAATGATGTTAGCCATATTGACCGTACCGATACAAGTTTTCAAGTTGAAGAAACTTCAAGTGTTAAGAATTTAGCTAACAGTCTTAAAGAATCTTTGGCTAGATTGAGTGAAGGTATAATATTTGTAGTTGATTTAAAAAAGAAAACTTCCATGATCATTTTTGAGCTTTTAAAAATGACATCTTTGAGTCAACTAGGGTTGTTTGACACACTCTTAATGAGTCTATAAATAAGCTACATCTAAATTAGTCAGAGGCAGAAACTATTTGTTTTACTAAAGAAATAACTCTGATTTAGTACGTAAACCAACCTCTTAACTACTAAGATTTAAAGAGAGTCTGAATGATTTTAAAACCTACTGACTTAACACTTAATGAACTAAACAGTCCCTTAGAACAATTGAATAATTAAAAAGAGACCCCCGTAGCATGATAAGTTTTTGGGATTTGAATTATTCATCTTGTAACAAGTTGGCACTAGGATTTCAAACATCGTTCCGAGTTAGCGCTATAGGAAGTTTTCAGGTTTCCCGTCTTTAAATCTCTTGGATAATAATATATTGTTGTCGTCTCTGAATGATTTCTTTCGTTTTAAAATGGATGTGGAACAGGAACTTGTTTTTTATATGAATCTGGGGAATGCTAATCTTTCATGTGTTGTTCCTGTCACGACTTCGGAATTTGTTGAACTACAGAACAAATAATCTTGCTGGTGAAATCCTAAGAAGTGTAGCTAATTTATCCTCATTTGTGTAGTGAAAAAAAAATGAAAACTGGATGAATTGAAAATCGTGGTGCACACTTTTATATTAAACACTTTGGTGGTTCACCCAAATTTTTGATCGGATGAAATTTGTAATCGAAGAACAAATATGTTTTTTCGAGAGCAATTTAAGAACCAGTACATGATCGAATGCGTCAATTTTGAGATAAGAAGGAAGAGGTTAGTAACTGCTAAAAAGCAGTTTCTACGTCTTCTTTCTTCTTAAATTACCTCAACATAAATTATGTTGAAATTCGAAAAATCAAATTTTCTAATGCATTTTCAATACAACAATTTAAGTTCAAAAAAAATCGATCCAACCAGGGGCCCTGCCTCTTGGACCTCGCTCTATCCAGAGTGACCATCTCTTGGACCCCTGCTAAGGAGGCATTGCTTCTTTGGAACCTTTAATTAATTATAAAGCCTTAAACAAATGTATACTATACACCCAACTTATTTAATGAATTTTATGATTCATGTTGATAACTAAGTTAACAAATTATACTAAAATATCTGATAATTTATGTTAACAAGAGTATGAGACGAGACGAACTAGAAGTGACAATTATGACACATTCCATTAGAATGTTTTGATTTACCTAAAAGAATTTGCTTGTTGGTTCTACTAAAATTATACAACGGGTCAGTCGCTGTTATAAACCCTGTTGCAAAAATGGTTGCCAATGGACGTGTGATGCCGCCTATCATTCTGTCACCACTTTCTGGCTCCAGCCCATATTGACCCGACCACTGAGTCCCTGACCCCCTCTTTACCGGGCTTAAATGGAATTACGTGACTTTTTAAAATTTTATTTTTCAGTTATTTAATCTGTTGGGCTAGGTTCTTGTTACTGGCAACTTAATTAAAGCGTTCTAATTAAGTCACTCAAACTTTTTTGTTTTAATTTAGTAACTAAACTTAGATAAAGTGTTTTAATAATATACTTTTGACCTCTTTAGAATGTTACCATGCTCACATGGCATTTATCCTGCTGACGTGGCATTTCTTTATTTATTTTCATTTATTTTTAATGCTGACATGGAAAATGACACGGATTTTTTTATTTCCTGTTTTATTTTTGATTTTCAACTCTCTTTTTTTTTGTTTTATTATTTTTATTTTTAAATAAAAAACACTATTCCCTTTTACATATTAAAAAATGAATTTTTATCTCTCGATCTTTTTGTTATTGTTTATTTTTTTTCGATTTTTATCCCTCGATCTTTTTGAAAGTGACGTAAAAGAGTATTATTTATTTTTTTTTTAATTTTGAGGATTACAATTGAAATTTTTAATATAAATTAAACCATAACAAAAAAATCAAGAGCTAAAAGTCGGAAAAAAATTAAACCGTAACAAAAAAAATCGATGGATACCTAAATGGGAATAGTGTTTTTTAATTAAAAATCAAAAAATAAAACAAAAAAGAGAGTTGAATATCAAAAAAAAGAAGAAAAAAAAGGAAGAAATCCACGTCATTTTTTATGTCAACATTAGAAATAATTGAAAATTAAGGTAGAAATGCCACGTCAGCAGGATAAATGCCATGCGAGTATGATGACCTTCTAAAGAGGTCAAAAGTATAGGATCAAAACACTTTATCTAAGTTTAGTTACTAAATTGAAACAAAAAGAGTTTGAGTGACTTAATTATAACACTTTAAAAAGTTGGTTACATTTGTATAAAGTTTTCCCATTAAAATACATATACTGGCAATGAAACCACGATTATCAAGTGAGTTTCCAACTACCCCTTGAACATTTTAGAAAATTACTTTTAAACAATATGATTGTTTATAGGACATTCTGGTCCTGATTTAACCGAGATATTGATCATTAATATTTGTCATTCTATTGTTTGTAACAAAATTAATTAACAAAAATATTTTAAAGGATGATAATTTTGGATGAATTATTAGTTGACCTTGACTTTTCATTAAATTTGGTTGTTGATTTGCTCAATGATGAATCAACTGGCGTCCTTCATATCCACATAAACTTATTTTAATTAAATTTGTGGGGTCAAATATGGAAGTGTCGTATTCAGACAAGCACTCGTTCCTTAATTTTTCATATTTTGAAACGTAAAAGATACATTAGAAACCTAATCTCACAACGTACATCCCATTTTTAACTATAAATCAGGTGATTGTTATATTCATTTCAAGGGTAACCACCAACATGAGTCCTCTATTTTCTCCCTTGTGCTTGCTTCTTGTCATGATCTTGTTTCATTTTTGCTTATGTGACCAAAACTTTGATGATCGATTATGCATAGACGATGAGAGACAAGCACTTCTAGAGTTCAAGCATGGAATCATAGATGAAGCAGGTCGACTTGATTCTTGGGTTGGTGAGGAGAGTGATTGCTGCAAATGGGCTGGGATTACTTGTGATAATTCCACGGGTCATGTTCATCAGATTCATCTTCCTGGACTAGATGGTCATTGTTATTTTGGTATGATTTGTTACATGTATGATTCGTATGAAGCATGCGTAAAAGCTTATAACCTTCATAGGTTGAGAGGGGAATTAAATCCATCATTGTTACGTCTGAAGAAACTTAAGCACCTGGACTTGAGTTGCAATGATTTTGGAGGGATCCAAGTTCCAAACTTCATATCTTCTCTTGGAGATTTGAGGTATCTTAACCTCTCATATTCTGGATTTGGTGGAGTGATCCCTACTCAGTTGGGGAATCTTTCGAGATTACACGTCCTTTCTCTAGGAAATATGTATGATGCTGAAAATATTTATGGATTAGATGAATCAACTAGCTTGTCAAACATTCGGTGGTTGTCAAATCTACGTTTTCTAACTCATCTAGATATGAATGGTGTGAACCTAAGTAAAACAAGCAATTGGTCTCAGGTAATCAATACCCTTCCTTCTTTAGTCAAATTGCATCTGTCTAATTGTGAACTCTCACATATAGATCCCCATGCACCTATTCATAATCTAACATCCCTTACCTTGCTTGATCTCTCTTTTAACAACTTTAATAGTTTCGTGCCACTGTGGATATTCAGTATTACTAGCCTGGTTTCTTTGGATTTAAGTGGTTGTAATTTTCACAGCCCTTATCCTCGTATTGTTAGTACGGATTTGTTTCGTAATATGACTGCTCTCAGGTTGCTTTATGTCTATAGCAATGATTTCATGAATTCCTCCTCGGTATTAAAAGGGTTGTCTAGTAGTGTAGGTAGTAATCTAATTTTGTTGGATATTAGTTCTTGTGGTATCTCGAGCCTAGTTCTCGATTCCCTTCATAACTTGACCTCTCTTCAAAGCCTTTACTTGTCGGCAAATCAACTTTCAAAGAGAATACCTAAATCATTGGGTAACCTATGTAGTTTGAGAGATCTTGATCTGTCATTTATGGAATATCTTCAAAATAAATTAACATACATTGTGGAAAGTTTTTTTGAGTGCATATCTCCTGCCCTCGAGTCATTAGGCTTAAAGAACATGGGACTTACTGGTAATCTACCAGATCAACTTGGAAAACTAATACATCTCGAATACTTGGATCTTGGTTATAATCAGATTGTTGGTACAATTCCACATTCGTTAGGACAGCTGACTTCGTTGAGAGTATTAGACCTTTCTAACAATCTAATTTCTGGTCCTATTCCATTCTCTATTGGACGATTATTGTCGTTGGAGTTTTTAGATCTTTCATATAACGGTCTAAACGGCAGCATTCCGGATATCCTCGGTCAACTTTCCAAGTTGAGTGCTTTAGATCTTTCATATAACCGACTAAACGGAAGCATTCCGAATAGCCTCGGTCAACTTTCCAAGTTGGGTGCTTTAGATCTTTCTTACAATTTGCTGAAAGGTGTCGTGACAGAAGCTCACTTTGATAAACTAGTGAGCTTAAAATATCTGAATGGAAAAGGCAACAACTTGATCCTAAGACCTCGACTTTCAAACTGGATCCCCCCTTTCCAGTTATACAATTTGTATTTGAACTCGTGGGGTTTAGGGCCTCATATCCCATTGTGGATTCAACTGCAGAAGGATTTAACAGAGTTGGACTTAAGCAACACAGGCATTTCGGAATTCATACCTGATTCATTTTGGAGATTATTTCCCAATCTAAACTGCTTAGATATGTCACAAAATCGTATACAAGGAACGTTGTCAAGTATCCCTTCAACGCTTCTTTTACTTGACTTAAGTTCTAATGAGTTTGGGGGGAAATTAACTCAACTCTTCAATGGTAACTTTCCGATTTCTTTGGATCTATCAAATAATTTCTTTGTGGGATCATTGCATCATTTGTTGTGTTCCAATGGTGAGAAAGAGACACAAGCTCTTAATTTGGGTACTAATAGATTGTCAGGTGTCATTCCTGAGTGCTGGGAGAAGTGGCAAGAGTTGAGATTCTTAAACTTGAATAACAACAATCTTTCTGGTGGGATTCCCAGTACTTTCGGTTCTTTATCTTTTCTAAAATCATTGAACATGGGTGGGAACAATCTCTCTGGAAGATTGCCTGCTTCTCTAATAAATTTGACATACTTAGAGATCCTTGTGCTTGGTAGATGTTGTAAATGTGAAGTCATTACAGTTAATATTGTGCAGGGGTGTAATGTGTCAACTCTAATAAGTGTGAGGTTTACTAGTGTTAACTAGTGAAAAGTTGTTAGTGGTTGTTAATAAATGGTTAACAGATTAGTTAGCTGTTAATCACTTTTGATCTTGTTTTCTCTCAATTTCCTTTGTAATCAGTTTCGTATGAATGAGAAGATTTCAATTCCTTTCTAGTTTTGTGTTTATCTTTGAATTGCTAAATCTACAATTGGTATGAGAGCCTGGTGCTCGAGGCTCAGAATTCGAAGATTAACTAGATAGAAGGTGAAATCGGATACCGGCGATGGTGTCGACGAAGTTTGAAATCGAGAAATTTGACGGGAAGAATGATTTTAGCTTATGGAGGGTGAAGATGCGAGCACTCCTTGTCCATCAAGGACTCGCAGAAGCACTGGCCGGAGGAGAAGCTAGGGTGCCGGAGGGGGCTACAGAAGCGCAAAGAAAAGAGATCACCGATAAGTGGAAAGAAACTGGGGTAAAGGCACATAGTGCGATTATTCTTAGTTTGGGGGATCGTGTTTTGCGCGAGGTGTCGAAGGAACCCACGGCAGCAGGCATTTGGTCAAAATTAGAATCTCTGTATATGACGAAAAGTCTAGCTAATCGTTTGTACCTGAAGAAGCACCTGTATACATTTCAGATGAGTGCAGGGAAGTCAATAGAAGATCACACAGATGAGTTCAATAAACTCATCTTAGATCTTGAAAATATTGAGATTGTTCTTGATGAAGAAGATCAGGCTATCATCTTCTTCACCTCACTTCCACAGCACTATGATCATTTTGTAGATACTCTACTGTATGGTAGGGAATCGTTGACAATGGAAGAAGTTCTGTCTGCTTTAAACTCAAGAGAGTTAAAGACGAGATCTGATTTGAAGGATGAAGGTGGAGAAGGGTTGTTTGTAAGAGGAAGAGCTGACCAACGAGATCAAAGGGGTTCGAAGAACCGAGGTGCCACAAGGTCAAGATCAAGATACAGGAGAAGATGTTACGTGTGTCAGTCTGAGAAACACTTGAAGAGAGACTGCCCTGAATTGAAGAAAAGAAAGAATGACTTTAATGGAAATAAGCAGTCCAGCAATTATACTCAATCTGATAATCAATCAGATGGATATGATAGTTGTGAGGTGCTGATGGCAACTGATGCAATCTCTGGTGAAGGCTGGGTGTTAGACTCTGGGTGTTCATTTCATATGACGTTCCTGAGAGATTCATTTTGTGATTTGGAAATGAAGGATATGGGGACTGTGAAGCTTGGTGATGATAGGGCTTGTAAGGTTCTTGGAGTTGGAGATGTCATGCTGAAATTGAATAATGGATCAGAGGTGAAGCTTCAATCTGTGAGGTATGTTCCTGATTTAAAGAGATGCTTGATTTCCATGGGAACCCTTGAAAAGGAGGGTATGTATGTGTGTTTCAAGGATGGGAAGGCTAAAGTAATTAAGGGATCAATGGTGTGGTTTACTGGTTCAAGAAAAGGGAACAACATATACATGCTTGATGGTGGTGCCATTTCTGATAAAGCATTGAATGTTGTTAAGGTGAATGATACTCCGGCTCAATTGTGGCACAAGCGGCTGGGTCATATAAGTCAACATGGTATGAAAGAATTGGACAAGCAAGGAGTTTTTGGAAACTTGTCTAATTGTGAAATTGGTTTTTGTGAAACTTGTATTCTTGGGAAGGCTCATAAGGTACGGTTTGGAAGGAATACAACTAAAACAAAAGGGCTGTTGGATTATATTCATGCGGATCTGTGGGGGCCTTCTAGACAGATAACTCTAGGGGGTGCGAGATATTTCTTGTCGATAATGGATGATAGATCAAGAAGAGTTTGGGTGTATCTGTTAAAATGTAAAAGTGAAGCTTTTGTGAGATTTGTGGAGTAGAAAACTCTGGTTGAAAAGCAAACTGAAAGGAAGGTGAAGAAATTGAGAACTGATAATGGTTTGGAATTCTGTAGTGCTGATTTTAATGGTTTTTGTAAGAAGGAGGGAATTGCTAGGCATCTGACAGTTCCGGGCACTCCTCAACAGAACGGGCTTGTGGAAAGAATGAACCGTACTTTGCTAGATCGAGTAAGGTGTATGTTGCAGAATTCAGGCTTACCAAGATCATTTTGGGGGGAAGCGGTTACTACAGCGGCTTACCTTATCAATAGGTCACCAAGTTCGGCATTGAACAAGATGACTCCTATTGAAGTATGGTCTGGTAAGAAAGGTAGCTACCATCATTTAAGAGTTTTTGGGTCACTCGCTTATGCTCAAGTTAGTCAAGGTAAACTTGAGCCTCGGGCGCAAAAGTGTGTGTTTTTGGGGTACCCTGAGGGTATTAAAGGATACAGACTCTGGAGATTAGAAAATCCGAAGGCGATTGTGAGTAGAGATGTTACTTTTAATGAGGATATTGTATACAAAGATTTGATTGGAAGTGACAAAGCAGAGGATGAGTTGTCTAAGTCTCATAGTGGTGTTCATATTGAGGTGGAGGAAACAGTGGATGCTGAAAAGGATGTGAATGAAGTAATGAATGATCAGCCGATTAGAGCTGATTATAACTTGGCTAGAGATAGACCAAGGAGGAATGTGGTAGTTCCTATCAGGTACCGAGATGGAGATGATCTATCTGCTGTTGCGTTTATGGCAGCAGAAGTTGAAGACTTGTATGAGCCATTGTCATATGGTGAAGCCATGGAGTGTAAAGACAAGGATAAGTGGCTTGCTGCGATGCATGAAGAAATGGATTCTCTGTTGAAAAATGAAACCTGGGAGTTGGTTGAAAAGCCAGCTAATAAGAAGTTGGTGAAATGCAAGTGGTTGTATAAGATCAAAGATGGAATACATGGAGCTAAGCCTCGGTATAAAGCTCGGTTGGTGGCCAAGGGTTTTACCCAAAAGGCAGGTATTGATTACACTGAGATATTTTCTCCAGTTGTTAAACATACATCAATTAGATTGATTCTCTCAATTGTTGCTGATGAAGACTTAGAACTTGAGCAATTGGATGTAAAAACAGCTTTTCTACATGGATATCTTGATGAAAAGATATACATGGAGCAGCCTATGGGTTTTGAATGTTCAGGAGATATAGAGAAGGTATGTTTGTTGAAAAGATCTCTTTATGGCTTAAAGCAATCTCCTAGACAATGGTACAAGAGATTTGATGATTACATTGTTGCTCAAAACTTCAGAAGAAGTGATTATGATCAGTGTGTGTACATTAAGCAATATAGTAGAGGTAATTTTGTCTATTTGTTGCTTTATGTTGATGACATGCTCATTGCATGTAAAGACAAGCATGAGATTGAGGTTACAAAGGCAATTCTCATGCAAGAATTTGAAATGAAGTGTCTGGGAGAAGCTAAGAAAATAATTGGAATGGAAATTATAAGGAATAGGGATACTAAGGAGCTAAAAGTTTATCAGAAGAGTTATTTGAATAAAATACTCAAGAATTATGCTATGGATAAGAGTAAATGTGTGAAGACTCCTGTAGCTCAACATTTTAAACTTTCTAATAGTGATTCACCGAGTACTACTGAAGAGGCTGATTATATGCAGGGTGTTCCATATGCTAATGTTGTGGGTAGTCTCATGTATCTGATGGTGTGTTCCAAGCCTGATATAGGATTTGGGGTTAGTGTTGTGAGTAGATATCTCTCAAATCCTGGAAGAGCTCATTGGGCAGCTGTGAAATGGATATTAAGATATCTCAGTGGTACTAGAGAAGTTGGGTTGATTTTTGGCAGTGGATTGAAGCAGAGTGATTGTGTTTATGGCTTTGTAGATTCTGATTTTGCTAAGGATTATGATAAAGGTAGATCAATCACTGGATATGTTTTCAAGATACTGGGTAATGTCATTAGTTGGAAGGCAAGGTTGCAGTCTGTGGTAGCTCTTTCAACAACGGAAGCTGAATATATTGCTCTCACTGAGGCAATGAAAGAAGCTTTGTGGTTGAGCAGGTTTGCTGTGGATTTGGGTTTAAATTTGATGAATCCAGTGGTGTGTTGTGATAGTCAAGGTGCTGTGCAATTGGCTAAGAATAGTGTGTTTCATGAGCGCACTAAGCACATAAAGGTTAAATATCATTTTATTCGAGATGTTTTGAATTCAAAAGAGGCTGAAGTTCATCAAGTAAGATCAGAGGAGAATCCTGCTGATATGCTTACTAAGAGTTTACCTTATTCAAAATTTCAATGTTGTGTTGAATTGTTGGGTATTGGATAGTCTCACTGTAATCTGTATTGACTTCAAGGTGGAGTTTGTTGTAAATGTGAAGTCATTACAGTTAATATTGTGCAGGGGTGTAATGTGTCAACTCTAATAAGTGTGAGGTTTACTAGTGTTAACTAGTGAAAAGTTGTTAGTGGTTGTTAATAAATGGTTAACAGATTAGTTAGCTGTTAATCACTTTTGATCTTGTTTTCTCTCAATTTCCTTTGTAATCAGTTTCGTATGAATGAGAAGATTTCAATTCCTTTCTAGTTTTGTGTTTATCTTTGAATTGCTAAATCTACAGTAGAAATGAACTTGTTGGAAGCATTCCAACATGGTTTGGAACGGAACTCTCTTATTTGAGATTGCTCGACCTGAGATCCAACAATTTTCATGGAAATATTCCTCATGAGCTTTGCTATCTTACAATTATTCAGATTTTGGACCTTGCTGATAACAATCCATCAGGAAGTATACCAAGTTGCATCAACAACTTTAGTGTCCTTTCCGGGAAAGAAAATATCTCACATGATCCATTTGCCTTCTATTTAGCTTACGGTGGAGCAACTATTGCTAGCGATGAGCTGGTGACGAAGGGACGACAGGACACATATAGCACTATTCTTCAATGGGTGATGTTGTTAGACCTTTCTAGTAACAATCTTTTTGGGAACATTCCAAGTGAGATTACGACACTTGTAATGTTGAAATCACTCAATCTATCAAGAAATCAATTGTCTGGAAGGATCCCAGTCAATATTGGAGACATGAACAAACTTGAATCCTTCGATTTGTCATTGAACAAACTTTATGGGGAGCTTCCCGTGAGCTTATCAAGCTTGAGTTTCTTGAGCAGCTTTAATGTGTCCTACAACAATCTGACTGGAAGAATTCCATCAGGTACTCAGCTTCGAGGCTTCAACCGGTCCAGTTTTTTTGGTAACAAACTTTGTGGACCTCCACTCATCGAGCAATGTGAAGTCGAAGTACTTGACACAGGAGATCGAAATGAAGAAAATGGATCACACGGAACAGATTGGGGCTTGATTATTAGTACGCTACTTGGATTAGTTGTTGGTTTTTGGATCATTGTGGCTCCGTTGATACTCAGTAGATCATGGATGACTGCATATTTTAGATTCTTTCGTAAACTGAGGTTGAAATAAATTTGTCATCAAGTAATGTTGAAACATGTCGTGATTATGTAAAAGTTTGTAGTTTCACTCTAGAAAGATATATACATATACATACATACATACATACATACATACATACATACATACATACATATAAAGTTTAAGATAAGCTTGTATCGTATCGTATCGTATGGTATCGTGCTGTATCGTATGGTATCGTATGGTTTCGGTGTCGGTGTGGTGTGGTGTTGTGTTGTGTTTGTGTTTGTGTTTGTGTTTGTGTTGTATTTGTATTGTATTGTATACAACTATTGGATGCATGTCATGTATGTTTCTATAAATTTCTTAATTCAAAATGATCTCCAAAAAATTGAAACGATTGATAAAGATATATAAGAACAAATAGAAAATAAAGATAAAGAGCATCTGAATCTTGTATGAACAAGAATAATTGTGGTTTTAGAAGTCATCGCTATAATATGTTTAGCATTAGTGAATTTTGTGTCGTACATGTTAGGTCCCGTTTGCGTCGTACATGTTAGGCATAATTCTCTTTTATACATATAACTCAATTTCATATGATTTGTTTATACATTTAACCTTTTTAAAGTCATCGCTATAATATGTTTAGCATTAGTGAATTTTTTAAGTTTCTAAAGGTTTGTATTTATTTCTTTCATTCGTTGGATTTTTTTATTTGCTCTCAGGATTAGCTTTTTCACTCATTAACTTCCTAATAAATTACCTTTTGAGTTTATAAAGTTTTGAATTTATTCATTTCACCCTTTCAACATTATAAAAACTATAAAAAAAATTATTTTTGCCCCTACGAAGCTTCAAAATTTTCCATTTTGTTTCATAACTAAAAAAATTCTCACATGCATAATTTTATATGAAGATCCGTATAAATTTGATTTGATTGACGTTTCTTTGTACACTTTTTATGGGAATCAAATAGTGCTTTTTTGTGTCTGTTTTATGTACTTTTCAGTTGGTCTGTGTTTTGACGTAAATTTTGTGTAGAAACGAGTTAGCTCAAATATAATATGTTTTTTTTCCGACAGAATAAATTTAATTTGTTATGCGTATTGACGTCACCACAGCGCGTGACGGTCAACATCAGGGGGCTATAATTGGAGATACCATTGTTTCTGGTACAGAATTTATTTAGAAGTGCCGGTGGCAAAAGGCTACCGACCACTTCTTTGTTATAAAGAATACGTTCTAACAACAATCAAATAAAACTGGCTAGATGGGTTGGTAAGATGCGTGTATCTACCCATAAAGGTCACAGGTTCGAAGCATGTGGCTGACATTATTTTTCCTATGTTGGTCACATCTTTGTTATAAAGAAAAGTTATTGTCACATTCCGAGCCGGTGGGTTGGATCGACTTCCCCGTCGAGCGGAAGGTTCCCGAGGCGCGATATCGTGAGTGATAATCAGAATGATCAGATTGTTTACATTGCACATGATATATAAATGAGAAACTGCTAAGTAAAAATAGAATTACAAAGTTAAATTACATCAGTTAAGTTCATAATTTAACAATGTAAATCTACTATCACATTATAAATCTTCTATCTTGTATCTGCACAAGATATACAAAATAAATCTGTAAAATGATGCTTCAAAATATGCAGGTCCAAAAAGCTAGGTCCTCTAACTGGAATCCTAGTCCAAAAGTAATAACTCATTAGTTGACCTGTTCGTCACCTGAGAAGTCATGCAAAAATAAAGTCAACACATGGTTGGTGAGTTCATATAGTTTTATAAAAATGAGTTTGAATAACCTTTGAATGACAACCTTAACCTCACCATTAACCACTTATACCATCCAGTTCAGTATGCTTATATATAGGGCATATGTAGGGTCGAACTTACCGCCCACCCAGCCACCGTCCCACCACATACCAAACCACATGATATATTGTTCCTGGTGATAATTAAGCGTTTCATCCCACTTCTTTGATTCCATAACCTTTGATCCTTAGCATTTGATTACCCTGAAAATGATTTCCTTGATCCCCCGAAATGACAACCTTAACCTCATCAACGACCACCTATGCTATCCAATCAAGTATGCTTATATATAGGGCATATGTAGGGGACAAGCCCCAGCCACCGTCCCACCACATACCGGACTGCTTAGCATATTGTTGTTAATGATAATTAAGCGTTTCACTCCATTCACCTTCATCTAAGATTTTGATTTCCACAACTAGATTCACTTTTGATCTCTTGAGTTCACCATGTATTCATGATTACCCCAAAACATTTGTAGAAATATAATATTAAATGTTTAATTAAATTAATAATTAAGCATTTAAATACAACTAAGACATGATGATTGGGCCTTATTTGACTCAATCAATTAGATTTAGTTATTGGTGGTTGTCCAAGTTGTACCCTCTCACACGTGGCCCATATCAAGCATGACCCACTAGGAGTCTACCTGTATGCGTTGAGACTTTCATGATGCCCATATCAGCTTGACCCATTGGTCTACTGTACATGCCGGGACTTTAAGGATATCATTTGATTTTTGTTCGTCTGTGATTCTCTTGATTTCGTTTGATAGTTTAAGTTATTGCCCATATAGCCTGACTACAAGAGTCTACTATTTATGCCGGGACTTTCTGTGTGTTACACGTGGTCTTGATTTCTATACAACTGACATCCACCTTAACTTAAGCAATTAATGATTTCATTAGATCTTAATGATTTCATTATTTCAATGATTCACACACGGTTATGATTTCCTTGATTCTCTTGATTCTGATCTTTTGATTTCCATGATTCCACAATGATTATAGATTCTTGATTTGGATCCTTAGTTTACTGATCACACACTGGATTAGATTCCATTGAATTTGATCTTAAGCTTTAGTTCTTTCGATTCCACTTGAATTTAGATTCTCGAATTTGAGCTTGATGGACTAAGGGTTTGTTTAGAGTTTTAGAATTAAGGTATTACTCATAAGAGTAATTTAATTAACTTATTAGTTAATTCTGCATAGCAATTACCTAGACAGGAGTCTAGGAGTATAAATGTAACATCACTGTATTTCAGGTCGTCCGTACATCTGTACGACTGTACTGTTACGACCTGATATGATAATTATTAATGATAATAAATTATTGGATGATATTATTGATGATTGGTATACATATTGAGAACATATTATTATACGCATAAACCCTGGGAAGTTTAGTTGTAACCCAACTAAACAGAACCGGAAAGTTTATCGCAGTTGAATTCACAGTATGGATTATTGGTTTAGAATGGAAAGGAATTAAGAGTTGGTTATTGTCTGGTTGCTAAACATAGTCAAGGACACATGGTCATAGCTTATCGAAATAGCGGTGGGACGGTGGCTGGGGCAGTTGTGACTGACCCCTACATATGCCCTATACATATGCATATTTCGGTCTATCACGGATGTGTCAGTGACATGGTTTAGTGGGGTTTGGATTGGGAAGCTATAATATTAAAGATGATAAATTAGTGAAAGCTTTATTGAAATAATTACGCGTTGGTGAGGTTACGAACATAATTTAAACGCGAATGTTAATTCAGAAATATTAACTTAATAATGTATTCGCGTGGGTGACGATTCACACGAATATAATTATTAAGAATAATATTCTGAAACGATATTCCATAAATAGTAAATCGAATCGAAACACGATACGAGCGTTGGATTCGTAAAGGTGACGATCTTTACGAATACGTACGGAAGTAACGCGTTTCGACGAGATAACGAAATAATATTAAACGATAATAAAATAAGAAAAGTAAACTAAAAACGTTTATTAGGAATTACAACCTAAAACGAAAACGAACGAATTATTTTATTTAAATGATTGATTTAACGAAAATAAACGGAGATATTTTATTTGAACGATTTTATTTAAAAACCATCTTATTAAAGCGGAACATAATTATTTGAATGTTTTATGTTTTAAAACGCGTTTACGAGAAAACCCGAACATTTAATATATGTTATCGCGATAAAAACGAGACCGAGCACGGGGAAATGGAACGCGATATAAGGAAGAAGCATAGTTTCTTCTTCCTCACTTTTCACCTTTTCACTCTCTCTAGACTCAAAAATCCATCACCTTCTCTCACTAAAACTTCTCTCTACGATTCCTCCTTCGTTTCTCAACGAAATCACAAGATCTTGGCGCCTAAACGACCGTGTGATCGAGGGGAACGGAAGGATACAAAGAAATCCAGATTCTCATCACGACTTGAAGGTAGATATTCTGTTTTACTTTTTGGGTTTTTCACTTACATAACAACCGGAGTATATTAGTATGTTTAAACGATTTTAACAAATAAAAACCCTAAAACGATCATGTGTGAGTACGGGAAAACCATGGGTGTATCAGAATTTGGCAGAAGTTCAACGAAGGAGATAATGGACAGCTCCTCAGTTGCAGGTCGACGAACCTCTTTCCCCCAGCCGAACCTTTCCCCGTTCGTGTGTCTGTGAGGACCGAACCTTGTCCCAACAAAACCTGGCACTCACGAACCTGAGGCAGGTGGCGAACCTTGGGGCGGCGAGACTTTCTTCCACCGAACCTTTATGATGTCGCAGAACCCTACACAAGGGCCGAACCTTTCCACTAGCCGAACCTGCCCTAGCTAGCCACGAACCCAAGGGTGGCGAACCCTGGGCCAAACCGGACGCCTCTGTCAGCCGAACCCTTTGGTCTGCAAATTATCATGATGACCGAACCTTGGACGAACTCTAGGGTGACCGAACTGATAGCCGAACCATCTCTGAATGGCGAACCTTACATGGTCGTACCTCCTAGTCAGGCGAACCCGCATGTGGCCAGCCGAACCTTGGCTGTGCGAACCATGGGACAATCTGTGTAGGCTAGTCACGAACCTGGGCCATTTTGGGCCGAAATCTGTGGGCTGTGGGATTCAAATTCATGAATCAAGGAGAAAGGGGGGGGGGTACAAGAATACAATTAAACCATGATAAATGAAAGAACATGCAATTCATGCATGCATAAGTAAGTTGAGTTGCCACCTTTTTCATTTAACAATAAGATATACACCTTGAGGTTTTACATAATGGAAACATTTTATGGAAATAACCTAAATATAAGTTTCTTAAACATAAATTAGATTTTAATAATTCAAATTATGGTGGTTGAGTTAATTAAATCCTGTATGTATGTTTAGAAATATGTAAAACTAAGCTTGGCAACTTTTAGTATACATAATTATGGGAGTTACGCATAAGGTTTCATAGGTATATTTATCATCACTATACGATTGAAACTCATAAGTGTAAAACTTAAAACTTATGATAATAATTTTCGTAGCAACGAGTGTTCATTCAAACTTAGTGAAAATAGACTAAATTATTAACATAGGGATGAACTTAAAAGTTAAACACGCGTATTTATAACTGTGAAACTCACGATGAATACAGGTTGTTGAATTATTCTGATTTTGTATACGCGAGCGCGCATTCTACGAAATTACGAATTCTAAGGACTCAGGTGAGTTCTCATAACCTCCTTTTAAATCTTTTGTTTTAAACTCTGTGACAATCCGGCAATTCGCGGTTAACCCCGTTAACAAAAAATTAACAGAAAATGATACGAAATGATACGAAATCAAAACAGAAGGATTTAATTTGAACAAAATAAGCCCAAACACATTTAAAATATAAGAAATTAACTTATAATTATATAAATGGTTCAAGTTTGACTTTGAAGAGTCAAAATTCGGCCATATGAGCATGTAAGTTCGAAATTCATACTAATTCAATGAAATTAATCGAATTAAACCTTCCAATAACGCACACTAATGATCCTTAACAGTAATCATACGTTATTAAGTTAATTAATGATCGAATTTAACTCAAAACGACTTCAATAGTCGAAACCGTCCCTAATCATTATCAAATTCGTAGAAACTTATCAAAATTCTCACAATTGAAATTCCCTAAACCTTGGTCGGCACCCTTAGAGGCCATTTCGTTCGAAGATTTGATCCAAGAAGCCGTAGATAGAAGAATTTGATTTGAGGGTAGCCGAAACTCAACACACAAGTCGAGATACTTCAATTTGATATCAAAACAAGTAAGTAATCACTCCTACACACCCTAAACATGCCGATTTAGCAAAACCCTATGCTATTTTCGGTTAAAAACATCGAATTATAGGGATTCTACTTCTAGGGTTTGTTCTATAAACCTATTTGGGGGTTTTCATGAAACAAGTTTGAAAATCGAATTAACTTATACAGATAGTTTCGTGCTATCATCTTAAACGAAATCCTTATGTAAATTTCACTTAACAACTTCGAATTCCACGATTTCAATTTCTAGAATTCTTTAAGTTGAACGAATTGGGGGGTTTTTAACAAAACAAGTTCTCAAATCAAATTAAATTAGATACATAGCTTCGGAACAGCCTATTAAACGAAATCCCCATGATGATGTTATATGATTATAACGAATTGCAAAGGATCTAGTTCTAGGGTTCATGACATACAATGATTTGGGGGTTTCGATCTAATTGGACGTGATAATCAAATTAATACATACAGAGAGTTTCGGAATACTATTTATAATAAAAACCCTTTGTCAATTTCATTGAAACATAGTGAATTATATTAGTTCAAGTAATTTAAATCTTTTGGGGGGTTTTGAGTAAACGATCATAGGAATCAAATTACTTGTACATAAAGGGCCGAAATTCTATGATTAATGAAAACCCTATGGTTTGGGGTTCGATCAGATTCGAATCGGGGTTCGATTTGGAGCCTTTTGCTTCGGCTAGGGATTAACAAAGGGAACCTGACCCTTTGATAGTTAAAACCACTTTAAAACCAACTTAGTAATGAAATCAGAAGCAGAGCAGTTGGTTGGGGGTGTGAGTGTGGTCCAGGAGGTCAAGGGTTCGACCCCTGCTCCTGCTGGTTTTTGATTTAAGAACCAATTTTTGTATTTTAAACATAACTTCTTCATTTTAACTCCGTTTCGATCCGTTCAAGTTGCGTTGTAACTGTAATGAAAATACGAACAATCTGAAACGATAAAATTCATATTTATATCTGGAACCATAATCGCGTATGATTACGCATATTTTAATAAAATCGTATATATACTTATACGGCTTAATTAAACAATTTTAAAGACACGCGTACTTATGTATGCACAATTCTAATAATCTAACATACGTGTGTTGACACGTATGTGATTACAAACACCAAACGACATCCCGAATAACACAAAGTTATTGTTAAAACACAGGTTCTTCGTAGAGGATTTTCTACGCGATTTCACGTGTGTTGATCATTCTGTTTGCTATCAAAGGTGCGTACACGACCCCTTTTCTTATTTTAACTGTTTTGGGGGGAGAAAACATGTGCAACAAACATTTTAGATACATATCACTTGCATGAGTTAGCTATTTACATTAAGTGCGAACATAACATTACAAGTCCTTACATTTCGAACCGTTTAGTTTGCCGTAGTGCAAAGTGTGGTAGTTGAAGATAGATCTATTGGGTTTGACAAACCTCACTTGGTAGATTGTAGGTCTACGCAAGTGTTTGACTAGCCAATTTACATTACTATTGTTTGTGCTAGACAATAGTGGGAAAGGCAAATTACATTCTAACAGTCAGCTTCGGTGTCGACCGCTTATGTAAATAATACAAATGACTAGCTATCATGACTATGCATGTGTGATTATGTTATCTGCAAACATTTCATTTCAAACAGTTGTTTCAAACATTTGTGATCAAACAAACCTGTGTATGCACCAACCTTTGTGTTGACTTGATTTACATGTTTTCTCAGGACGTTAAGGTACAAGAACAAGCAAGCATGGACTAGGAGACCGAGTCTCATGCATATTTTACATTAGAGTTGTTTGGATTTGAATATTTGAGACATTATCGTTGTAATTTACATTTTGCAAACATTGAGTTGTTTTACTTTTTACAAACGATTCCGCAATGTTTTAAAACTCTGAATTTTTCAATTAAGACCAAAGTTATGTTTGAAAAGCATATAGAGGTCTTCGCTGTGTCTAATGATCTGAGATCCTGGTTTGTCACGTCCCAAACGGTATGATTCCGTTAGTTGAAATTTGGGGGTGTGACAAACTCGGAGGTGAAACATGTATACCAGTTTACATATAAATTTGATAACACATGGATGATACATGTTTATTGTTATGATATTCATATTATTGGATTATCATAATTCCATGGGTCGTTATTGTTGACTTCGGTCATCTACAATGGTCGCATGTATTGTCACTATTCAATGAGTTGTTGCTAATGACTCCGGTCATTCGCAACGACTGCATGTATTGTCATTATTCCATGAGTTGTAGCTGATGACTTTGGTCATTCGCAACGGCTGCATGTATTGTCACTATTCCGTGGATCGTTGTGTTGATTTTGGTCATCCGCAATGATTGCATGTATTGTCACGTGGATTGCCACAACTCCGTGTATCGTTGTCATTGACCTTGGTCATTCACAATGATGCATGTATTGTCACTTATACTATTTGAGAATATTGATGATTGAGATTGGTTGAATTTTTATGTGATTGATTATCTATGATTAACTGAATTATGTGATTGTATGTTTATGTTCATGTATTGGGTTATGTGTTGGATTATCTAGCAGGTGCCATGTGGATTTTCTCAGAAAACTATAAACTTTTATAATCATATTATAAAACACTTTTAAATATAAAAACTTATGATTACTCACCAACTACTTTGTAGTTGACACTTGATTTTTACATGTTTCAGGGAACGAGGAGAAGTAGGTAGGGCAGGATAGCTCTATATTTTTTGGGGACATCATCACTTAGGTTCTTGGACTTAGCTAAATAACTGAAATTCTGAAGACTAGAATTTAGTTAGATAGCTAAATCTCTTTTGTATTTGATGTAATTAATTCATGATGAACATGATTTTTGTGTAATTAATTTGGTTGATTAATTGATATGTGATGATTTAAATTAGATGTCCACGAGCTTATGAACAATCTACACATCCCTCGTGGCATCCCGACGTTTTCGCCATCGGTCGGGGTGTTACAGTAAACAAACATATATAAAGCATATAATAAGTAAAAGCATTTACGTAAAACAGTTTAAATAAAAAGGTTTACGCATGCTTCTCAGCCCCGCGTTTGAAAACAAAAATGTTTAGAAAAGGGGCAATGAACTCACCTGTGTTGCTCTGTACTGTACTACCACAAAAATGAGCGCTCGTTGTTGTAGTCTATGTATCTTCGGTTCCTGAGTTGTTTTAAGAAAGTTCGAATACGATAAGTACTTATAATAGTCGTCGTATCTAGGGTTTGGTCTCGGTGTGCAACTAAGTGTCCTATGTACTAATGTGATTCTAAGATTTCATCTATCTAGCCTAAACCAATTACCCGGTAGTAACCCTTATTCCCCGATTAATCATAACCAATCTTAAATTAAAGCATCTTTAAGTTATTTTATTTTAGATTAAAGGTTTAGAAAACATCATTTATTGTAATTTAATAAGGTTTATAAATCATTTCTTTTATTAAGAACATAATTAATTAAAAGATGAGTATAATTACCATGACGGGCTTGAATCAGGCCCATTGGGCCAACCTCGGGCCCATTTATTAACTTTGATTTACAAGTGATTTCCCATCAACACTTTGATTAACTAATCATAGATAGTTCAAGTAAATCATCTAATTTAGTTATCTATGTTTATGAATTTTTCTTAAGGTTTAGGTGTTAATACTTTAATCAACACTCGAAACCCTAAATTTTAGTTAGTTTTGACCCTCATGATTTCTCAATTGTTTTAAATTTCAAAATAGTGTTATCAACTCTTTGAGGGATAACATTCGCGTTAAATCCTTGGGGTAGGTGTTGATTGCATGCAAGGAAACCCTATTATCCCTTGTTCTCATGCTCACACGCACAACCTCGACCCATGCATGCAATGCATGGATACCATGCACACACACACACACACACACCGATTAAGGTTTCATGCTCACAACTTAGACTAGATTACCCTTGTGTTTAAACTCTTGGTTATCCATGTTAAGCCAAATATTGACCTTGTATTCTTTCCCAATAATAATCTCTACCCAAGTCAATGAGTGCGAAAGGGATGTACGGCCGAACGGTGGTCTCATATGGTTGAGCTCCTAGCCGGATGAAGGCAACCGTCCGAAAGATCGACCGAAGGAGGCTGATTAGGTTGAATGAGTCACTAGCGAATGTCCCCTTGGCCGAACCATGGGTTGGCCGAATGAAAGTGTTGTGGCCGTATGGGTCTAGCCGACTAAGTCCCGACCGAAAGACATGACCGACTGTCTCGGTCGATTAACTTCTGGAAAGGCCGAATGAGGCTGGCCGAACAAAGGGCTAGACTGGCGAAGGAGGAGCCGACTGGAGGGAGTATGGCTCGACTAGCTAGGGTCGAATGGCCCTTGGTTCGGCCGAAGAAGGTTGGCCGAAGGAGCTTGGCCATTCGGCCAAAGGAAGCCTGGTTGAACTCATTCGACGAGCTGATGGATTTGTCATTCGGGGGTTTCAAACCCATCAACAACAACAGCTCTATCTTCGACCCAGAGCTAGCCTTTGGTGTGGAACAAGTTCCTAAATCCACTATGTGTGTTTCATGGTGATTTCCTAAGGGTTTGCAAAGATTTTGGGCCGAGTCTCAAAGGGGTTCGATCTAGGGTTTTCAAACCCTTAAAACCGAATAAAAACATGGATTTTACCTCGAATCAGCCGGATAAAACCTTAGATCCGTTGTACTTTCGTGATCTACAAGTGATGGGGGTCGTTTAGACACCAAAATGGCTCGATTTCATGGAGAAATGAAGGAGATCTAGTTGTGGCTTTTAGAGAGAGAAAGAAGAGAGAGAGAGATGAACGATGGTGATGATAGATCCGGTTGGTGGGGAGTGTTAAATGGCCATAAATGCCATTTAGTGCTTCCCAAAACATCCGTGTAAATTCGGGTCCGTTCGGTTTCGCTCGGTTTCGCGAAAAATGTCATTTTCGCTTCATTTTTGAAATGAAACGGCTCGGTTTTAAAATAAGGTTAATAAAATTATTTTAGGTGGTTATTCTTAGTAAATTAACTAAATATATTTCGTTTATTTTAAATTTTCAAAAATATCATATATACTTGTTTAAAATCGAATCGTATAGTCGTCGTGCGTATTCGTTCGAATCGTCACCCGTACGAACACGACGATAACTATACTTTTCAATATTGTTTTCTACTTATCGGATATCATTCAGAACGTTAAACTTTCAGATTTATTCGTACAGATCGTCACCTATACGAATAATCCGTCGATTTAGCATTCACGTAACGACATCCGTGTTGTTTTGTTCTATAAAGCCTCACATACGTTTATACATAGTAAAATCCTAACACATAATCACATGATGGTTCTGTATTGCCAGATAATTATCTGACTGATGAACCATGTTTTCTGAGTTTTGTTTCTCTGTAATGATATATGATACGAATATGAAATACACTGAAATACGTAAAGTTTATACCTGATTACTGTTCATGACACTGTTGAGATCACTGTTCCGGTACTGGTTCCGGCACTGATGTTACAGTTACTAACACTAAACCAAAAAAAAAGTGGCTAGATGAGTTGGTTATGTCTCTTGCGTTTCTCCAGGTGGTCTAACGTTCAAAACTTGCTGATGCCATTTTTTTATATTTTAGGTTTTAGTCACTTTCTTTCTTAAGTAAGATTTCATTATACTGTTAGAGCAAGGAACTACTAGGATGAGTTAATTATGACTTTAAGGTGTTATTTTAGTGGTCAAAGGTCAAAACTTTTTGCTAACAAATATTTTTTTTCCACGCTAGCATTTCTAATGTTTCAATCCAACTCACTTACTATATATAATATATATGTGGTTGGTCCTTTTTTCTCATCTTTAAAAGCCTAATCACGACGTGAAATAATTTTTTTCCACTCTAGCATTTCTAATGTTTAAATCCAACTCACTTACTATAGATAATATATATGTGGTTGGTCCTTTTTTTTCCATCTTTAAAAGCCTAACTACGACGTGATTTAAGCATGCTATTTGGATAAACACGCTTATATCTTATAATGTACAAACAAGCACATGCCCGCCGCGAAGAGCGGTCACGTCATCTAGTTTAGTCTTGATGAGGAACCTTAACAAGTATAATGGAAGCTTTATAGTGTTAATAGATGTGATTCCAAGAGTCACATAATTGGGGTGGTCTCGGGGATGGTTGAAATTTATGTTACAGTGGTGGACCAGCTGCTAAAAAATTAAAAAAAAACTGTTCAAAATGCTGGTTGAGACAGCTATGTAACGACTCAAAATGATTCCGACAAAATTCGGTATAGGATGGACCTTTTTTTTAATGTCAATTTGATTCAGTTGAGGTGTGTTCTAACCAAAAATTAGTTCACCTTGAAATGGGTCAATTTGGGGAGGGGAAAAAAGAAGAAAAAATGTATCAAAAATAGGTTCACCCACTGTATTTGTATCTATGACAGCTAATGGCCATAAATTGCAGAGTGTGTTGACCAATGTTTATTCACAAAAGGTAAATGTGGTCCGTGGTCTTGTTACTATTGGCAAGTTGTTATTGGATTTTATGTGTTCAAGATTTCTGAATTCTGATTCGGTCTCTGCGTATGCTTTTGGGATGGCTGTCGGCTTTGCGTATGATCTGGTTTTTTAGTATATTTCTAAGTCAGAGCCCAAGTTGCCTCTGTTATCTTGTGATAATCCTTAGACTATCCACAGCGGTCACCCCACTGAAAACCCTTCCCCACCGAAATTTCCTGCCACGTCATCACCCCACTGAAATCCTTTAACACCCACAATGGTTATCCCACTGAAAACTCTTCCCCACTATTCCACATCAACCACTAAAACACCCCACAATGGGTCCTATTTTAAAAAAATGGACCAATAGGAGTAGAGGAGCTCCACGGGGAGCGGGAGCCGTGGAGGGGCTCTTGTGGTTGCCGCTGGGGGAGGGTAGCGGTGTTCCCGCTGACCCCCGCCCAAAAAATCTTCCCCGTCGAACCAGCGGCTCCTCCGCTGCGGGTGGTCTTATATCGTGTCTGAGCTTGCCTCTAATTCAATTGGCTGAATGATCAAAATTATTTTAACAAAATTAGCAACAAAGAGAATTTCATATGATGCTAATAAAGTTTGCACACACATTCTCACTCTCTCTCTCTCTCTCTTTCTCTCTCTCTCTATATATAGGGAAGTGTTCAAATAATAACTCACTCTTAAAGCAATAACCCAGGTAACTTTGTCAAGATAAAGCCAAATCTTGGATTTTTTTAACATCATTGTAACACATTTACAACACTATGTTCTTTATGAGTTTGTGAAAATTCATCACCTCTATATATATATATATATATGTGTGTGTGTGTGTGTGTGTGTAGGGCCGGCCCCGATAATCAAAAAAAATCCGGGCCAGGGTCGAGAAAAAAAGGGGTACTCTTACAAAAAACTAATTCAATAATATATATATATATATATATATATATATAAACTTAATAATATGAATATATTTGTTAAAAATATTAATAAAACCAAAGTACGGTAGCATAATAATATATTTTAAATAGCTAAGCAAATCGTGAGGCTATCCAAGCATTTCTTGAAGCAAAAGTCTCGATCATCTCTTCGATATCCATATTGTCTAAGATAGCATTCTCATTGAAAACCATTGTTAATCCGTTAAGTTGGTCTTGTGGCATTGACGATCGTAAACAAAACTTCAACAACTTCAACTTAGAAAAACTTCTTCCTGCCGATGCCACCCGTTCTTCATCCATACTTTCATCAACATCTTCATTATTGCTAGCATGGTTGTAAAAATCGGGATTAATCGGTGATTAATCGCTAGTCGGAGGTCTACAGACTAATTTTGGTCGAAGCGGCCAATTAATCGCTAATCGGTCAACGGCGGTCAAATCCGGACGTAATCGGTCCTAATCGGCCACAAATCGGGCAAAAGTCAGCCGATTTCCAACGATTCCGAGAACAGGATACGAAAACAAATTATGGTGTGAACGACGATTCCGAGATGGATTGGCAACGAAGATGTGAGTGATCAATGGTTCCGACGAATTCCAGATGTATCTTCACATTAACCCTAATCCGAAGGCATCTGAAATTGAAAAGCTGCACACGGGAGGGAATGAGGGATTGATGAACCAGACTTCCCTCATGAATGGGCTTTATGTTGGTCTATTTAGATGAGATGGGCCATGTTTTTTTAAAAAAAAACTAATATTAATAGGCCCAATGTGAATTAGTTAATTACATCTTTGATTTATTTGAAAATGTATGTATAAAGTTTTGTATATATGTATAATTTTGAAAAATTCTATATAAAAATTAAAATTCGATTAATCCCGGTTAATCTCTAGTCCTTACCTCGCTGACCGACTAGCGACTAGCGATTACTCCAATCATGATTGCTAGCATTTTGGGACCTGGGAGGGCGCGCGACTGCGCGGTTGTGCATTCAAAGAGACAAAGGTGCTGATTGTTTTTTCAGATGTAAAATGTCTGCAGTTCACGGATCATGACTGCAGACATCTGCAGAAAAAGAGTTAGACCAAATGTCTGCTGTCTGCAAAACACAAACTGTTTAATTTTTAATACAAGAAGATCAAAAAATTCAACTTGAAAAAAAAAAAAAAAATCTTCTGTCAAATCCAACAACATCACAATAAGGTCTTAAACTTCAAAGATAAAAAATTCAACTCAAAAACAAATATCTAAACGTGATTTTCACATCTGATGGTTAATAAATCAATCAAAGAACAAAAATTCAAACCTACAGCGAGATGGAGGGCTTGATCGGAGGGGGAGTCACCGGGAGAAGCTGGTCGGAGATGGATGGCTTCCGAACAAGACCATTGGTTGGATTCCAGTCACGGGTTGTAGAACATCGGGAGAAGCTTGGGTCGGAGATGGAGGGCTTGATAGGGGGAGTCACCGATAGAACCGCCGGAGATGATGGCTTGATCGGGGGAAGAGGCGGCTGTAGAGAAGGATTCCCGATGGTGTCTTCCAAAACCTAAAAAATTGTGAACAACGTAAATGGGTAAAAAAGAAAACACGGGAAGAAGAGAAAAGAGGGATGTCATGTCTGCACAAAAAAGAGGTCAAGAAGACCTTTTTTTAATGAAATGTCTTCACGAAAACAAACGGTCTGTGTCTTCCTTACCTCTGCCAGTGTCTACGCTAGGCAGACATAAGAGGTCGGGAAGATGTTTTTTAAAATACAAACAACCCTGAAGAGTCGAAGTCTCGAAGACGATGTGATGAAGATGAAGGTGAGCTTGAGCATGACGAGGGACCTAGTTCACCTGCGATGAGGCGATCTGAGACTATATGATGAAGATGAAGGTGAGCTTGAGCATGATGAGGGACCTAGTTCACCTGCGATGAGGCGATCAGGACAACCAGATGAAGAGGAAAACAATTTGGGCCAAAAAACCAAATTTTTTTCTTTAACAGGTGGGGATTTTTTTTAAAGGGGTCAATCCATTACCAATTGAATTATTTCCTCCAACCAAAACTCGTTAGTCTTTACTTTTTATATAAATTTTTGTATATATAATATATAGAAAAATCGAAAATTTCGGGCTGGCTCTGTGTGTATACACACACACACTAACACTAACACCCGAGACGGGATGTAACATCTGTGCCGGAATCGTTACCGGAACAGTAAATTGTACAGTAACTTGTACAGTAACTCAAGTACACATTACGGGAAACTATGTTATGCAATTGATACATTTCTGATTAACATGAAACTATTAAACGATTGTCTGAATCTGACTTAAACCTTAGGGTTTAACAGTCAGAAACATGTCAGACAACACAGTGTTGAAACATAGATACTTGATATGATACTATTGTGTATAAACGTATGTGAGGTTAAACAAGACAAAACTTTAACGGTTATTGTTATGGAATGCTAAACAGACGAATTATTCGTATAGGTGACGATCTGTACGAATGATTCTGATAGTTTAACGTTCTGAAATAATGACTTAACAGTAGAAAACAAGAATCAGAAAGCCAAACCATCGACGTGTTCGTTCGAATGACGATTCGAACGAATACGCGCGATGGTGACGCGATCTGATGAAACGATAACGAAAACGAATAACGATACGAACGATCATAAAATTTAAAGAAATATTATATTTCTTATTTTACAATTTTGAAACTCATCATAAAATAAATTAAACTTAACTACTTTATTATATCGCGAATAAATTTAACGAAACGTGAAAATTAATTAAACGCGTAAAAATAATTAAGTGCGGCAAATAAAATATTACAACGATAATTAAATTAAAATTTTAGAAATAAATACTAATTATGTAGTTTAAGATAAACTCTTTTTATTTTATTTACGAAAAACACGCGTAAAGTGCCGGATACGCGACGAGATTACGAACCGAGCAACCGAAATGGACCCGAACACCACATAGGGTATAAAAACCCTAAATGAAAGAAATTCTTTCATTTTCATCCCAACTCTCCTTTTCTCTCTCTAAATTTCCGGCCAAGAGCAAAACCCCCATTTTTACACTTCAATCGCTCATATCTCCTTCGTTTCTCAACGGTTTCGAGTGATTCTTTCGCCCACACGAAGCTCTTGACGAGCTCTACTTGAAAGTACAACAGATCGGAGTTGTTACTCACTGGAATCAAAGGTATGAGGTCGAGAATAATCTGGAAATTTGGGTTTTTCATCTTGAGTGTGTGATATCATTCTAGCCGGTTTTATGCTACCCTTCGAACCTAACTTTGATGAGAACCTACACGTAGCAACACCAGGGGAGTAGCTAAACCTAAGGTTCGAAATGAATGGTGGTGATGAACGTGCGCAGGTGGTGAAAGGCATTGCCGGCCGAACCTTTCACCATTGCTGAATCTAGGGTTCGTCATCAACACTCACGAACCTTCAGGATCTGCTCCCGAACCCTCAACCGCCATGCTCACCCTAGCCGAACCGATGGACTACAGACGAACTTTCAGATAGGTCTTGAATCTCCGGCGAACCTACTGCTGCTGAACCCAACCACCGACGAACCTTGGAACCATGAACGAACCCTGAGCCGAGCATTTAGCACCGAACCCTTCGGGAGTGACGGACCAACACCATGCAGACCCACGAATCCTAGGACCCGAACCTAGCCTCTGCCGAATCTTGACTCGACACCCACGAACCCAACCCCGGCGAACCCTGTGTCCAGTCGAACCTGAACCTCGACGAACCTATGGTAGACTAAGCCGAGCCTTCGACCATGGCAGTCTATGGTTCGCTGCCATGGTGGGAAATGCTATGTCTTCCTCGGGTGAAAACGTGAGCAGCCCAACAGCAAAAATCTTCAAGGCCCAAATAACAAATCTAGTGGCCCATCTGTTGTAATTAAATTAATTACCCAACAACAGAATACAACCTTAGGCCCAACAGCTCTTTTGTTGTCGGCCCACACTGTTAGGATGGCCCAATGTAGCAGCCCAATAGAAAACCCTTGCTGCCCAATAAAAATCAACGGGCCCAACATTAACCAAATCGGCCCAGTAGCCCATAAATTTCGGCCCACAACCTTAAACGAATCAAGTAAGCAACCGGCCCATCATTTTGACCCATACACATAATTCATGGTCCAATAGTAAGCCCACAAGGCTTAGTTTTAACGAATACAAGAACCGGATTATTAAAGATAGATTTTAAGATATCACGGGATTACAACTTTAATTTAAGGATCTAAGTGTTACTTAGAAACTTTTGTCACGAAAGTAAACAAAAAAAGTGTAAAATCCGTAACAAAGTAAGTAATTTAAACCTAGTGGGATAAAGGTTGTCAAGCCTTGAACAACTAAGATGGGCCGAATACCGAACAATAACCGAGACACGCAAATGATTAATCAATTTTAAGACTAAAACGAGCACACGTGCAAATCAATTACAAGCGATACTTATAAGTGCAAACCGTGTGAAATCAATACAGGATCGTGAAACAGACTCAAGTCCAATCAAAGAGCGCGTGCAATTTCTTTTAAGCTAAGTCAACCCTACTACTACAAGGTGAGTTCATTCGTCCCTTTTTCAACTTATTTGTTTTACTTCGTGACTGAGAAGCATGTTAAACATTTTCATAAACTCTTGAAATGTTACTTAATGCTTTAAACATAAACATGATACTTATGTTGAAACTTATGCTAGAACTTAGAATACTTTGAAAAGCAATAAATTTGAAACTTATACTTTAAACTGGAGGCTTGAAAACATATGTTTGATGCTTTTGAGGCTTGATGCTTATGCTACAACAATATGCTTAAACTGGGTGATTGATGCTTATGTTGCAAACTAGAAGCTTAAATTATACACTTGATGCTTAAACTAAATGCTTAAAGCTTATGCTATAAACTATATTATTAAACTAAACTCTTTATACTTATGTTCTAAGTTATGTTCGTAAACGCTACTCTTGATGCTTACGCTATAAATTATATTCTTAACTACACACTCGATGCTTATGCTATAAACTATATTCTTAAACTATACTTGTGATGCTTATGCTATAAACTATATTAATAAACTAGATGCTTAATGCTATATACTAATGCCAAGTGCTAATGCTATAATGCAAATACCATATGCTTATCATGCTTAAATGCTCGAAATGCTTGAAGTGCTCATAATGCTATAAACTGTGAATGCTATAAACTTGTTATGCAAAAGCAACGGTTTGGCCTCTCAGTGCTTGCCTCTCCGGTTGTTAAACTTTAAAAGCTATAAACTTATTATGCAAAAGCAACGGTTTGGCCTCTCAGTGCTTGCCTCTCCGGTTGTTAAACTTTGGAAGCTATAAACTTGTTATGCAAAAGCAATGGTTTGGCCTCTCAGTGCTTGCCTGACCAGTTGCGAAACTATTTGGATGCTAAAACTATTGGCTATGGAAGAACAATAGTTGGTCTCTCAGTGCTTGCCTTCATGTGTTCTTCCTAGTCAGGACTGGATGAACAATAGTTGGTCTCTCAGTGCTTGCCATAGGGTGACCTTTATAGTCGGGACTTGAGGGGTAGACTTATGGCCTCTCAGTGCTTGCCATACAGTGATTCTTCAATGTTCACTCATGCTATAAACTTAAACTTAATGCTAAAGCTATAAACGAAATGGAGGGTAGGTAAGACGCTTAATTGTCATTAACAGCAATGTCCTATGCGACTTAGTATGTGGTGGGACGGCGTCTGGGCGGGTCGTAGGCTCGACTCAGGGGTATGCCCTATATATAAGCATACCGAGTTGGATGATACAGGTGGTGTTAATGAGATTAAGGTTGTTACCTAGGGAGTGCATGAATGCTTTTGGGTCAACATCATAAACTTTTAAACAAGATGCTTGTTAAACTTATTGAAGTTATTACATATGAATGCTATAGACTTGTAAACTTTGAAAGCAGTAAACTAAAGCTATGATGAAGGATGAATCGAACGGTAGGTAAAATGCTTAATTATCATTAATAACAATGTCCTATGCGACTTAGTATGTGGTGGGACGGCGTCTGGGCGGGTCGTAGGCTCGACTCAGGGGTATGCCCTATATATAAGCATACCGAGTTGGATGATACATGTGTTATTAATGAGGTTAAGGTTTTATCTAAAAAGGGTTGCAAAAGCTATTTTACAAATACTAAAACTACATGAACTCACCAACCATTGTGTTGACTTTGTTTTCTTACATGCTTTCTCAGGTAACGCCCAAGAATAGGCTTAAGCTTTTGGATTGCATACTAGGGTGCCAGTTAGCAGACCTAGTAGACTTTGGAGAAGCACATGTTTTGCTATGGAAGCTATACACTTTTGATATCTTGTGCAGTTACAAGATATAAACATGATATTCTTTTGATAGGTTTACCTAGTTAAATTGCAGAACATTGCTATTGTAATTTAACTTTATAATCCTATATATCATTTGATTGTGCTTTAGTTATTCTTAAACATTGATGCTATGTAAACAATCTGATCATCACGATTATCACCCGCGATATCACGCCCCGGGAACCTTCCGCCCGACGGGGACTCCGATCCTACCCCGCCGGCTCGGGGTGTGACAGATTGGTATCAGAGCTCAAGGTTATAGAGAATAATAGGTCATTACACAAACGGTTTGACCTAGACTATAACTTAGGGACCCACATGTAGAGAATTTAAGACTTAAGTTTGCATTATGTTTCCTGCATTCGATCACTGCACTAACCAAATCCTTTTGGTTATGATCAGAATGCCGCCTAGAAAACAACCGACTCCGGTGCCTACTACACAGACTTCTGCACCACACTCTTCGACACCTTCACCTGCAGATTCACCACCGCCGCCACCTCCTCCTCCTCCACATAGTCCTCCTCCAAACCCGACTGCAACTATAGTTTTGGATCCTGCTACTATTGCTTTGGCAACGTTACTGAGCAGTCAGCTGACTAATCAGATGAAGGATATCATCCCAGAGATGATCAACAGGATTCAAAGCCATGGCAACAACTCTGGCCACACTACTGGAGAAGCTAGTGGAAACACTAACCACACTTCAGACTGCTCCTACAAGTCATTCGTAGGATGCAAGCCACCAAGCTTTACTGGAGTTGAAGGAGCCGTTGGACTGATCCAATGGCTGGAGAAAATGGAGAATACACTGGACATAAGCAGTTGTCCGGAACACCACAAAGTTCGTTATGCAGCTGGTTCGTTTAGCAAGCGAGCGTTGACATGGTGGAATGCTCAAATCAGAGCCAAGGGCAGGGATGAAGCAATGGAAATGCCATGGTCAGAATTCAAACTTCTTCTAAGGAATGAGTTTTGTCCGAAACATGAACTGCAACAACTAGAGATTGAGCTCTCGAACCACGTGATGAAGGGAGCCGATCACATGACTTTCACCACACGCTACCATGAGTTAGTAGCCTTGGTGCCAGAGATGGTGCCAACTTTGGAAAAGTTGATTGACAGATATGTAGCTGGATTACCCTCCTGCATACAGAGTATAGTGCTGGCTGCAAATCCTGCTACCTTGGAGTCAGCCATTGCTCTTTCTGCTAAACTTACTGGGGTAATGGTGAAGTCTGGAGTTCTGAAGGATGACACAGGGAAATCCAAGGAAACAGCAACGAAGAAGCCTGAACAACACCAAACAAAGAAGCAAAGGGTTGTTGGAAACTATGCGGTGGCCACACCTCTGAGACAAACCCCTGCAGTACCTGTCAACCCTGCACCCAAAAACTATGTGGGAATGCATCCTCAGTGCATACACTGCAGATTTCATCATCCTACTACGGTGCCATGCAGGCAATGCAACAACTGTGGCCGACTAGGTCACCGGACTCAACAATGCCGTGCTCCAGTCACACAAGCTACAAACAACGCCGCAGTAGCAATTCCTCCACCACAAAATCCTGGCAATCATAACAACAACAATCGAGGATGTTATAACTGCGGAGAATTTGGTCATTTCTCCAGAGACTGCCCGAAAAGAGTACAACCAGGAGCACAAGTACCTCGTGGGAGGGCATTTATGATCGGAGCCGCTACAGCACGCCAAGACCCGGCGACGGGTACTGGTATGTAGTATCTCCTCACTCATAAAAAAATTCATTTTATTTTGATACTAATATGAATAAGAAATTATCTTATTCCTATTAGTACGATCACATGAGTATTCCATGAAACTTAGGAATACTTTTAACTCAATAGAAGCAAAGAAAGAATCCTTGGTTAATACACATAACATGCGTAGGAAGCCATAGCTGACACCAAAGATGTGTAACAACTGATGCTCATAGCATTGGTTAGTTTAAACAATGAAGTGTTAGAGTCACACAAGGATTAAACAGGCAATAACAATAAGACAATTCTGAGCCATAAGACTAGCAAAACTTTGAGGCTATATGTAGGAAATAACAAACACGACCTAGAGTTTAATCTGGGAGAGTAAGGATATCACATTGACCAAAGTTTTCCCAGTGTTATAGAAAGAGTAGTATCCAATAATAACTTTTAAATTTCGGGACGAAATTTCTTTAACAAGGGGAGACTGTAACATCTGTGCCGGAATCGTTACCGGAACAGTAAACTGTACAGTAACTTGTACAGTAACTCAAGTACACATTACGGGAAACTATGTTATGCAATTGATACATTTCTGATTAACATGAAACTATTAAACGATTGTCTGAATCTGACTTAAACCTTAGGGTTTAACAGTCAGAAACATGTCAGACAACACAGTGTTGAAACATAGATACTTGATATGATACTATTGTGTATAAACGTATGTGAGGTTAAACAAGACAAAACTTTAACGGTTATTGTTATGGAATGCTAAACAGACGAATTATTCGTATAGGTGACGATCTGTACGAATGATTCTGATAGTTTAACGTTCTGAAATAATGACTTAACAGTAGAAAACAAGAATCAGAAAGCCAAACCATCGACGTGTTCGTTCGAATGACGATTCGAACGAATACGCGCGATGGTGACGCGATCTGATGAAACGATAACGAAAACGAATAACGATACGAACGATCATAAAATTTAAAGAAATATTATATTTCTTATTTTACAATTTTGAAACTCATCATAAAATAAATTAAACTTAACTACTTTATTATATCGCGAATAAATTTAACGAAACGTGAAAATTAATTAAACGCGTAAAAATAATTAAGTGCGGCAAATAAAATATTACAACGATAATTAAATTAAAATTTTAGAAATAAATACTAATTATGTAGTTTAAGATAAACTCTTTTTATTTTATTTACGAAAAACACGCGTAAAGTGCCGGATACGCGACGAGATTACGAACCGAGCAACCGAAATGGACCCGAACACCACATAGGGTATAAAAACCCTAAATGAAAGAAATTCTTTCATTTTCATCCCAACTCTCCTTTTCTCTCTCTAAATTTCCGGCCAAGAGCAAAACCCCCATTTTTACACCTTCAATCGCTCATATCTCCTTCGTTTCTCAACGGTTTCGAGTGATTCTTTCGCCCACACGAAGCTCTTGACGAGCTCTACTTGAAAGTACAACAGATCGGAGTTGTTACTCACTGGAATCGAAGGTATGAGGTCGAGAATAATCTGGAAATTTGGGTTTTTCATCTTGAGTGTGTGATATCATTCTAGCCGGTTTTATGCTACCCTTCGAACCTAACTTTGATGAGAACCTACACGTAGCAACACCAGGGGAGTAGCTAAACCTAAGGTTCGAAATGAATGGTGGTGATGAACGTGCGCAGGTGGTGAAAGGCATTGCCGGCCGAACCTTTCACCATTGCTGAATCTAGGGTTCGTCATCAACACTCACGAACCTTCAGGATCTGCTCCCGAACCCTCAACCGCCATGCTCACCCTAGCCGAACCGATGGACTACAGACGAACTTTCAGATAGGTCTTGAATCTCCGGCGAACCTACTGCTGCTGAACCCAACCACCGACGAACCTTGGAACCATGAACGAACCCTGAGCCGAGCATTTAGCACCGAACCCTTCGGGAGTGACGGACCAACACCATGCAGACCCACGAATCCTAGGACCCGAACCTAGCCTCTGCCGAATCTTGACTCGACACCCACGAACCCAACCCCGGCGAACCCTGTGTCCAGTCGAACCTGAACCTCGACGAACCTATGGTAGACTAAGCCGAGCCTTCGACCATGGCAGTCTATGGTTCGCTGCCATGGTGGGAAATGCTATGTCTTCCTCGGGTGAAAACGTGAGCAGCCCAACAGCAAAAATCTTCAAGGCCCAAATAACAAATCTAGTGGCCCATCTGTTGTAATTAAATTAATTACCCAACAACAGAATACAACCTTAGGCCCAACAGCTCTTTTGTTGTCGGCCCACACTGTTAGGATGGCCCAATGTAGCAGCCCAATAGAAAACCCTTGCTGCCCAATAAAAATCAACGGGCCCAACATTAACCAAATCGGCCCAATAGCCCATAAATTTCGGCCCACAACCTTAAACGAATCAAGTAAGCAACCGGCCCATCATTTTGACCCATACACATAATTCATGGTCCAATAGTAAGCCCACAAGGCTTAGTTTTAACGAATACAAGAACCGGATTATTAAAGATAGATTTTAAGATATCACGGGATTACAACTTTAATTTAAGGATCTAAGTGTTACTTAGAAACTTTTGTCACGAAAGTAAACAAATAAAGTGTAAAATCTGTAACAAAGTAAGTAATTTAAACCTAGTGGGATAAAGGTTGTCAAGCCTTGAACAACTAAGATGGGCCGAATACCGAACAATAACCGAGACACGCAAATGATTAATCAATTTTAAGACTAAAACGAGCACACGTGCAAATCAATTACAAGCGATACTTATAAGTGCAAACCGTGTGAAATCAATACAGGATCGTGAAACAGACTCAAGTCCAATCAAAGAGCGCGTGCAATTTCTTTTAAGCTAAGTCAACCCTACTACTACAAGGTGAGTTCATTCGTCCCTTTTTCAACTTATTTGTTTTACTTCGTGACTGAGAAGCATGTTAAACATTTCATAAACTCTTGAAATGTTACTTAATGCTTTAAACATAAACATGATACTTATGTTGAAACTTATGCTAGAACTTAGAATACTTTGAAAAGCAATAAATTTGAAACTTATACTTTAAACTGGAGGCTTGAAAACATATGTTTGATGCTTTTGAGGCTTGATGCTTATGCTACAACAATATGCTTAAACTGGGTGATTGATGCTTATGTTGCAAACTAGAAGCTTAAATTATACACTTGATGCTTAAACTAAATGCTTAAAGCTTATGCTATAAACTATATTATTAAACTAAACTCTTTATACTTATGTTCTAAGTTATGTTCGTAAACGCTACTCTTGATGCTTACGCTATAAATTATATTCTTAACTACACACTCGATGCTTATGCTATAAACTATATTCTTAAACTATACTTGTGATGCTTATGCTATAAACTATATTCATAAACTAGATGCTTAATGCTATATACTAATGCCAAGTGCTAATGCTATAATGCAAATACCATATGCTTATCATGCTTAAATGCTCGAAATGCTTGAAGTGCTCATAATGCTATAAACTGTGAATGCTATAAACTTGTTATGCAAAAGCAACGGTTTGGCCTCTCAGTGCTTGCCTCTCCGGTTGTTAAACTTTAAAAGCTATAAACTTATTATGCAAAAGCAACGGTTTGGCCTCTCAGTGCTTGCCTCTCCGGTTGTTAAACTTTGGAAGCTATAAACTTGTTATGCAAAAGCAATGGTTTGGCCTCTCAGTGCTTGCCTGACCAGTTGCGAAACTATTTGGATGCTAAAACTATTGGCTATGGAAGAACAATAGTTGGTCTCTCAGTGCTTGCCTTCATGTGTTCTTCCTAGTCAGGACTGGATGAACAATAGTTGGTCTCTCAGTGCTTGCCATAGGGTGACCTTTATAGTCGGGACTTGAGGGGTAGACTTATGGCCTCTCAGTGCTTGCCATACAGTGATTCTTCAATGTTCACTCATGCTATAAACTTAAACTTAATGCTAAAGCTATAAACGAAATGGAGGGTAGGTAAGACGCTTAATTGTCATTAACAGCAATGTCCTATGCGACTTAGTATGTGGTGGGACGGCGTCTGGGCGGGTCGTAGGCTCGACTCAGGGGTATGCCCTATATATAAGCATACCGAGTTGGATGATACAGGTGGTGTTAATGAGATTAAGGTTGTTACCTAGGGAGTGCATGAATGCTTTTGGGTCAACATCATAAACTTTTAAACAAGATGCTTGTTAAACTTATTGAAGTTATTACATATGAATGCTATAGACTTGTAAACTTTGAAAGCAGTAAACTAAAGCTATGATGAAGGATGAATCGAACGGTAGGTAAAATGCTTAATTATCATTAATAACAATGTCCTATGCGACTTAGTATGTGGTGGGACGGCGTCTGGGCGGGTCGTAGGCTCGACTCAGGGGTATGCCCTATATATAAGCATACCGAGTTGGATGATACATGTGTTATTAATGAGGTTAAGGTTTTATCTAAAAAGGGTTGCAAAAGCTATTTTACAAATACTAAAACTACATGAACTCACCAACCATTGTGTTGACTTTGTTTTCTTACATGCTTTCTCAGGTAACGCCCAAGAATAGGCTTAAGCTTTTGGATTGCATACTAGGGTGCCAGTTAGCAGACCTAGTAGACTTTGGAGAAGCACATGTTTTGCTATGGAAGCTATACACTTTTGATATCTTGTGCAGTTACAAGATATAAACATGATATTCTTTTGATAGGTTTACCTAGTTAAATTGCAGAACATTGCTATTGTAATTTAACTTTATAATCCTATATATCATTTGATTGTGCTTTAGTTATTCTTAAACATTGATGCTATGTAAACAATCTGATCATCACGATTATCACCCGCGATATCACGCCCCGGGAACCTTCCGCCCGACGGGGACTCCGATCCTACCCCGTCGGCTCGGGGTGTGACACGGGATTTCAATTGTCCTCTCGGATTTGACGCTCTGGGGCATATGACTGAGCCCACCTCAGGAGGAACCTCACAACTAGGTAAACATTTTTGACCTTGCCTCAATAAATATGTCTTGATTTGGATTGAAGCCCAAAAACCTATATAGGGAAGTCAAGGGGGTAATCGTTAGTTGACATTGCCTCAACAAATATCAACAAATATGCAGGCTCATGGGTGTTGGAGGATGAAGATGTTGCCCGAAGAGTTTGAAGTCACAAGATTAAACTCGTATGAATACAGATTTTCAGATGTTGATATATATGTTGATGTATGTGACTATACATGTAATCGTTTGTATTGATGTGTGGTTTCATGATATGACCAAGTGCAAAATCTGGGCTATAGTCAAATGTTTGTATTGGGCCTTATGTAGGTCATTAGGCACTAATGATGTCTTGTCCTAGTGGTAAGATGGAGGTATGAGGTAAGTGATAGGAGACCCAGGTCATGGGTTCGATTCTTAATCCCACCCGGTTTTACCGGCCTTTCACCGTCGTGCCTTTGGACGGGTGCTTGGGTCGGGTTTTCCCCGGGAATTCGTGGCTGGTTGCCTAGGGGTTCCGTCCGTCTGGACTAGTGGTCAGCTTAGGCATCCTTTAGCCATTGAAGGCCGCGTACGGAGTACCCGGAAGTTGATTAGTTGGCCGTTCAAAAAAAAAATGTAGGTGATTAGGCCAATATGGATTAGGGAGCATAGTTAGGGCTTTTCTTAGGTAGGCTGGGTGGGGAACTGAGGAATAAGAATTGTTCTTTTGTTAAAGACAGAATTTGTTGAATCAAAATCTGTATAGCCTAGCAGTCTATAATTCTTCGAAACAGCACATAATTTTGTTTAAGTATAGCATCAAGAAAGATCAAGGATTGATGTAGATTATTTTAAGACGACTAGATGTTGGATGCTTTGACATATTTCTCTTGAAATCAACATTTAGAGAGATGCGTGTACAACACTCTAGATCAATAAATGATCTAAACCATCAACATCTAGTATAAACAGTTGATGTTAGATTGTTAGGCCGTACTTTAATCATCCAACGAACGAAACACACACAAGTTCTAGCATTTTACTTGTAAAGCACTTTACTTTTCTTCATAGCAATAAAAATTAGTCATATTTACCAAGTTTGCAACTTATAGTTCGGAATGATTGGCTTTAGCCCTTTCCCCTGGGAGCACATCCAAGACTCAAAATATGAACTTCGAATCAAAACTAAAATTTCGGTCTTGCAGCAGCAGAAGAGTTCGCGGATCACCTATTTTATAAAGATTAAAATCGTTACAATTGTTTGGTTAAAGGCAGAACTTGGCAGGTGTCTAAGTGTCACATGAGAGTCAACAAATAACTATGTGACACTATACCCTCTTAAAACTTGAAATATCGTACTATCAACCAAATAGATCCTAGACCACACAACAACACAACAATTATCATATATAAACTCATGCAAGAATGTATTCATATTCATCATGTTGTACCGTTCAAGGGCTGATCATAAGGATATGATGTGGTTGGATTTTTTATGTTACAAGCACAAGAGGTGAAATTTCAAGCTACATACTTAACTAATCAAAGGGGTCGATGCGTGGATCGTGTTCACTTGCCATAGCCATTCCTGTACAAAGACAAGTTGGGCACATAACCTGCAATATTCAAATTAAAAAATGCATAGGATTCAAACAGTCAATTAATTTGGCAATTTGCACACGCCTGAAAGAAATTGCATATAAAAAATTAGAATCGCTTACTTTTCCTGCACCAGAGCAGTTGGAACATCTTTCAGTTTTAGGAGGCGACAGAGGTTGATTCCCACCATTAGCAGATGAAACTGGTTCAATAAGTACAATGGCCCCTGTACTGGCACACCGAGCACAAGCTAGATACCCTGCAACAGATTATATATGATAAATACCTTCTCTTTTTCGCTTTGAATCATGCTCAAAATTTACCCCCTAAAGGCCACCACCTAACCCGTGTTAGTTGTGCTTTACTTGGTTCCACCGGTTAACAAGATATCGTTGGGGCCTATGAGTTTTCCTCTACAGGTTCTCACAATCATAAAAAAAAATGAAATTTAGTTATAACATTAGAGTATGTTTACCTGTTCCTAAACAATACTTGCACCTTTTATGCTCCTGTTGTTTCACGTTGTTTATTTCAACAACCATCAAGGCTGAGATCACGCCAACTGCTCCTCCAGAGAAAGATGCCACTATGGGATCAACGTCACTAATTTTACGCATCGGAAGAAAAACTCATTGAGACCAAAACACAAATAAGGCTAATATCTACTAAAGTCATAAACATTACTAATCACTTATGTGATTTAAGGATATAAAGAAGCTTGACAACTTAGTATCATGTCATATATCTCTCTTCACTTCTAATTGCTTAACAAGCCCAATAAAGAGGACCCATTTTTATTTTTAAAATAAATTTGCCAGAATATTTATGGCATTCTATAACATTATACTAGATTATCAAACAAAACCCATATTTGTCCCAAGAAAATATGGGAAAAGAATCATATCTTATCCAGAGGTCTAACTAATTAATAACTGATCCAAACCCATTTTGGTTTTGATTCATTACATAGCCCGTCCTGTCCATTTTTCCAGGCTTAGTATTACTATTTTGATCCATTGCTTTATCATATTTGTTGTTACCAAAAGATCTTTAGGAATCAAACATTTCAATCATATGCGTAGAGTCAGAGGTTCACTTAATATAAAAGATAGAATAAGACATTATTATATCCAAATTTGCAAGCACTATATGTTAAAAAGAAATAATAAAATTAAAAAAAAACAGAGAGCACAATAAAATTCTAGCTTATGTATACCTCAACTGCATTGGAAGATGCATGCTTGAAATAAAATCAGCATATGACGTCCCTCCTATCCCCAATTTCAGCTCCAACTGAGATGAGATTTCATAATACAAATTAAGGTAAAGATCAAGTACATATCTTTAAATATATGTACAATGTGCTCAAGTGACCAATTTCTGAGAGTGTTGTTACTAGCTCAAAGCAATATAGTACAAACATGTGACTTTCTCTAGAATTCACTTATTATTATAGGCCGCAAGATAGAAGAGATGTTAAATCATAAGCAACTATGGTTAGGGTAGGATGTACCCTTTTCTTGACTTAGCTCCTGCTTTGAGCAAGGTCTAGGGAGGGGCCGGATCGCTTTGCGATCTGATGTACATAGCGTCGTAGCCTTATCTTACACATTTGTGCAAGATGTTTCTCATAGTTTAAATCTATGGCCTCAAGGTCACACAACAACAATCTTATCAATTGTTCCAAGGTCCGCCCTTTGGGTGGAGACGGCTAAAAAGTAGATTGGGTGGGTATGCGCCACTTTTAGTCATTCGAAACAGAGTGTGGGGTCAACTCGTTGTTGTAAACTTAACTGGTTGTTATTATTAAATATAACCACTTAACTAATTTAGTATTTATATAGTTAACATTAAAATTTATTAAAATAACAAATGCTTTTTTTACTTATTTTGCCTCCCCATTAGTTTTCAAGTTCATCTTCATGGATAATTGTTTAAAAAGAAAATTCATTATTTGAAAATGGAATAGTCAATAGCTAAAATGCCTTTTTAATTACCCAACTTTCTTCAAATATTTAACATTTCTCCAAGCAAGCATTTATCCTTCCCCAAGAATCACCACCATTTTCACACTATCCGTTATGCAAATCATCATCCATTTTACTCTACCCATTATGAACTATTCTCAACCGTTGACCTGTTATGATCAGTTCTTCATTTTTCCAATGTCTTTGATTGACCCATTTGTATAGGTTTTTTGATTTAGGTGTGACCCAATTACACCCAGAATGTATCAATGTTACCCAAACTAGCCTATCTTATCTACAATAGGTTAAAACTGCCAATTCTAACTATGGGCAACTTGATGAACCTGGTTCAATATCCAAAGGCAATCTTGCTTCCTCTTTTACAGACATTATCTCTAGATGACTGTATCATAGTATTTATGGTGTTAACCTAAAGAGAGCTTAACAATGAAGTTGTAAAACACAAAGAGAACTTGTGTTCCCTAGAGTCTTTTTCATTCTTAAAAGCTTAAAGGCCTAATTAAAAAATTCAGTTGCTTCCTCTATTACACAAAGTGATAATAAAGAGAAAAGTAAACAACTGTGAACATTTGGTGGCTGATAGAGAATATGACAAATACTGTAACTATGTACGGAAGAATAATAACAGGAGTGAGTAACAAAAAGAACTTACAGTAGGTGCAAGGAGACCTCCAAAAATGATGATTCCAGAGATAAGAGAAAAACACGTGGCATAGTATAGTTTAAGATTTGCTGATGACTGCCAATAAGAAGTTAAATCTTAAATACACAGGATCAACATAATAAAGGAAAAATTAAAAAAAGAAGTCAGTGACGGAGCTTCCAATATATGTAGTTGCATAAAGATATAAAACTAAGTTGCCACCAATATGAAAAGTCAATTAACTTGCGGTAGGGATATCATGAAATAAGAGAAAGTTATATACCAGAGGAGGCAAGAAGGGGATGAATGAAGGAAAATTTGGAAGTTCGTTGTCTTGTTCGTCTTTAGAAATTCCAAGCTCAGCACTTTTTATTCTCTGTTGTATCCTTAGCCGACGAACCTAAGAAAGGCATGACATTATACACTACTTATGAACACTAACTTGTTAAAAGAAAGCGATTTAATTACAAATAAGTTTAATGACTAATGAGAGAACCTTATAGTACCAGATTAGAAGGTTTAAACTACTTGCTTGAAAATAATTATAAATAAAAAGCATCTCTTCTCATATAATCAAACTGAAAACATGCATTTTTGATGATTATGAAAGCTTAAGGAGTCAAGTCAAATTAAAATGAACTAGTAAATAGTTGTTGACTATGCAGATTTGAGAAGGGGTATTTGAAATGAATAGGAACCATTTAAAAGATACTAAGCAATGGAGGTAAGCAATAACCGTTTGGGGGGGGGGGGGGGGGGTGTGTTGTAAAAGCAGCTTTCGACCTTTCGTGATCTTTTATATATGGATATACCATTTAAGTGTTTTGGGTGCTTTGGTTGTGGATGAATAGAGAAGTTCATAACTAAACTTAATTGGTTGGGGAAATTTCAGGAGCGGTGACCTTGTGACAAGTCTCCACTCGTGTGACTAAAAACAAAGTCATGAGTCCTTGTGGGCAAAACGGCGATATTGATTTAAAGAGGGGTACGATTTTATATAAAGTCCAGTGACTGCAAAATGCAGCATACAAGTAAAATTAAGAAGTTTTAGCATCGCTGCATCAATAACCTTAGTTTTCTTTTATCAAGTCTGTTCAGATTTGCTTAATGAAAACCAGGGAATAAAGCAACTGAACCACCCGCACAATACTATAGATACAGAATGGAGAAACTTGCTCACCTCCTCCATATGCAGAAATATTTTATTCCGACGACTCCTAATATTATCCTGAATTTCTTGTATATCCATTTTATCAAAGTCCTGAACTGTTTCAGGTCCTTCAATTATACAGAATCTGTTCCAATAAATCACTTCAAATTAACAATCACACCAATTCAAAGTACAGTACAATCAAATTCCACGATTACGTCTGTAAAGTAATATATTGAAAGCCAACAACAGTAACAACAAATAAACTACTAAATCAACAGCTTGAAGTATGCAATTTTGGCGAAAACGCACAATTAATATCAATTAAATGCCAATTGATTACCCAGTTGCGTTTTTTCCCGCCGAATCAGCATCATTCGAGGCAGCAGAAGCATACATAGACGCATCTGGATCAGACGATGACATCGAACGCCATCTGACTGTCGATTTTAGGTTTCGCCAAAGATACCTGGAGTTGTGGTGTGCTACCGGAACAGAAGAACAAAACGACGTCGTTAGGGGATACGTAGCATCCAGTATTCGACCGGAACATACCATCTCCTCCGATTAGTCGCCTTCCAGCTTAAATTTTGATTTCAAATTGACTGTGTATGTGAATTATCGCTGTCTGTCACACACAGTAGTGTGTGTTTATTGATATATACAGACGACGACAACTTGGAATCATGGGGGTGGAACAACTTATGCAGCATACCGGATCTCCACTGGAAGAAAATTAGGTTGTTTGCCACGTGTATGGGCACTATTTATTTTCTTTTTATTGTTTTCTCAATGTAAGTTACAAAAACTACCTTATAGTTTTATTGAAATGACACGGTACCCTAAACTTTTAGCTATTTGACCTTTTCGAACGAAATTTGCTATTTGATTGATATCCAATTATCCATGCTTACATTTTCGTACAAGAATTATGTTAATTTTTGTAAAACATACTTTAATGTTTTCTAAATATGGTTACATTCTTATAGTAAACTTGCTATGTTTAGATTTTAGTACAAGCAAACTTATCCATACAACCTAAAATATGATAGTTGTAGGTAGGAACATTTTATCTTTAAAATATTTAAAAAGGGCTTACTAGTCCTGTATGTTTATTCTCAAAATCATATTGGTTTTGTATTTCATTAATATATATAATTATTAACATTTTTCCAAGCTATTGATTGTGTTTTAGGTTGATCATTTAATTATGTAGGTTACATGCGAGAAAATGAGAGAACTATAATATCTTTTTCACAAGTCATGAAATTTTTACATTTTAAATTAAATGCCTCATACATTCACATGATTTATTATTATATTCAGGTTAAGATATGTATATGTATATGTATGTATCTTTTTTTTGCTTAGATTATATATAATAAAATCAAATTGTTGAATAAGAACTATAAAAATGGTATGTTATAGCTTAGTGGTATAAGACACTGTCTCTTTGTATAAAAACTCAAATAAAAATCACAACAGGTTATAATTTTAGAAAATGTGACGTAGGTGAACCTAAAGAAATATAGACGAGTTTTTGATAATCTAATAAAATTTGCTTGCCATTAACAAATATAGACGAATTTTTGTTAACCTAAAGAAAGTAATGGAGGCAATTATAATTAGTTAATTTATATGATCAAAGCAATAAGCATATGTGTGAAAAAATATGAAAAAGTTGAAGGACCAAACTATAAATCTTTAGGAATAAATTATCATCTCACATAAATGTATTATTATTGGATAGTTGATGTGTATGTTGGGTCCCTTGGTGGTGATAGGAAAATATGTGGCCTCCAATGCAAACTACAACAATCCGTGTACTTGAAAGTATCTTTCAACTTATCAAATATATTATGTTTGATAATGTAAAAAATAAAAAAAAATAGTGAACGTCATCATTAGGCGCCTCTATGTTTGATAATGTTATAAACTAAGTAGCCCAGTGAACATTCCTACAGGCTGTAGCTACACAACTGTTTGTTTCTTTAAACGTTTTTTTTCTAATGAATCAACCTCTATAAAATTAACACATGAGAAAAAATAATAATTATAAAAAAAAACAAATAAAAAAATATTACAGGACAGGTTGGTAGGTTACTTTATTAAATGGAAACACAAACACAAAAACCTAATACTTTATCTTTTACACTAGTCATATGGCTTATATAATACAATTTATCAAAAGAAACTAATTTATATAATGCAACTATTTAAAGAGTATGTAACGTGATAAAATATAAAGCATACAATGAATTAAAACAAAAGGCATAAACAAATTATATCTAAAACTAATTCATGTCGTCTTTAAATATTTGATAAAATAGTTATTTATAAGAATATAAACATGTAGCTACTATTCAATTATTTTTATTAATTTTTAACCAATTTATTTGGATCCTTATTTACTATTTTCTTTTTGCCATGCAGTCATAAAACTATTTAGATTTATTTCTTAGCCAAACTATTATATGCATATACAAAATATATACTTATGATTACATAAGGAAAATGAAAACTATAATTCATAGCAAATAAAAAACACATTTAATTAGATAATAAGAAGCTGTCAAGAGTTGGTTCATAAAAATAAAAAAATCAATACACATCATTTGCTTAATTAACAAAAACAATTCAGCAAATATTATCATAAGAATGACCATGAAGATATAGTAACAAAAAAAGTATAAAGATTAAGTAAGATATACTTCATCACATAAAATTATGTCACTTAAGAGAAATAAAAAAGTAAAACCACAAATGGATATAAAAAACATTATAAATTCCAGACACAAATATATATGCATAAACAAATAAAGAAGCACAAAAAAAATAAAAATTGGAAGGCTATAAACCTTATCTTGATGGAAATTTGCTCACTAATGAAGATGTATGGGAGGCTTGAATTTTTAGTAGATAAAACTAATACAAAGTTTTGTATGAGAGAACACAACTGAAGACAAAATTATAAAGTAAAAATTGGTATTAGGTAGGATTATATAGGAGGATCTCAAGTCATTTTTATTTAATGTTGATAATAACCTGAATTAGTTTTGATATAATTTTATAGTATATTCTAAATTATACCTTGGTTTTTATAAACTAAATCAGTTACAACAAATTAAATCAATTATCACATATATTAAATTTTAGCAAAAAACTTTAATTAAAAAGATTATAAAAAAGGTAAGATAAAAAAAAAAGATAGGTAATCATTAGACATGATTTAAAAACAAATTACATGTATATCAATAAAGGAATAGCCAATGAATATTAAGTTATATTTGTTTTCATATTGGACACTTTTTTTAATATACAACTGAAGTTTTGAAAGCTAAAAACACTATCATTATTGCCCTGCGTAAGTAAAACAATATCAGTTTTCCTCACGTGATCAAACAATCTAATCATAAAACTTACAAACATAGAAATATTGAGAGACAATACTTAGCTCTTCAATAATGACCAAACAATTAAAAAGTAATGTTACAAAAAATTCAATCTCTGTATATATATACTTCTCTAATATTACATTATTACTCATCAAGAAAACTTGACCTAATTACCATCAAACATAAATAAAACTATATTAAAAAAGAGAGCTTACGGATAGTAAAGTTATATTTATTTTATTTTAATCATTAAAATTTTATTTATTTTATTTTATCCTCAAAATTCCCAGACCCTACTTAAAAGTGGGATTAAACTGGGTACGTTTGTTTATGTTTATCCTCAAAATGTACATTTATGATTTTTTTCCATTGTACATTTTTTCATTCGTGTTTTTGACGCTAGCTCATGGGTTTTAATTCAACGTAACGGTCGCTTTTATGACGTGTATGCTTTAGAGCTTTTACGAAAGAGTGTAAGCTGTTGTGACTTGTTTTCTCAACAACATTTAATATTCGTAATCATGTCGTCATTGCAGCAGTACACGGGTTTTCCACCGCAACATGTGACGGGTAAAAGCTAGTTCGTTTTATAACTATACCAACATATTTGTTTGAAGGCATTTTAATTTATCAAATTTGTTTATTTTAACATTTTATAAAACTGTTTTTAAATTTATTTTACAGAAGCTTGGCTTTTAAATGCTTTTAAATAAATAACATTAAAAAATGATATTACCAAAGACTACAACGCAATGATATTTTGGTGGTAAGATAAGATTTAAGAATCATAAGGTTATGAGTTTGAATCTTACAACAAGGTTTTCTCAAAATATCAAGGTTTTTTTAGAACTAATAACCTGATGATGAATATAATCTAATGATACTGATAATGACATGATCCTAATACAAAAACACGATGTTCTTAGAAATAAAAGTAATTATAATATCATTTTTTTCAAGGTAAATTAAGGGTGGGATCCGCAGTAGTAAGTAGTAACTACATTTGCCCAGTGGTTAATCTTGACTCTACCGATTTATCATATTTTACCGCAAGCTAAAATATGCAGTCTGCAAACAAAACCCTAATTCCCACCTTATATAAACCCCTTGTCGCCGTTCCACAATAATCCGCCACCATCTTCTTTTTCTCCCAAATTCATCATCCATCACTGCTGTTTGATCCGCATACGGTTTTTTGTGAGGTTTTCTTATTTACGTAATTGCAGTTTCATTTTTTAAATTTATTTTTATTTTATTTTGAGAGAAATCGCTATGATGACTTGCAAAATTCAAGCTCAACAGACCGGAATGCAGTCTTATCTCTTTACAGAGCTTTGTTTGCGTGTCGATATTCCCGCTGAACTGAGCGATCGATTTAATTTTTAATTTTCTTATTTTATATTTGTTAGTTTTAATCCAAAAAATTAGTTTTTTCAGGAGTAAAAAAAAAAAAAAGTGTTAAATCTTTGTCTTTGATTACTCGATTCATGATTTACCATGATTGATGTTTGTGGGAATTGAAGAGGATTGCGATGAGGATAAAAAGCTCCCTCTTCTGAATTAGCCTGAGGAAACTCTGCTGGCAGAATCGAACCAAATTAAATATCATGCCATCTGAGTAATTTTCTTCCCCACATCTATCAATAATCCTCATGAATTTGTTAATTTTCAAATTAGTAAGTCTTATGATTTCGATTTTTTTTTAACTTCTAATTAATCCATGTAAAATTTACTAGTTATGTTATGATTCTGTTCATACGAAAGATTGTCATTTTTTTTAGATTTTTAATCGAATCCTAATTCATAATTAGTTAATTCTTTGGAATTTATACAAGGCAAGTTTACAGTAAGTTTCAATCTTGGGCGTAGATACTGTTATGTCATCAAATGATGATAAAGTAATAAATCTTAGGACACCATTGGACACAACTTTAGTTGTGGGTGAGAATACATTTTTTCCTGATGATGACATGGATTTATATGTTTTTTGGTTTGTAGATTGTAGTCCCCTTTTGTAAAACTTGTTATCTAAAAATTTGTTCAAGATCTTCCATCCTAGATCTATCAAATAATGTGTCTTCAGATTTTGGATGTGGTAACTTAATCCGGTATTAATAAATTTATAACAGGAGTATGCAGAGTTTGTAATCGGTCATGACTTTTTTTATGTTCATAATTGATTGGTTGGGTATTTGGGTTTATTACCTTTTCTATAATCATAACCACATAAGTATTTGGTCGGTTATGACAAGTTTGATTGTTGGTTTTGGTTAATTTTGATTATGTGTTTTAAGCTTAAACTAGTATTTGTGCTCCGCCCGGCGTATTTACATCAAATAGCAATATTTGTTTTAGGGGGAGGTTATTTGGACACCCCCTATGGATAAGTTGACACCTCCTAGGCTTATACGGGTCGTATGACCCTTTACGGGTCGTATGTGTGTCAGATTTTGTCAGACTTTGTCAGGCTACTGTCTGGCGGTTAAAAGAACATACGACCCGTATTGCCCTTTACGGTTCGTATAGGGTCAAAATCAGAACCAAAATCAAAACAAAACAATTTTACTCTCTCTCTTCATTTAATACATAATTTCTCTCTCCATTCATTATAGTTTTACTCTCTCTCTTCATTTAATACACAATTTTACTCTCTCTCTCTCTTCACTTTTCTGTACAGTAACTCTGTCATTTTTTCCTTGAGTCTTGTGCTGATTGTCAAGACACTTGTCAATTGTCATCAGACCCGCTAAGAACCCTATTCCCACATAGCTTATTAGCTAGCTATATCAAAGGAAAGATACCCTACTCACTAGTATTACTCCAGTAGTGTATCTTTTTTTTTGAACGAAAAAAAAAAAAAAATCACATGTATACGGGTCGTATTGTGACATACGGGCTGTATGGGGTGTGTCAGACCTGCGTCAGACCTATGATTTGACGTGTCAGCTTTTGTCAGAATATTCTTTTCAATACGACCCGTAAAGCCCAATACAGGCCGTATTGACGGGTGTCCAGTTATCCACCTGGGCGTCTCCCTAACAGACCCCTTGTTTTAACCTTACCGACAAAGAATTGAATGGCTTCTTGAAACCATTGTGAGAAATGCATTGGTGATGGAATACTAAGCTTGATTGCGCAATTAAAAACTTTCAATGTTGATTGTTTGACATATGGGATCTTGAAACCTTTGACTACACATGAGGACTATAAACAAAGGTTCCTAGTTAAATATCTAAAAAAAATGGGAGTAAAGATTACATAAAACATGTACACAAACAGGCAACTGAAAGCTTAGGTTTTGTTTGGGATTTCATCTAAAAATAGGTTATTGACTTATTGGCTTTTTAAAAAAACCAATAAGTTAAAAAATTATTTGTCAAACTTAAAAAGACTTTTGAAAATTACTTTTTATAAAAGGGTAATAAATTGTTTTTTAAAAGCTAAAAATTATAATTTTTCATAATGAATTATGACTTATTGACATAAAATTATAAATATACTACACACTTTAGCCTTTATTCAATAACATTAAAATAAGGTTAATAAAAAAATGTCCTTTTTGTTCATTTTAAAAATTCATTTTTGAAAAGTTAATCCAAAAACATTTTTAAAAACTTTATTTTATAAAATTATACGTTAATAAACATTTTTAATAAAAAGTCATTTTAAATTTAAATAGCAATGGACAATTTTTAGGCACTCCTTTTTAAACTAGGAATCGCTCTGGGTTCAAGCCCTTGCCTATACTACTTTAGGCAAATTAGGCCTCGTTTCGCCCCTTGTCCTCAAATATGGGTAATAATGCAATATGTTCTCATACAATGTAGCTTCCATCTGACCTAGCTGGCAAGCGATCCCAGTTCGCTACATCCCAAACATGGCCTTAATACATAATACCTTCTATATGGGTAAGCTTGAGTACATAATACCTTCTATATGGGTTTAACATATACATGTTAACATTATAAAACTTAGCTTTTTAGTCATTAAACATTTTAATATCCAAAATACCCAAGTGAAACCTTGAGTTGCATGTTAAAAATGAATGAGGAAACTTTTTGCATAAACCATTCCATTTATATTTACACTTGATATGAATCTTGAAAAAAACAATATGATTGAAGTTCCAAACAGGGATTAAATGCACACGTAAAACATAACCTTTAACTATTTATTTATTTTTACTATGTAAACATCTAGATACACTCTAATTATTTCTGTTGTGATCAGTGTTGTCAGAATCGGATTTCAGTTTTTTTTAACTAAAATCCAAAGAATAAAACATTAAAACTAAATCCTATATTTTTTTAACATGATTATGTTTGTTTAAACATTAATTATATTTGTTCAAACATTAATTATTTTTGTTTTAATGTGTTATAATTGTATAATTTTTTTGGAATATATTATATATTTATTATGTTATCCGGTTTTTAAATCCGGTCCGACCAGTAAGATGTTCGGTCCGGTTTTGAAAACATTGGTTGTGATGTTATGATTCGTTTTACCTCATCCTTATATTCATTGAATAATATGATACCTTTAAAACCAAGACTTCCATATATAGTTTGAATACTGGTCGTTCTCAAAATTAGTTCTAATTTCTCAAAACTAAGTATAGATATGTTTTGTTTAGTATGTTGGAAACAATGCTAGTTAACTAAAGTTAATCAATTTTCATTTAGTTTCCATATGCTTCATGAATAAATAAATAAAATAACATTATCATGCTTAGAGCCGGCCCCGAAAATGAAAAAAAATTCCGGGGTCTGGGGCGAGAAAAAAAAATGGGCCCTTTTAGGAGCGGTCATGAGAACTGAGGTGCCTAGAATCGAACCATATTTATAACTGAAAAAACCCGAATCACATTTGATTTGGTTTCTAACTGTATATGAAATCCGAATTCGGTTCCTAACCGTATCTGAATATCGGTTTTTGGTTCTGTTTTCGTTACATTTTTTTTAATTCGGTTTGTTTGATTAACTGATTAAACCGAATTCGGATTTAAATTATCTTATTAATAATATGTAAGGTTGAATTCGGTTTGTTCGTTTTTAACTAGTTTACTCGACTGAATTCAGTTTATTCAGATCGGTTTATTCAATTTTTGACAGGCTTATTTGGTTTTTAATCGGTTTATTCGATTTGATCATTTTTAACTGAAACCGAACTAAACCACTTCTAAAATTCGGTTTGGTTTTTGGATAGGAAAAAAAATTGAAAACCAATTAAACTATACCAAATAAACCATTAACTGAACTCATGAACACCTCTAGTTTAAAGGGAATGAAAAATACTTCTTATACTTTAAAGAAAATTACTTTTTATACCCTTTAAATTATGTGATTTTAGATGGTTGTTTATATATTATTTATCTAATTTTTTATACAATATATAAAAAATTTAAAATTTCAGGCCCCCTAAAATGTCGGACCCGGGGCGGTCGCCCACCTCGCCCCTCCACAGTGCCGGCCTTGATCATGCTTACGTATTCATATCTTATCTTATCTTACTAATAAACAAAGATAGATTTTGCCACTTGTCATGTTTTTATACCACTTTTGCCACATGTCAACTTTTATTAAATTTTTTTAATTCTCTCATATTAAATAATAATTATATTCTCATTCTTATTAAATAATATAATATTAATAACTAATAATACTTTTTGTCTTTTATTTTTATTAAAATAAGAAATATTTTATTTTTTAGAAAATCAAAGTTAAATAAAAACAGTTTTCTTAAAAATGATTTTTTTATTAAAAAAAATAATAAACTATAAACCCATGTTTTAAACAATAAGATTTTTATAAACCAATGACGTTTTTTAAATTTATTTTAAAACCAAAGTAAAAAAATGATAGAAAAAGTTACACTTTTGGCCATTATATTTAACGTTATATTTAAATTGAGTCACTAAAATTAAATAATTACATAAATTAGATTTTTTACCTTCTTGATTTATAAAAGTTAATCTTTGATAGAATATAAAATGCAGCTTTATTATTAATTAATTTAAAGATAATAATTGTTACAAATTAAAAATATCACATATCATTTGTATAGTTATTAAAGTTTTTATTGATGTTTTATTACTTGAAGCATTCACTAATATGTAAATTAATTATTTTATTTTAAAATATCATTTTATAATTTTTGAAAATTTTTATTATTAACTACTTAATATTTTATATTAAACACGTGTAATACACGGGGTAATAATCTAGTATTTGATAAATGTGATTCATCCAAGTATCATTGCTCAATTGCTTGTGTCAATTTATAAGTGTCAAAGTAAAACAGATGTCACTCATTTGAGATTTTCAAAATCAGACCTGAATGTTTTTGTTTAAATGCATTGACTTCTAGGTAGTCAAAATCACCATTAACATTGCATATTAGAAGTGTTCGCGGTTCGGTTTCAAACCGTCAAACCGCCCAAACCGTTAATCGGTTCGGTTTTACGGTTGGTTTTTTTCAAATATTTGGTCGGTCGGTTTAAAAAGTTTAAAACCGTAATAAACGATTTGTTTTACGGTTTTCATAAAAAACCAGACCAGATCGTATATTTGTGCACACACGTATATATAATAAATATAGATATATGTATATACACATAAATATATAGGAGGTGGATACAATACATATGGAGCTTAACATGAGAAGGATAAGAAGGAATTTGGACCATTAATCATATAAATAAATGGTTAAGATCTAGTGGTCCTCACTTTTTAATTAAAACTAGTGTGGATTAAAGTAAAAAGGGCAAAAAAGGAATTGACTACATTTGTTGACTTTTTTTGTTAGTAATCAAGTTCCATCATCTTTTTGAAAATCGAATAACTTTTAAACGTTTAATTATTTTTTAAAAAAATTACACTATAAAATTGAAATTTTCATTATTTTTAATTCGAGTATAATATTATTATAGTTTTTTTTTTAAAATTTACGTGGTCCGTGATTTTAATGATTGATACGTGATTATTGGTACGTAATTATGTAGTTGGTCCTTTGATCATGCATGTTAAATGACAGTCTGTGATTTTCATACAACATGGTCCGTGATTATTGGTCTGTGATTATACATTTTGTCCTTCATTATGTGTGTTAAAATACGGTTTGTGATTTTTATATAATGCGGTCCGTAACTATTGGTCTGTGAATATCAGTCTGTAATTTTATGAAGGACGGTCTGTAATTTTATATGGACAATAATGCCCCTTCCCAAGATGACACATGTCGCATTCCTATTGCTTCCTACGTTTAGCACGCTAATTTTATTTGTACGTTAACCGTCCCCTATATATGCGCGCGCACACACACACACACATATATATATAGATATATGTTTATATATGTGTGTGTATGCACATATTGAGTTCTTGGTTTATTCACGATTTAAAATAAATATGAATGGACTTTGTGTAAATAGTCAATGTTGAACTATAAAGATTTTGTTTGATTCGGCTTTTATTTTTAACGAGATCAAAATCCCAAACCGTTGATAACGGTTCGGTTTGGTACGGTTTTTATTTGAACGGTTTGGTTTTGGTTTTCATTGTTCAAAAACCATTGTTAACGGTTCGGTTACGGTTCCACTTAAAAACCGTAAAAACCGGACCGCGAACACCCCAATGCATATCACAAATTCTCCATCCAATATTAGTACATGTGCGTATGTATATAACAAAATTTTCTTAATAAACCCTACATGTATGAATGTTATGATAATGGTCTTCGGATTTTAGAGTCACATCAAGGTTCACAAACAATGTATGAATGTAAACATTTCGTGCCTAGAAAAGTTTGAATCAAACCCAATTGGCCAATTCACATGAACATCAAAAAATAAAAGTCGCAATATCATTCAAATTATGGAAAAAGAAACTAACCCAAATGATGCAATCCAAAAGTTCTAATCCAAATTGAGAACGTGAGTTGAAGAACAATCAACGAAGAAATCAGAGCGGCTTCAACCTACAAACATGAAACATCTCGAGTGATTGCGAAGAACACCCGGAAGATTTTCATGTTAAGGAGATGTTATTGATTTTAAGGTTTTCAATATACCTGGCAAAATGGGCGGGTTGGGTCGGGTTGGGTAACGGGTCAAAATGGGTTCGGGTCAGGATGGGTGCGGGTTAGAACGCGTTTTAAGCACGGGTCTAAATGGATTGTTCTTAAAAAACATCAATTTTAGTTTAACTTAAAATGTGTTATAAGTAAACAAATAGTCCATTTAGATAATTTATAGTCATTTTTTTATCAAATATGTTATTAATCATTCTTAAATGTTTCAATCCAATGCATTTACATACTTTTTTAGTTACCCGTCTTGACCCGCATTGTGTTTAAGTGCTACTCATCCCAACCCATTCCATATTATGATGTTACCCATTTCAACCCATTATACTACAATTGTTTACCCAAACAAACCCATTTCCTTTAACATGGGTAAGAATTGACACCTCTAGTTTTCAATTGATTATGGGATCAGAATTTAAACCAATGAAGACGCTTTGATTTATCCATCAATTGTTCAGTGTTTGTATTGTGGGGTTTTTCTTTTCTTGTTCGCAACAAAGAGGACGGAATGACAGTAGCGGTGTATGAAAACGGTTGTTTGGACGGAAAGAAAACGACTGTTTAGAAAGAAGACGGAAAGGCAGTATCGGTGTACGGAAACGGTTAGTTGAATGGAAACACAACGGTAATTAATATGTAGGTAATATGCAACAAAAAATGGTTTGATCAGTGGCGCAGGTTTTAAGGGACCGGGGGGGGGGGGGGGGGGCGACCGCCCCCCCTGTTTTTTCGCTTAGTAGTGTACATTTTCCGATCCGTAGTGTAAAATTTTTAAAAAAATTTTATTTCGCCCCCCCTGGAAAAAAAAATATACCCTATGTTCGCCCCCCCTAAAAAATTATTACAAAAATTTTAAATAATTTATAAACAACTAAACATATAAAATCAAATTAATTAATTAACTAATAACTATTAACAATTAAGTTAGTTTATTAATCAATAGTATACAACATTTAAATTCAGCCCAACTTGAAATTTAGCCCACTAGCCCAACCAATTTTCCTTAATTAATTCTTTAAACCCAAAGAAATACCCAATTGAATCTCCCATTGGCCATAGTCGGAAAAAAAAAATCACTCCCAATTGAAGTCCCGATCTTGTTCAACGCCGAGCACAGCAGCATCGCCCATTCGCCCGGCAGTAGCAAAGCGCGCCGAGAGCCACCGGCCACCAGCAGCATCGCGACCGCCGACCTGCCCACAGCCCACCTGCGACTGCAGCCCCCGCCCTGTTCCTGCCGAGTGTCGACCTACCAGCTACCTGTCTTGTTCCTTGCGTGAATTGGTAATAATTTCGGCCTCTCACCTTGTTGTTACTTGCTTTGATTAAGTTTTTGAGTAGGTTAATTGTAGTTTATTGTTAATTTGTTAGTGAATGTAAACATTTAGATTTTAGGGTTTTGATTTTTGTTCAAATTTTTTAGGTATAAATTAAGTGTCGGATTCTTGGTATATCATGGGGAAAGGGAAAACTATTGATTCATTTTTTAAGAAACAAGTTGTTGATGAAGAGAGTGATTCGGTTAATTCTGACACTTCCGGTTTCGACTGCAACAACAGAGAGAGGGTTTTCAGCAATGAAAATATTCAAGAATCGCCTTCGTAATAAGATGTCAGATGATTATCTTGCGAATAGCTTGGTGATTTACATAGAGAAGGAAATTGCCGAAAACTTTGACTCGGAATCCATAATCGATGAATTTAAAAATCTTAAAGGTCGTCGCGCTGAGTTGTAATCTTCTTTAAGGTACTTAACCTTTTCATTTATCATGATAATTATTTAAATCTTTGTTTGTTTTAAAAAAATCTACTTTTTATTGTTTGACGGTTTGACCCGACCCGATCCGAATCGCCAGCCCGAACATTTAACTGTTAGCGTTAGACCGTTAAGGAAAAAAAATTTATATGTGGCAAAGTTTCGCCCCCCCTGTGCTTTCAGTCAAGCTTCGCCACTGGGTTTGATTATGGTCTTTCAAGTTTGGTTATGTAGTTTTCAAGATAAAACATAGATTTTATACTTGGTTATGGACTTATGATGCGTCAAGATTATCAGTTTGACTATGTAGTAAAATACATATTTGTGGAACAATATAAAAATATGCAAGTTTAGCTTGGTTTTGATTAATTTGATTATAAAGATAGACTTAACCATAATCTAAACTAAAGTGATTTATTGCTTGTGAAGATCTACTTAACTGTAATCGATTGGTTTGGTTGGTTTTCCATTAATTTTGGTTAGTTTTTTTCCGATTATGTTTTTGCTTATGCTTATCCTAACCTTGAGACTAATCCAATAAAGAGATGTTTACTTTTTATATATAATTGCATTAACAACTTCCATTTAAAAATGCAAGGATCTTTTTCGAAGCGGGTTTTTATTTTATTTTAATAGAAGTAAGGTTTGTCTTTGTCTTACTGCTCTTAAGTTGTGTGATTTTACTGGGTTTATTTGTTTACTTTCAAATAATTAAAGAAACTAATATGTAAGCATATATATCTATATATGTCGCATGTAAAATGATGACAAAGCAAATAATAAAAGATAGTCGTGCCAAAACAATCTTAATTACTTGATCGGGCTTTCTTTCATGTCTTGCTTATTCACATTCTAACAACATGCTTCGCATTTGGCAACGCATATAGCTTTTTGCTACATCTAACATGCTTAGTATTCTCTATACTTTTCTAGTAAGAGGTATTGTGTTCAAATTCACGCTGAGACATATTTTTCCAAGACAAGGTCAGAGGTTTTATCCAGTTATCAATTGTATGGTTCCTCCTAAAGTGGCTCAAGCATGCGTCTCAAAGCGTCAAATTCGAGGGGACGTTAGAAATCATGACTTTGCTTCGTTGTATCAAGAAATACAAGTCTCATATTACAAAATAAGTGTTTTATATTTTAAACAAAAATTAGTATTTAAGGAATATAACTCTATAACAGTTATCCATAAGTAATATGTGAGGAAAACAAATAAACAAGAACAAGAATACATAAGAGACTGACACATTGTTTTATGATTTTATTATTTAATGGAAGACATAGTAAGAATATAAAATTAAAGAATCATTAAATAGTAATTATTTTTTATTAGTATAAAATTTTAAGTACTTACAAGAAAGCATGATCTGAAACTTCATGATTGTGAAGTCCAGTCCACCCTAACCAGATTTTGATTTTTGACTATTCTATATTATTTTTTTAGGAACATTATTTATATCTTCAATAAGATGCTCCACCATGACTTGAGGACATGCATGTCATGAATTTTTCCAAAAGTGTCACAGCTCACACACAACGCATTCTTTCACACACAGCATATAACCTCACACACTTCCATGGTGTTCTTTGAACTAATCAATGGCAGATCTCCTAATTCCAAACTTCATCAGCTTGCTATCGTCTCTTCTACAGAGAGTAGCGGAATCTAACGATCTGAATCGTCCATTGCACACGCAGAAGTTATCGATCTTTTATGGTTTGATCCGACCCGATATAAGCATCCAGAATTACCTGGAGCGGATCTTCAGATACGCCAATTGCAGTCCGTCGTGCTATGTGGTGGCGTATGTCTATCTGGATCGGTTCGTGAAGAAACAACCGTATTTGCCGATTAACTCTTTGAATGTTCATCGATTGCTTGTTGCCAGTGTACTTGTTTCGATCAAATTCATGGAGGACATGTGAGTTTTTCTTTCAATTCCTTTTTATTCTTATGTAAGCAGTAATTGCTCAATCATAGGCGAAAAGACAATTAATCAACACAATTTTTTCTAAGAAAACAAACAAACAAACAACTTTCGCATATATTTCCACTGCCAGTAGAGTATAGAAAGAAGGGTGAAGACAAAACTAATCCTTAAATATCTTAGTTGGGATTGAGAGTCTGCTCTGAAAGAGTCCCGGTTTAAAGTTATCGTTTGAATTTAATTATGCCAACACTTTTAACGTAATTTGTTAAATAATTTGTTTTTTTTTCTTTATGTTTGGTGATCTTAGATGTTATGATAACGCTTACTACGCTAGAGTTGGAGGAATATCAACGGCTGAGATTAACCTGCTTGAGGTCGACTTCTTATTCGGATTGGGATTCCAATTAAACGTGACAATAGACACATTCTGTGACTATTGTACATATCTCCAAACAGAGATGATGCTGCGGTTTCCTCCTCTGTGCTCGCTTCCACCGGTTCCTACTGTAGCCGCAGATCATTATTCAATCAACGACGATCATCTTCATCCATCACAGCTTGCTGTTTAGCGAGCAAAGCCATTATGCCGATCCAAAACCCAACCCAGCCAAGACTGACATGTTATTATAATAGAAACCAGAAACACAAATGTCAGATGCATAAAGCATTATATAATCTTAAATTAACTATAATAATTTATTTCATTGTGTTTACTACTCCATACGTCTCTTTAACTCTCAAATTAAGCACACTTATAAATTTTCACTATAGTCTTGATAACCTAACTTACATAAATCGCAAGTACGTCTAAGTACATTACTTAGGATAGTAAGTTATAAGAAAGAAAATGCTATCTTACAAGAAAAGTTTTTCAAAAGGATCATAAAGTCATTTTACAAGAATAAGTTGAAACAATATACTAACCGCCCTCATCCAGGGGCGGTCCTGAGAATTGGCGTGCCCAAGACGAGCTGGAAAAAAAGGCCCTCTAATGAATTCAAATGTTAAAGTAGAGATGTTCAAAAAACCAAAAACCGTTTAATACTGAAAACCGAAATGTATTCGTAACTGAAAAAATCGAACCGAATACGGTTTTCGGTTCGGTACCTAACCATATCCGAATTTCGGTTTTTAATTCTATTTTTTTTATAAAATTGGTTTGTTTAGTTAACCGATTAACCCGAATTCAAATTTAAATTTGTTGTCTTATTAACAATATATAAGATTGAAATCGGTTTACTCGGTTGAATTCAGTTTATTCAGATCGGTTTATTCGGCTTTTAATCAGTTTCTTTGGTTTTAATCGATTTATTCGATTAAATTCGGTTGATGTGACACCCCGTAAAATCCAGGTCAGCATCCCATTTTATTTAAATGATATTTGTACACGTGACACTAGAATTAGTTAATTTAGTGTGACACGTGGCATGACGGAACAAACATTGACACACACGATAATTCGGTGAATTATCGCAACACGCACACACGTGTCTAAGAGAACACGAACGTTGGTGAACGTTTATCACATCGTGTAACAAAACACTCAAAACCTCACTAAACACTCGAACATTGAACTTGGAAGTTCAAACGAGGCCGAACGATAGTTCGTAAGCGTGAAAACAGCGACGAACGGATCAAACCATTGAAATTGGGCATATTTGGCTCCTCTGGGACCCGTCACGGTACACGATGGCCCACAAAGAACTTCATGGCGGTACGCGATGGATGGGCGGGGGATTTGAATCTCGAAATCCATCACGGTACGCTGAGAGGATCTTGGACCCTCTCGACGGTACGCGACGACGACCACACGCAAAAATCTTATAAAACCAAGATGCAATCATTCACAGCCACCCTACCACCTCATTTCTCCATTCCCAGGCACCTAAACTTCGTCTTCTTCATCTGGAAACCCTCTAGCAGCCATTGAAGACCACTTGAGAGCTCAAGAACTTGAAGATTGACGCTTGACAACCACCTAGGAGCTTGGAGGCCATCCTTACCACCTTGTTGCTACACGTTCTTGCTGACCAGAAGCTTATGAGGACGAGTACCCATCATCTCAGGGAACCTAGGAGCATTTGAGGTAGTTTCTATGGCTAATGTGCACTCACAAACACACACAAACACACTCACGAGCTTCGAAACTCACATGCAAGCTCTAAATCCTTGCATGCACGAAATTCTCGACATATGAATCTGGGTTTGTTGATTTTAATATGTTTCTTGATGATCTAAGATGATTTGAGGATGATTCATGATGATCTAAGAGTGTGTGTGTGTGTGTGTGTGTGTGAAATACACGATTTGAGCATAATGGGTGATATTCTTGCGTGCATGTACGATCTAAAGTATTTTAGATGGTTTTGAATACATAGTGATGATCCTTGATAATGTTTAAGTATGTTTGCAAGTTTTAAAACATGATCTTTATGGTTAAAATGAATTATTTGAGATTCTTTCCATTTATAGTAACTTTTTAGTTACAAGTGGTTGCTAATGATGAACGTATAATCATGCATGTATGTAGACTAGTTATTAACATGATAATATGATGATGTTATGTGCAAGAAATGAGTTGGGACATGATTATGGCCATATTTAGCAAAGTTACTATATATAGTAACTTTTCAAGACAAAATAATAATGGATAATGAATTTGACTAGATTGGTATGTTTAGATGATATAAAATGGCTTATTATGATGATATGTGATGTAAAAATGGTTTAGGAATACTTAGAATAATCATTTGAATGAAAATGGTCATAGTTACCAGTTTTAGTAACTTTATTTTTGGAAATATCAATTTATGAATGTTTTGTATGTTCCGAGCTTGCTAAGTGACTTAATATGCTTTGACATAATGATTGAATGCTAAGTTAGATGGTTTCCGATGATAGTCATGCTAGATGTAGAAACTTTCCATTTTAGGAAACTTTTATATGCAACGTGACTTATATGATTTCGTATGACAACGTGCTAAGTGATAACATGATCACGTAGGACCAACGAGCATGCTAGAGCTTTAAAAACGATAAGTGTTGTGAAACTTGCTATAAATGGAAACTTACTATAAATAGTAAGTTGTCCATAGACGCGACTTGCGCGTTTTGCACACGACGAGCACTAACGCGAATGTTACACGATTCACAACCGACACACGGTTCACCAACGGGTCGTTGACTTGACACGGTCAAACTTGGTCAAACACTGTCAACACGGTTAATGTGGACCAACATGAGCAAACACAGTCAATGTGAACCAACACGGACAAACATGAACAACCGAGGGTTGTGGAGCACAAACACGAGCACGATCACTTACACGAACTCACGTATGGTATACGATATAGGTAGCCGGTGACCGACTACGCAACGACGTAGGAGCTTACGCTTACATTCTCTTATTCACACTAAGGTGAGTTTACGGCCCCTCTTTACTCTTTTCAAACTTTTCAAATAGGGGGAGAATACTAGTTGAATCGAGTCAAACAAATATGCTATTACAAACATTTTATGTGTATGCTGGTTTATTAGACAAACATTAAGTGTTGAACTCGTAACAAGCCCTCACAAAGTCTTACCGTTAATGTACGAACAACGTGGTAGGTTTGAATGGATCCGTTTGGGTGTGACTAACCCCACGTGGCACAATACTGACCTGAGGTCGGGACACGTGAAACTCTGACCTAACTTGCTATGTAATTACGAGACATAGCGGAGGCAAGGACAAACAAGTCTAGTTCGGTAGTGACGCACTGACACTTGGAGCCTAGGTCTCGGTACTAACATTATGATAAGCAGCATGACACATGTTTTCTTACTATATATGTATATCAAACCCTGTGAACTCACCAACCATTGTGTTGACACTTTTTCTTAAACTTTTATTCTCAGGTAACTGATGTGTGCAAAGTAGTTTAATTAAAACTAATAAAAATCAAAACTAACCTAGACACTAAGTAATACTCTAGACTCTCTAAACTAAACTACTAACATGCAAGTGAACCTATTGAAAGCAGTACAGAAAAGTAAGTCCGGATATCGAACCCACAGACTTCTACAGAAAATACAAAATAGACTCAATGACTCATCTATACAAATTTACTTAAATTAAAATAACTATTTGAAGGGGGGTTTTGTTAATAACTAATTAAACTAAATTTAAGAAAATTTAGAAATACCGGATTAAGACTCAATAAAGGAAATTCAACAAAAAGTCACGAATGATGAAATGACTACCTAGGGTTTACTCTATACATGTCTAATGTGCTTAGATTGATTATGGAACTTATTTTGGAACCGGGATCTTTGAATTTTAACTTATTAACAAATTATAGATTCTTTAACCCTTTTCAAAGATTTCAACTAAAGTGTCTATAAGTATTTTGAATACCGGTTTAGGTTAATTACTCTCACAAGTTAACCAACCCATCAATGATATATCCCAAAGACAATCTACCTCACGGAAATGAAAGTCTTAATTCACAAACATGCAAGGGATAATAAGGAGATTCATCTTGGATTTAGCATACAAGACTATGTTCAATTGACCTAATCTTAGTCTTTTCACAAAGACTTTAACTAGTTATTAAACATTCAAGATATACTAACAAACCCTCACCTCACGGCTATTGAATTTGGTTAAACATTTAATTCATTTGTGACCTAATCATCTTTCCTATGAATCACTACGTCTAGTAATCCATCCACAGATCAAGAACACCAAGTAATTGACCTAGCATGCACCTATTACACGAAAGACATTCGCCAAAGCACATGAGGAATCGATAACCCGAATCACAAACAACATAAACATTAGTACACATCCAAGAATCCAAACCAAATCATAAAATCATTGAAAAACCCAAACTTGTTCCACAATCAATCCTCACAATTTAAAATATGTATATTATAAAACCCTAGGTGGTCTAAAAGGCTTAGCCACAAATCATCATGAATAAACAGGAAGAAATAGTATGCAAACCAATATCAAACATCATACGAATGGGAAAACAAGAAAAAGAATAAGAACCGATCACTTTACACCCTTCGGATCACTCTCTTAGGGCTTCTTGATGACCAATCTCGACTCCAATATCGTCCTTTGGCTTCTAGTCGCCTCCTAACCTCGTCTCCAGTCGTCCAAAATCGAATAATCTCGCATCCAGCCATTTCCGAAAAAATAAACTCGAAATCCTGAGTTTTTAACCCTGTTGCGCTACGCGACAGGCAACCTTAATCCCTTCGTGCTACGCGACAGACCCCACTACCCGACAAATTAGTCGGGTTAACCCGCAATCATTAAACAGGGGTATTTTAGACTTTTCCACCTGTCGTGCTACGCGACAGGGTTTCACGTGGTTGTCGCGATACGCGACAAGGTCAATTTCCAGCTTTTTCTTTCCTTTGTTCTCAGGTCTGTTCTCGTCTAACCGCGAGATCGTTTTCTTGATCTTTTGTCCTGTAATAACACATGATGCACTTATTTATGTCATGTCGTTTTGATCAAACAATTTTCAACTTATGTTTTGTAATATCACAATGTAGTGTCTGACAATTTATATTTCCGTTGCATTTATCAAACTTATAATATTTCCGCTGCTATGATATTGTATTTCCGCTGCAAACTCTTTTGTTACTTTTATGTCAAACAGTGTATTTGAGAACGCATATAAAGTTGTTCTATATGACCATGAGCTGTGATTCTGGTCACATCACACCCACGTGGACTAACACCACGAGTGGGATTTTGGGGGTGTGACAGCTGATTTGGATCGGTTTATTCGACTTTTAATCAAAATTAGAACCGAACCACTTCTCGAATTCGGTTCGGTTTTTTGATAGGGAAAAAAAATTGAAAACCGATTAAACCAGACCGAATAAACCATTAACCGAACCAATTGACATATTTAGTTTAAAGGGCATAAAAGTAACTTCCTATACTTAAAAAAAATGATTTTGTGCACCCATTAAATAATATGTTTACAAATACTTCTTTTTAGTTCTCTTCGCTGTATTAATACTCATTTGAATGAATCTCTATATATACATATATATAAATTTTTTTGTGCCCCCTAAAAAATAGGCCCGGGACGGGGGTCGGGTTTGCCCTCCCCCGGGCCGCCCATGCCCTCACCCATCGTCGTCGCCACCCACCACCACCATGACGTTGTTAGTCATTTTACAAGAATAAGTTGAAACAAATATTAAAAAATAACATTGGCTTGTTGGTTTTTATTATTACAAAAGTTAATCCAAACACTTTTGTAAAAACTTCTTTTGAAAAAAATTTAAGTAAATTACCACTTTTAAAAATTATATATATATATATATATATATATATATATGGCATGTATATTATAGAAACCCATGTGAGCTAAAGAAACTTTGCAAACCCAATACTTGGTCCACAATTTGCCACCTCATTATTTCTTTTACCTATAATTATTTAATAGAAGGGCACAAATGTCTTTTACTCCATTTGTACTATCACCTACTATTTTATTAATTTACCACCTTCTCTCTCATCAAATTAAAATAATAAACAAAATAATTTTTGTTTAAATTTCCCCCCTTCCATTTCCCACCACATTTCCCCCCACATGAATATTTTTGTCTTTTATTTACATAATATTACTTGCAGTCGTGTTACATCTAATTTACTCTATTTTATATCTGATAAAAAACTAAAGATTCTCATTTTTTTAACATTTAATACCTTTTATTTCCACCTTTTACTTTACCACCTTTACTTTTCCCACATTTTTTTCCCACCATTTTGTTTTCCACAACTTTTTAAATATTACATTTTTGTTTCCCCACCATAAATTTTACTATATTAATCTTTTTGTCTTTTCATTATTGTATACAACCGATTACTTGTTACATCAAATTTACGTTTTTTAAATTCAGCTCAAAGTTACTAGATTTAAATTTCTAATTTTTTCCCACTTTTTTTACCACATGCTTTTCCCACCATTTTTTTATCTAACTTTTTAAATATTCTCATCAAATTTACGATTTTTAATTTCAGCTCAAAATTACGAGATTTAAATTTTTAATTTTTTCCCACCTTGTTTTTATCTAACTTTTTAAATATTCCCCCTTTTCCAATGGTGACTGGATTTATATAACTGTTTTACATTTTACATTTTAAATATTCCCCCCTTTCATTTTCCACAAGAAAATTTTTGTCTTTTGCTGATTGTATATAATTGTTGTCTTGTTACATCAAAGTTACGGTCTTCAATTTCAGCTTAAAAGCAAAAGATTTTAATTTTTTAAATATTTCATACCTTTTATATTTCCCACCAATTATTTTTCCCACTTTTATTTTTACCACCAATTGTTTTACTCAACTTTTTAAATATTTCCCTCCTTTAATTTTCTGATCATTTTAAATATTTTCCCTCTTTTTACACACATTTGCAGAAACCATATTTTTTTGTTGAGTTAAAAAATGTTATTGAGTTGACATACATTAGTACACAAGCATTTAATGTGTGATTTTATCAAAAAGATAAATCATATATTTTAAATTGTACTATGTACTATCATTTAAAATACTCAACCACATTCTCTCTCATCAATTTTAAATAATAATCAAAAGAAATTAATTTTTAAATATTGCTCCTTTTCTTTTCACACAAGAAAAATTTCTTGATTTGATTTTTTTAATAATTTGCTTGTTGTATATAATTGCTGTCGTGTTACATCAAAGTTACGGTGTTCAATTTCAGCTCTAAAACAAAATAATTTAAATTTTAAATATTTCATACCTTTTATTTTTCCCACCATTTGTTTTCTCCAACTTTTTAAATATTTTCTCCCTTTGATTTTCTCACCATTTTTGTTCTTATTAAAATTAATTTTTAAATATTCCCCATTTTACCTTACCATCAGAAATTTTTGTTTAGTTTAAATTTTTAATAGTTTTCTTGTTTTATATAATTGCTGTCGTGTTACATTAAAGTTACGGTGTTCAATTTCAGCTCAAAAACAAAATAATTAACTTTTTAAATATTTCATACCTTTTATTTTTCCCACCTTTTATTTTTCCATCATTTGTTTTCTCCAAGTTTTTAAATAATTCCCCCATCTGATTTTCTCACCATTTTTGTTCTTATTTAAATTAAATGCATGCTGGCTTTATATAAGCGATGTCGATGTTACATCAATTTTACGGTGTTCGAAGATATTGTTTATATTTATTATCATACCTAACACATCCCCCATATTGCTTAGTCTATATATATCTACACTTTAACATTTTTTTGCAAACTAATACTTTGTTTTCACCATTAATATGATAAATCGAATTAGATTAGAAAAATTAATTTATACTAATTGCAAAATTTTTGGAACAATTTTCACCCGGGCTAAACTTTTATTATATTGATATTTTACAAATGTTTTATCTTATTACAATTCATTAAAAGTTCTTGTTGTAACTTTAATTGTATGCATGTTGAAAACATGTTAAATATTTCATACCTTTTATTTTTCCCACCGTTTGTCGTGTTACATCATAATTGTTGCTGTGTTACATCAATGTTACGGTGTTTAAAACTCAATAACAAAAAGTTTAATTTGTAAATATTTCCAACCCTTTTATTTTTCCCACATTTTTTTCCCCACCATTTTTTTGTATTGAGTTACGGTGTTCAAATTTACATTGAAAAACAAAAAAATTTATATTTTAAATACCCCCCCCCCCCTAATTTTTTCCTCCTTTTATTTTTCCCACCATTTTTCACTCCTCAAGTAATATTTCTTTTTATAAACGCATAATTTCATAATAAATATCCGAATTTTGCATTTCGTTATATTTAAATTAAAAAAATTTATATACTTTTTCGTAACAATGTTATGTATAATCGAATTTTTTTACGGTTAGTAATATTTTATACAATCAGATACTTATAATCAAATATTATAGAAACTAACACTCAAGTTACGTTTATGTTACATCTCGACGGACTTGTTATACTGTTTTAATTTTTTTAATGTTACATTCTATAACATTTCATTATGTTACGTTATTGTTACATATGTAAAGTTAGTGTAACTAGAGTATTATGTTACAAATTTTATATTTTGGTCAATATTTCATAATTTGTATTCCTTTTTTTTTTGTTTTCTTTTTTTGCTCAAATATTTTTAAGCTTATGTTTACATGCAAATTACATATGTAAAGTTAGTATAACCAGATTTTTTTTTGTTGGAATATATATGTGTTACATAGATGTTAAAATTACATATATGTAATTTTTATGTAACGTCAATATAACAATTGGCTACGTATATAAAATTAATAAAATTAAACCACATTACATAATTAGTCGTAATCCCCTCTCCACACAACCACCGGTCTCGATTCATCCCATCACGACATCTCCCGCCGGAGTTCCCACCGTTTCATCATGTAATTTCGATGTAACACAATACAAATAAAAAGTACGTAGCTGAAATAATTTTCAATGATGTAACTTTGATGTAACATTATACAAAATATATTAAAAGATAGATATTTCAAAGAGACATTCTAAATTATATGTTTGTTACATATATCTAACACTTTGTTGCATACCTACTTATTGTTTTAAATTTCACATACTTACATGTGTTACATAAATGATTATAACCATTAAATGTAACATATATGCTTATCACTAAATAAAAATATAAATATGAATTAAAATCTTATGACCTTAGAATTAATTGTTCTTGATACCAATCTGTAACACCCCGACCGGCGGCGGAATCGTCGGGATGCCACGAGGGATGTGTAGATTGTTCAAAAGCTCGTGGGCATCTAAATTAATCATCATATATCATTTAAGCAAACAACATAATTACACTAAAATCATGTTCATCATGAATCAATTACATCAATTACACAAAAGAATTAGTTAAATTAACTAAACTCTAGTCGCCAGAAATTTAGTTAATTAACTAAGTCCAAGACCCTATATGATGATGTCCAAAATAGAAGAGATCCTCTCTTCATTCCTACTTGTCTCCATCACCTGAAACATGTAAGAAAACCAAGTGTCAACTACAAAAGTAGTTGGTGAGTAATCATAAGTTTTTATATTTAAAAAAGGTTTTAGTAAAATGAGTTTGAAAGTTTATGCTTAAAAATGGTTTTATAAAATGCTTTGTTTAAAACAAGAATAAAACTTATGATCTTCTTGAGAAATCCATATGAATACCTGTATGAGATAATCCAACACACATCCATCAATTCAACTATCAAACACATACGCAATCACATAACCACATAACCAAATCAATCATAGTCAATCACAAATAATCATAATCAAATATAGATAATCAATCCACAACAAATCAACAAATCTCATCAATCATATTCTCAAATAATGTTCGTGACTATACATGATCATTTTGTAATTAACATAAGTTAAATACATGATTCATGGAGTGGTCGCTAACCACGTGACAATACATGAAGTCAAAGCAATTAACCGAAGTCAAAGGCAATACTTCACGGATGTGGAAATCATCCACGTGACAATACATGAAGTCAAAACAATTAACCGAAGTTAAGAGTAATGATTCACGGATGTGGAACTCATCCACGTGACAATACATGTAATCTTTGTTATTGACCTAAGTCAATAACAATGTTTACACGGATATAAGATATTAAAAGAAAATCCATAATAATCAATAAATTTTAAGTTGTAATTATCATATTGATAAACAGGTATAAACCTTATGTTATCAAAATAATAATTAATCTGGTATACATGTTTCACCTCCGAGTTTTAAAACAAAACAGTTTAAAGAAAGGGAGGTTATGAGAACTCACCTGAAGTCCTTAGATTATGTGTTCTCGTGTTATGCGCGCTCGCGTATGTAAACTCAAGACCAACTCAACAATCTGAAAATATTATACGTTTGTGTTCAAGTACCTATGTTAAATCATGGTTAAGTGATCCATGGTGTTGTGACATTAGGTACTTAGGTGTACTACAACTTAGTTTATCACTTAAGTTGTATAATTGCAAACTATTGCAAACTTTAGTTTCATTATTAAAGTAAACTTAAAATTAGTTAACATCATTTATTAATGATAATGCCTACTGTGAACACTTATATGTACACCTCTCCTAGTCATGTATCTTTAAAGATATTAACAATTATTATATCAATATCTATTCTCAATAATGCATGCATGTTTGATTAATTTAAGTGCCAAACAATGCTTCAATTTATCAAAACCTAACTTGAATTTAAATACAAGATAGTTAAGTTATTTACTTAAAATGTTTAAATTATGTAGCCATCTCATAATTCAATATTTTTAGTTATTAGGAAAAGGTGGCAACTCAAACCAACTTCCCATGCATGCATGACAAGCATATATGTATATCTATATGTGATCTAGTTCCTCCTCGTACCCATTATTCGAATTTTTAAGCTTTCTAGCCAAAGGGGCAGCGAACCTATGGAATTTATGGGCCAAGGTTCGGCCATGTGATAAGGGGTTCGTTGTCAGGTCGTGGGTTCGTCAAGATCCGAGGGTTCGGCCAAAGGGAGCAGGGTTCGGCTGGGCTCGCGACTTTTGAAGGGTTCGGCCATTAGATTAGTTCTCCATGGTCGTGGCTAAGCTAGAGGGTTCGGTGTCCCTAGGGTTCGCCACCCTAGGGTTCGGTTCCAAGGAATAAACAGGCTCGTGGGGCCTTGTATGGTTCGGCTCCTCTATAGTTCGGCCACCCTAAGGTTCGATCAACTTAGTTCCCGCACAGCAAGGGTTCACGAGAAGGGTTCGGCCCTTGATGGTTGCAGCAGGTTCGTCTAGAGAGAAGCAGGGTTCGCAGGCCTAGGGTTCGGCCCACACCAGAAGGGTTCGGCCAGGAGCTGTTTCAGCCGCCCTTGGGTTCGCCCAAAGCTGCTCCCCACGCGAACCATCATTCATCATCCCGTACCTGTAACCGGTGTATACCCACGATCCCTCCTACTCTTGTGTGTTAATCGTTTAAGGATTTAGCAAGGTTTTGACCCAATTACAACAACAACACACTATATAATCGTGATTAGCCACAAAACCGAGAATAAAACACTAGATCTACCTTGATTCAGTTGGCAAACGTTGAATTTCTTGATATGTTCTTGTTCCTCTTGATCTCACGAATGCGTAGACGCCGGGATCTCGTGAATCCGTCAAGAAACGAGCTTGGAAAGTTAGAGAGAAGGTAGAGAGAATTTGTGGTGTGTGTTTTTAGAGAGAGGAGTGAGATGGTGAGAATGAAAAGAGAAGGAGGCTCTCCTCCTCTTTTATCGCGTGTAATCCCACGTGATCGGTCTCGTTTTTATCGCGATTTACACACAATAATGTTCGGTTCCCATCCTAAACGTATTTAAAACACAAAAACTTCTAACTAAATGGGTTTTGTTTTAATACAATTGATTTTTTTTAAACTATTGCTTCATAAAACGGCCTTGCCTTTAAATGAAGAATTTTAAATTATTTCGTTTCGTAAGATAAACCTGTTTCGTTATCATTAACGTATTTAATTAAAATAATTTTTAAATAAATTATTTCGTAAAACAATTCCGTTTATTTATGATAATCAATTACTTAATAATTTAATTTATTCGAATTTGTTTTTATGTTGTGATTCCTAATAAACATTTTTAGTTTTAATTTATTAAATTAATATCGTTTGATATTATTTATTTATCTCGTCGAAACGCGTTACTCGCGTACGTATTCGTAAAGATCGTCACCCTTGCGAATCCGACACTCGTATCGTATTTCGATTTGATTTACAGTTTGTGGAATATCGTTTCAGTATATTATTCTTAATAATTATATTCGTGTGAATCGTCACTCACGCGAATACATTATTAAGTTAATATTTCTGAATTAACATTCGCGTTTAAGTAGTGTCCGAATCCTCACGTCGCGTAATTTAATTCCCATCATTATTAAATTTAATATCATCATTTCCCAAACCAAAACCCACTAAACCTTAGTCACTGACACATCCATGATAGACCGAAATATGCATATATATAGGGCATATGTAAGGGTCAGTCGCAACTGCCCTAGCCACCGTCCCACCGCTATTTCGATAAACCATGTCCATGGGTCCTTGACTACGTTTAGCAACCAGACTCAAACAACTCCTAGTTCTATCCAATTCATCCTCGAACCAATAATCCATCATTATCAACAGTAAGTAACTGCGATAAACTCTACGGGTCTGTTTAGTTGAATCACAACCAAACTTCCCGTGGTTTACGCATATCATAAATGTGCTATAACATGCATACCAGTACAGTGATAATATCAGTAATGAAAATCAATAATTTCATAATCATTAATAATCAAAATCTCAGGTCGTAACAGTACAATCGTACGGATGTACGGACAACCTAAAGTACAGTGATGTTACAGTCTCCCCTAGTTAAAGGAATTTCGTCCCGAAATTCAACTAGGAGTGACCGTAGTAAATAAATGTGGGTACTTAAGCTTCATCTGATCTTCCCGCTCCCATGTGAATTCTGGACCACGCTTCGACTCCCAACGTACTTTGACAATTGGAATTCTACTGCGTTTGAGCTGTTTAATCTCCCGATCCATTATCTCCACTGGTTTTTCAACAAAGTGCATGGTATCATCGATACGGATGTCATCGAGTGGTACCTGAAGATCCTGATCAGCTAAGCACTTTCTTAGATTAGACACGTGAAACGTCGGATGCACATTACTAAGTTCAGGAGGAAGTTCCAATTTGTAAGCAACCTTCCCAATCCGTTCAAGGATCTTAAAAGGTCCAACATATCGTGGAGCAAGCTTCCCCTTCTTTCCGAATCGAACAACGCCCTTCCAAGGCGACACTTTAAGCAATACCATATCTCCCACTTCAAACTCTAGAGGTTTTCTTCTTTTATCCGCGTAACTCTTCTGTCTGCTGCGAGCAGCTAACAGATTGTCGCGGATCTGGCGGATCTTGTCAGTCGTTTCCTGAATAATCTCTGGACCAGTAATCTGCGAATCGCCGACTTCGGTCCAACAAATAGGTGACCGACATTTCCTGCCATAAAGAGCTTCAAACGGTGCCATACCAATGCTCGCGTGATAACTGTTGTTATACGAGAACTCAACCAATGGTAGATGGCTATCCCAATTGCCACCGGAATCGATGACACAAGCTCTTAACATGTCTTCCAATGTCTGAATCGTTCGCTCCGTTTGACCATCCGTTTGAGGATGATAAGCAGTGCTAAGATCCAGTCTTGTTCCAAAAGCTTCATGAAGTGATTCCCAAAATCGTGCCGTGAAGCGAGCATCTCGATCCGATATTATGCTTAAGGGAATACCATGTCGGCTAATGATCTCATCAATGTAAATACGCGCTAACTTTCGCACAGGGTAAGTTTCGCGTATCGGTAAGAAATGAGCCGACTTGGTCAATCTATCAACAATTACCCATATACTATCTTTTCCGTTCGTGGTACGTGGGAGCTTAGTAATGAAATCCATGGAGATATTCTCCCACTTCCACATCGGTATTTCTGGTTGTAATAACAATCCTGAAGGTCGCTGATGTTCGGCCTTGACTTTGGCACAGTTAAGGCACTTAGACACATATTCAGCAATATCCTTCTTCATTCCAGGCCACCAGTACAAGCCCCTAAGGTCTTGATACATCTTGTCGGAACCTGGATGGATTGAGTAACGAGACTTATGAGCTTCATTCATAATAACCATCCTGAGATCACCCCTGTTCGGTATCCACAATCGATTCAAGTAATACATTAACCCATCATCCTTGGTTTCCAACAGTATTTCAGCCCCGCAAGACATCTCATTTTTCAAGTCATCTTGAGCCAATGAGTGTTGTTGGGCTGTGAGAATATCATTACGGAGATTATTGTGCACTCGGACACTATGGATTTGAACTTGACTTTTGCGACTAAGCGCATCTGCTACTACATTCGCTTTCCCAGGATGATAGCGAATTTCACAGTCATAATCATTTAACAATTCAACCCATCTCCGTTGTCTCATATTAAGTTCTTTCTGATTCAGAATGTGTTGCAAACTCTTATGATCAGTAAAGACTACACACTTCGTGCCATATAGATAATGTCTCCATATCTTCAAGGCGAACACGACTGCACCAAGTTCCAAGTCGTGTGTAGTGTAGTTCTTCTCATGAATTTTCAATTGTCTTGATGCATAAGCCACAACCTTTCCCCGTTGCATGAGAACACAACCGAGACCTAGGTTGGATGCATCACAATAAACTACAAAATCATCATTTCCATCAGGCAGTGTCAAGACAGGAGCATCACAAAGTTTCTGCTTCAGAGTCTGAAATGCCTCTTCTTGCTTTGGTCCCCACTCATATGGCTTATTCTTCTGAGTCAAAGCAGTGAGAGGACAGCAATTCTGGAGAAATTCGATATGAACCGCCGATAATAACCAGCAAGTCCAAGAAACGATCGAATCTCCGTCGGTGTCTTCGGTGTACTCCAATTCTTCACAGCATCAATCTTTGCAGGATCCACGTGAACACCATTTGCATTGACTATGTGTCCCAAGAACTGAACTTCCTTAAGCCAAAATTCACATTTAGAGAATTTAGCATACAGTCGCTCCTCTCTTAGGATCTCCAAAACCAACTTAAGGTGCTTCTCGTGTTCTTCCTTGGTCTTTGAGTAGATCAAAATATCATCAATAAATACAATCACGAATTTATCCAAGTATGGCCTGCAAACACGGTTCATGAGGTCCATGAAAACCGCAGGTGCATTGGTAAGGCCGAAAGGCATTACCAAAAATTCATAATGGCCATATCTGGTTCTAAACGCTGTCTTGGGAATATCATCATCATGTACGCGAAGTTGATGATACCCAGACCTAAGATCAATCTTTGAAAACCATGCCGAGCCTTGAAGCTGATCGAAGAGATCATCGATGCGCGGCAGTGGGTATCGATTCTTGATAGTCAACTTGTTTAATTCGCGGTAGTCGATGCACATCCGGAATGACCCGTCCTTTTTCTTGACAAACAGGACCGGTGCACCCCATGGCGAATGGCTCGGGCGAATGAATCCTTTATCGGTAAGTTCTTGCAGTTGACTCGCCAATTCTTGCAACTCCGATGGTGCAAGTCTGTAAGGAGCTTTGGCGACTGGGTTCGCACCAGGTACTAAGTCGATTCGGAACTCAACTTGACGTTCTGGTGGAAGACCCGGCAAATCATCTGGAAATACCTCTGGAAAATCTCGTATCACTGGAACATCTTCAATCTTCTTTCCTTCCTCTTTCTTCTCCACAATGTGAGCTAAAAATGCTATACATTTCTTCCTAAGGTACTTGTGTGCTTTAGTGCAAGACATCAGCTTAAGACCTTTACTAGCAGTTTCTCCAAATATTCTCAAAATTTCCCCCGAAGGTAAGGGAATACGAATATACTTTTCATGGCATACAATCTCTGCTTTGTGGGTGGCTAACCAATCCATGCCTATGATAACATCAAAGCTACCAAGATGCATAGGTATAAGATCAATTGGGAAAACGTGATCATTTAAGTTCACCGTACATCCAACAATAATAGTGTCAATATCAATAGTGTTTCCGTCAGCCACCTCCACGTTAAACGGTTTATCTAAATATGTACGTGTTCTACCAAGCAAGCATTCAAAATCATATGAAACGAAACTCCTATCGGCACCAGAATCAAACAAAACAGATGCATAAGAGTTGTTGATCAGAAATGTACCGTTGACGACGTCCTAGTTGGCCTGAGCAGCTGGAGCATTCAGTTGAAATGCTCGGCCTCTTGCCACCCTCTGATTATTTCCAGTCAACTTTGGGCATTGATTTCTGAAGTGACCCACTTCACCACATTCATAACAGGCTCTTGCCTGTGCTTGAGGTACCTGGCGAATGGGTACAGCTGGAATAGGTTGTGCATGCGGAGCTGTCAGTGCAAGCGGTGCCTGTTGCATCCTTTGTGCTTGCGGGGCACTCCGACAAACATTAGCAAAATGACCGAACTTGCCGCAGTTGTTGCAGACGCGACATGGCAAATTTGGTGCGTGATGATATCGGCAGGTATTACACTGAGGAGTGTTCCCAATGAAATTCCTGGCAGTTGAATTGTTTGATGATTGCTGCGCAGACTTAGCAGCAGGAGCAGTGACCATGAAGTTCCTGGTCTTTCTCTTCTTGTTGTTGCTTTTGGATGAGCTAGCAGCTTCAGACTTGACTTCAGTTTTGACTTCCTTTGCAGCAGTCTTGGTGTCAGTCTTCTTGTATCCTTTCCTAGTGAGTGTTCCATTCCTCACATGATTGTCAGTAAGAGTTGCAGATAATCGGATTGCAGCCTCAAGTGTCTTGGGATTGCTCCCGTAGACTGTATCCTGAATCTGTACCGGCAGTCCACCGATATATTTCTCAATCGCCCTTTCCAAGGGTGTCACCATGTGAGGTACCAGTAAGCTATACTCATGGAATTGAGTATTGTAGAGGACATTCTCGCCACTATCTTGTTTGAGTTCCCAGAACTCAGTCTCCAGTTTCCTCATCTCGCTTCGAGGACAGAATTCCGTGGTCATCAAGTTCTTGACCTCAGTCCACGTTAGTGCGAGTGCAGCATCCACTCCCCTAGTTCGCTTTTCCTCATTCCACCAAGTCAGTGCTCTCTTTTGGAAAACACTGGTGGCATAGCGGACTTTTAGATTCTCGGGACATTCGCTGTTGATGAAGGTGTTCTCCATACTCTCAAACCACTGCAGCAGACCAGTGGCTGATTCAGCGCCCGTAAATTTCAGGGGATTACAGGAATTGAAGTGTTTGAATGTGCAAGTTGTCTGGTTTGCACCACCTCTGTTCTGGTTAGCATTCTGGTTAGCCTGAGTCAGTTGGCTCACCAATCCAGAGATAAGTGTGGCTAACTCTTGTATGCCGGAGTTGGCATTACCGTTGTTAGCTTCCCCATTGTTCGAGTCATCTTCGTTGTGACGGCGAGGCGGCATGTTTCTGAAGGAAATAGAAACATGTTACTACCGTTTACAACGTAAGTCACACCAACAATGTTTAAATGAGTTCATTAGACAATTAGGATTACATATAGGAACTATATTTCTCTCCTATCAGTCATTAAACTCAAAAGGTTTATAATTTCCTATTATTATTCTAAGTGTCCTAGTTGGTCATAACTAGTGTTAACTAACTATTTCCTAGGTCCTATACATTCCTCACTCTATATTAACACTGACAACCTCCCAATGCAATGCAACAAGCTTATATATAGGGCATATGCAGAGGTAGATCGCAATCTCCCCTACACCGTCCCACCACCGTTCCATTGCACCACGATTATGCCCTTGCTAGTGTGTAGAGTGTGTCATGTACTTCATCATAAATCTCACTTCACAAACCTTATCCTTAGTAGGATAATTTTGAGTGAAGTGATCTCTAGTTCCCTTGGACAATTAGGTTTGCTTAATGTCTAAGTTCACCTGACATGTAGGCTTGCCTATTTCTAAGTTCACCCAATGTCTAAGTTCACCTGACATTAAGTTTCCCCCAATTGTCTAAGTTCACTAAAATCCATATCAATCCCAATGTCAATAATCATCATTAAGGGTTCATATCATCACAAAGTGCTCTTATTGTCACTAAGTGTTCATATCTTCCCTATAGTTTATTCTCATCAAGTGTCCATACTATCACTAAGTGTTAGTATCATCACTATGCGTTTATATTATCACCAAGTGTCTATATCATCACCCAAATCCATATTTCATCACTAATCGCTCAAACCGTTCATTAATCCTATGCACCCTACGTGTCCAATCCGTATGTTTTTATAAGTGAATTTATAAGTGTTTATCAAGTGTGATCATCCAAAGTGTCAATCCAAACCAACCTTAACCAACAGACCATCAACATCCATCTCACAATAATTCCTAGTAATATCCTAAGTTCCTGACACTGACAGACCCCCAATATACTACAAATGGTATATGTATAGGGCATATGTAGGGGTCAGTCGCAACTGCCCCAGCCACCGTCCCACCACCTTTGTAGCATACCATGAGTGTGTCCTTGTCTGGAGTTTATAGATCAAACAAATAATTCCTAAGGCAGATAATTCCTAAGCATTTAATTTCCTAAGCAGGTAATTTCCCAAACGGGTAGTTCCCACATTCTTCAATACTGACATCCACCCAATGTACCGTAAATGGTATATATATAGGGCATATGTAAGGGTCAGTCGCAACTGCCCTAGCCAACGTCCCACCACCTTTACGATACACCACGTGCATGTCCTTATCGAATCACTAGGGCACACGTAAGCAAGAAATTAATAAGCAACATACATATATCAGATGTATAACAGGAGTTCAGTTAACATGTAATAAACACATAAGCATGAAATCCTGAATATACTAACTAGTGTATGAAATTACTTCATAATAAGGTATCCTACGGTTATAGACTAGGTCAACCATTTCTAGTAACCTAATTCCCTATAACCCAGGCTCTGATACCAATCTGTAACACCCCGACCGGCGGCGGAATCGTCGGGATGCCACGAGGGATGTGTAGATTGTTCAAAAGCTCGTGGGCATCTAAATTAATCATCATATATCATTTAAGCAAACAACATAATTACACTAAAATCATGTTCATCATGAATCAATTACATCAATTACACAAAAGAATTAGTTAAATTAACTAAACTCTAGTCGCCAGAAATTTAGTTAATTAACTAAGTCCAAGACCCTATATGATGATGTCCAAAATAGAAGAGATCCTCTCTTCATTCCTACTTGTCTCCATCACCTGAAACATGTAAGAAAACCAAGTGTCAACTACAAAAGTAGTTGGTGAGTAATCATAAGTTTTTATATTTAAAAAAGGTTTTAGTAAAATGAGTTTGAAAGTTTATGCTTAAAAATGGTTTTATAAAATGCTTTGTTTAAAACAAGAATAAAACTTATGATCTTCTTGAGAAATCCATATGAATACCTGTATGAGATAATCCAACACACATCCATCAATTCAACTATCAAACACATACGCAATCACATAACCACATAACCAAATCAATCATAGTCAATCACAAATAATCATAATCAAATATAGATAATCAATCCACAACAAATCAACAAATCTCATCAATCATATTCTCAAATAATGTTCGTGACTATACATGATCATTTTGTAATTAACATAAGTTAAATACATGATTCATGGAGTGGTCGCTAACCACGTGACAATACATGAAGTCAAAGCAATTAACCGAAGTCAAAGGCAATACTTCACGGATGTGGAAATCATCCACGTGACAATACATGAAGTCAAAACAATTAACCGAAGTTAAGAGTAATGATTCACGGATGTGGAACTCATCCACGTGACAATACATGTAATCTTTGTTATTGACCTAAGTCAATAACAATGTTTACACGGATATAAGATATTAAAAGAAAATCCATAATAATCAATAAATTTTAAGTTGTAATTATCATATTGATAAACAGGTATAAACCTTATGTTATCAAAATAATAATTAATCTGGTATACATGTTTCACCTCCGAGTTTTAAAACAAAACAGTTTAAAGAAAGGGAGGTTATGAGAACTCACCTGAAGTCCTTAGATTATGTGTTCTCGTGTTATGCGCGCTCGCGTATGTAAACTCAAGACCAACTCAACAATCTGAAAATATTATACGTTTGTGTTCAAGTACCTATGTTAAATCATGGTTAAGTGATCCATGGTGTTGTGACATTAGGTACTTAGGTGTACTACAACTTAGTTTATCACTTAAGTTGTATAATTGCAAACTATTGCAAACTTTAGTTTCATTATTAAAGTAAACTTAAAATTAGTTAACATCATTTATTAATGATAATGCCTACTGTGAACACTTATATGTACACCTCTCCTAGTCATGTATCTTTAAAGATATTAACAATTATTATATCAATATCTATTCTCAATAATGCATGCATGTTTGATTAATTTAAGTGCCAAACAATGCTTCAATTTATCAAAACCTAACTTGAATTTAAATACAAGATAGTTAAGTTATTTACTTAAAATGTTTAAATTATGTAGCCATCTCATAATTCAATATTTTTAGTTATTAGGAAAAGGTGGCAACTCAAACCAACTTCCCATGCATGCATGACAAGCATATATGTATATCTATATGTGATCTAGTTCCTCCTCGTACCCATTATTCGAATTTTTAAGCTTTCTAGCCAAAGGGGCAGCGAACCTATGGAATTTATGGGCCAAGGTTCGGCCATGTGATAAGGGGTTCGTTGTCAGGTCGTGGGTTCGTCAAGATCCGAGGGTTCGGCCAAAGGGAGCAGGGTTCGGCTGGGCTCGCGACTTTTGAAGGGTTCGGCCATTAGATTAGTTCTCCATGGTCGTGGCTAAGCTAGAGGGTTCGGTGTCCCTAGGGTTCGCCACCCTAGGGTTCGGTTCCAAGGAATAAACAGGCTCGTGGGGCCTTGTATGGTTCGGCTCCTCTATAGTTCGGCCACCCTAAGGTTCGATCAACTTAGTTCCCGCACAGCAAGGGTTCACGAGAAGGGTTCGGCCCTTGATGGTTGCAGCAGGTTCGTCTAGAGAGAAGCAGGGTTCGCAGGCCTAGGGTTCGGCCCACACCAGAAGGGTTCGGCCAGGAGCTGTTTCAGCCGCCCTTGGGTTCGCCCAAAGCTGCTCCCCACGCGAACCATCATTCATCATCCCGTACCTGTAACCGGTGTATACCCACGATCCCTCCTACTCTTGTGTGTTAATCGTTTAAGGATTTAGCAAGGTTTTGACCCAATTACAACAACAACACACTATATAATCGTGATTAGCCACAAAACCGAGAATAAAACACTAGATCTACCTTGATTCAGTTGGCAAACGTTGAATTTCTTGATATGTTCTTGTTCCTCTTGATCTCACGAATGCGTAGACGCCGGGATCTCGTGAATCCGTCAAGAAACGAGCTTGGAAAGTTAGAGAGAAGGTAGAGAGAATTTGTGGTGTGTGTTTTTAGAGAGAGGAGTGAGATGGTGAGAATGAAAAGAGAAGGAGGCTCTCCTCCTCTTTTATCGCGTGTAATCCCACGTGATCGGTCTCGTTTTTATCGCGATTTACACACAATAATGTTCGGTTCCCATCCTAAACGTATTTAAAACACAAAAACTTCTAACTAAATGGGTTTTGTTTTAATACAATTGATTTTTTTTAAACTATTGCTTCATAAAACGGCCTTGCCTTTAAATGAAGAATTTTAAATTATTTCGTTTCGTAAGATAAACCTGTTTCGTTATCATTAACGTATTTAATTAAAATAATTTTTAAATAAATTATTTCGTAAAACAATTCCGTTTATTTATGATAATCAATTACTTAATAATTTAATTTATTCGAATTTGTTTTTATGTTGTGATTCCTAATAAACATTTTTAGTTTTAATTTATTAAATTAATATCGTTTGATATTATTTAATTTATCTCGTCGAAACGCGTTACTCGCGTACGTATTCGTAAAGATCGTCACCCTTGCGAATCCGACACTCGTATCGTATTTCGATTTGATTTACAGTTTGTGGAATATCGTTTCAGTATATTATTCTTAATAATTATATTCGTGTGAATCGTCACTCACGCGAATACATTATTAAGTTAATATTTCTGAATTAACATTCGCGTTTAAGTAGTGTCCGAATCCTCACTTCGCGTAATTTAATTCCCATCATTATTAAATTTAATATCATCATTTCCCAAACCAAAACCCACTAAACCTTAGTCACTGACACATCCATGATAGACCGAAATATGCATATATATAGGGCATATGTAAGGGTCAGTCGCAACTGCCCTAGCCACCGTCCCACCGCTATTTCGATAAACCATGTCCATGGGTCCTTGACTACGTTTAGCAACCAGACTCAAACAACTCCTAGTTCTATCCAATTCATCCTCGAACCAATAATCCATCATTATCAACAGTAAGTAACTGCGATAAACTCTACGGGTCTGTTTAGTTGAATCACAACCAAACTTCCCGTGGTTTACGCATATCATAAATGTGCTATAACATGCATACCAGTACAGTGATAATATCAGTAATGAAAATCAATAATTTCATAATCATTAATAATCAAAATCTCAGGTCGTAACAGTACAATCGTACGGATGTACGGACAACCTAAAGTACAGTGATGTTACAATATATTTGTAACACAATGTTACATATTTGTAACTTCTATGTACATATACGTAACAGTTGTAACGTCTATGTAACAACATTGTTAGGCTTGAGCTTTGATTCAATGGTATTAAACTACGCAAGAAATCAGTTCGAAGCACTTGTATTAGTTACATATCAGAACATTAGTAAATAAAATCAAAACATAATAAAAACTATTATCAACGTTCTTAAAGCAAAATACTAAATAAAACAATTAAGAACATGGATTATTTTACTTCTAATATATCCTCACGTAAACACACACACACAAACACACCAAATAACTAACTGTACAACTGGTTTTCCAAAACTCAAAACCTGATTAAAAGATGGTTTTTTAAATCGCTTTAAAAACGCTTTAAAAATGGTTTTCTAGCCGGTTAAGAACTAATACTAGTTCAGTTGACTATTTTTTATGTATCTCTAGTTCCACTTAGTGTAACATATTTGCAACACAATATTACATATATGTAACATCAATGTAACATACATGTAACAATTGATTACGTATATAAATTAATAAAATGAAACATTGTTAGATATATGCTACATACTTTTACAGTAAATGTTACATAAACGTAAAAAAATCAAAGTGACTTCAAATTTATTTAAGAACACATCAAATTTATTCAAGAACACATGCATACATATGTAAAGTTAGTGTAACCAGAGTATATTTTTTTTGTTGCAGGTTATACGTGTTACATTGACGTTACATTATATATATATGAAGTTAATTTATCACTAAACTGATCCTGAAATTTTGAACACCTTTTTTACCTTGTTACAACGATGTTATATAATAAGATTCAGGTTTCAAGTAACTTGAAACCCAAAAATCGATTTAAAAACCGGTTTTCTAACTAGTTAAGAACCGATACTGGTTTTTATGCATCTCTAGTTCCACTTAGTGTAACAATTTTGTAAAACAATGTTACATATATGTAAAAGAAAATATTTCAAAGACATTTAAAATTACATATATGTAATTTTTATGTAACATAAATGTAACAATTAGTTATGTACCTTTACAACGAATGTTACAGTAATGTTACACAAGACAAAGAAATTATGAAACCTTATTTACAACCAGAAACAACTAGACTTTCAAACAACCAAAAACCACTGATCATTATCTTTATGGGTCATTTGAAAAAAAAAGAACAAGATAAATCTCAGTTTCACGTACCTTTACAATGAATGTTACAAATGCTTAAAAAGAAAAAAAAACATTAACAAAGCTCCGTGTCATCTATTGAAGCTCCGGTGGGGTTTTTGCCAGAAAATCGGTTTGATTCTTTTCTTCTAGTTCGTCGTGGGTTTTTTCTTCTGTGGGTTTTTTCTTCCGGATGCCAGAGTTCCCTCTGTTTCACCAACAGCCGGTGGTGAAAGCAGGGTTCCTGGTGCTGGCGTTGGTGGCGGTTCGACACCGTCGGCGTCTGGGATTTCAACCGGAGTAAGCAGTATGCAGAGTGTTCATATGGACAGATGTCGTCGATGGAGATTTCTTTAAATCGTGAAGGTAGAAGATGGAATCTAATTTTGGAGAGATGAAGAACATGTTTCTTGATTTGAGGAAAATAGAAGATGAAATTTAATTTTGAAGAGATGGAGAGATGGTTAGTGTACGATTTTGACTTTTTTGTTTAATAAATTGAGAAAAAGTACACAAGGTAACATTACACTTTTACCCTTCTGGTACTTTTTGTACCTTTATCAGATTTTTAAATATAAAACAATCTAATCATCTTTTCCACATCTAATCTCATCCATCCATATATTTAATCAATGGTTAGAAATTGGTTTTCAAAGTTTCTTTATCTCAACCAGGTTTCCAAAATATCCTTCCCCTATATATATATATATATATATATATATATATATATATATATATATATATATATATATATATTTTGTGTTGAACAAGCAATCTCAAACATCCCTCAAACTAATTTAATGTCTCATATTTTGCTCATTTACATATATAGTTTTACTCGCGTATTAGATTTTTTTTCACGTTAATAAGACTTAGTTAACAAGACTTAAAAGTAACGTGATGCTCCATCATACTTACATATAGAATTACATTTGTTTGACGTATTTATTGTTTTTCACATATGTATTATTTGAGGTTAATCTAAAAATTAACTTGAATCTGATACACTTGATTGATTGATGTTAAAAAAAATTATAAAATGTTACAAAAGTAAATAAATAATACTTTGGAGTATTCATCTAAAATATATAATTTCTAAATATTAACTGAAAAAAAATGCAGCAAAAGAGCAAACATGGCCACCACACGTCTCTCTAACTCAACGACAATCTCAATATATGGCTGAGAAACGAGTAAAGAAACAAATATTAAAACATATGACGTGTCACTTGTCGATAAGTCCACGTATGCATGAGCAGATTGGATATGTGATCCAGGAATCCACTAAAATTACTATCCCCGTTATCCATATGTATATTGAAGGCCCCACCCCCAATCCCCAACACTTTGATATCATTCACAATCATCAAACTCTTTTCAATACACATTTCTAAACTTTTTATATTTGTTTTAGAAATTAAACGTCTTTAAAAAAAAAAGCTAGAAGCCCATACATACACAGTCAGACTCGAACAACCACCACCACAAGTTAACCACCGTCACCGTCTCTCTGTAGCAGTTCTCTTTCGAATTCTAGCAGTCAGCGGTTAATGTTTTAAGGTAATGCCGAAGAGCTTCTTATGATCCAATGTAATAACTCATAATCTGTGTTTTCAGAGCCAATTTAAGATTCAATATTTGTGTTCTTATGGTTATGGGGGAAGAGAACGTCCAAAAAAGTGTTTGATTTTGTTTATTTGATAGTTTTTAGCGTGCTGAAGTATGAATGTCTAGTTTTGAAAGAGTGTGGATTTTAGAAATGTTCAAGTTTTCCGAAATTTGGCTGGATTGCATAGTTTTGACGGTGGTACGTGTAGATTCTTAAAAATTGATGTCGAAATAGTTGAAGTGGAGATGCAAATAGGGAAGTTGTAGCGAGACGATCTATTCAGTAACTTTTTAATCCAATCATGTTTAGTTCGTGTTATATATTACGGTCTGAATCGAAACCATGCAGAGTTTTGATGTTATTGAACATTTGAACTCTGATTTGATGTCTGATTGCCTTCAGTACGTTATTGCCACTCCAAATTGATTTGAGAGTGATATCTAGGGTTACTTTTGGTTCATGTCATTGCTGTTACACCTTCTTGAGTGAATTGCTAGTGATGTAATCCATACAATTATAGATGATGATGCAAGGCTGTTGCTAGTTGAGGTGGAAGAATCAAATTCCATTTTAACACTATCATTTTGATCTGTTATTTCCACGTAATTTCTGTGTTTTTTTTTTTTTTTGAATTTCTGTAGAAAATTAGAAATGTATAGTTGCTTTATGTGTCAATTCAGAGTTTACATTAAGATAATTAAATCCCTTCTTCGGGTAACAATCTTATTATATTTCTCTTCTTTGTAACTGGCAGAAATTTTAAGTGATCACCAAGAAATACTGAAATCCAGCATTTCGGTTTATGGTTGCTGTGAAACAACTTCTTCAAAGTATGTGGTACTATTTCTATTGAATTAACTTGTATGACATACGTGATGGCTACAAATGCAGTTGTTGGGTTAAGAGCAGGGGAACGGTTATTAGGTTCAACGTCTTATTACTCTGAAGTTAGTGAAAAGCTGTCCTGCAGTAGCAATCTTGGGTTCATATTTGTCCCAACTACAGGTTCAATAGTTTCAAAGAAGTCCACCAATTATAGTCATAATCTTGTAAACAAAAGAGATACGCACCCCACTAGAGCTCTGAAGGAACATGTAGAGGCTGCTCTTGATTCTTCAAGTACAGATCAATGGGTTCAGAGGTTTGACTATCTGAACAAAGAAGTCTCTGAACATGAGCTTCCAGTTGATGCTTTACTCTTGTTACATAAATCTTTATTGGAAAAACAGTGGACTTTATCAACAGAGGAGACAATAATTACAGAAAAAAACAACAAAAAGGTAGTCACCGGTTCAGGGATATCTGCTCGAAGGCGTCGAATAAATGCTCAGAATAAAACACCAGATAAAAGTTTTCCCCTAAATCAAGATGGTGGAAATAGGCAGCTGAAATCCATAATCAGTATGGAGCTCCTTCAAAATTATCATAAAGGGTATCTTAAAGGTGTAAAAAACGAAGCGTTGCTGACTCATGCAGAGGTTGTTGCTTTATCAGAAAAGATCAAAATTGGCCTGCAATTAGAGGAAAAGAAGTCAAGGTAATGGACTTTCTCAGCATCAGTTTCTGGAACAAAAATTTGTAAATGTTTGTTTATGGATAATGGATTAATGGTGTATTTTCAGTCTGCACATTTTAGACTTCTTATCCTCTGAAGCAAAATCTCTTGTTAAAACAAGGAATATTTGAATTATTTTCAGTTTGAAGGAAAGACTGGGATCTGAACCTTCAGAGAAACAACTTGCAGATTTTCTAAAGATTTCACAAATTGACTTGCAAACCAAACAGATGGAGTGCACTTTAGCAAGAGAGAAGCTGACACTGAGCAACATTCGTCTGGTGATGTCTGTTGCACAAAAATATAAAAACATGGGTGCAGATATGTCTGACCTAATTCAGGTAAATGTTGATAATATTTGCATTTATAACTGAATAAATGTGTATTCTCTCACTCATAATTTGACCTTAAAACTTATGTAGGGTGGTCTAATTGGACTACTTAGAGGGATAGAGAAATATGATTCATCTAGGGGGCATAAGATTTCTACATATGTCTATTGGTGGATACGACAGGTGAGGACTACCAATTCACGTTACATTTCTTGAAATCTTAAAATGTCAACAAAATGAAGCAGTGTTTAATTACTTGATCTCTTTTCATGCCAGGGTGTCACAAGAACCTTCTTTGAAAATTCTAAAACCCTTAGATTGCCTACTCATTTGCATGAAAGATTGGGTGCAATCCGAACAGCGAAGGCCAAACTGGAAAGAAAGGGAATAACTCCATCAATTGATGTAAGTTGAACATTACAATTTCTTTAAATTTTAAAATCATGAAAATTGGTGTTTTATCTTAAATGATGAAGCTAAAGATTCTCATGAAACTGTATCTTGGGGCCTCTTTCTTTTTCTTATGTTATGTTGCTTTTTTTACATTTTGTTCCTATAGAGAATTGCAGAAAGCCTGAATATGTCAAGAAAAAAAGTCACAAATGCCACTGAGGTACTCAAAGTTGTTTATCAAACTTGTATTCAAATATAGACTTTAATTCATTTATGATGTACTTAGCCTTGTTTGTCCATCCATTTAGGCAGTTTGTAAGGTGTTCTCACTTGACAAGGAAGCCTTCCCTTCTTTAAACGGTCTTCCTGGTGAAACGCTTCATAGTGTAAGTAATATATAATCCAAATAATGAACTTTTTTTTAATTTCTTTAACATCTCTTCTGTAATCATCACAGTACATTGCAGATGATTGCCCGGACAACAATCCATGGCATGGAGTAGATGAAGGAGCTCTTAAGGTATTTACATTTATACTGAACTTATCTTTTTGATTCTTTTGTTTTGTTGCCATGAAATCATGCTCTTCATCAAACTAATTTTAGAAATGAATTTCTATACTACGACCCAGATTGAAAAATAATGAATCTTTTATCTGTTGCTACAGTAAATGGTTTCCTTCTTATCTTGCAGGAAGAAGTAAGAAATCTCATTAAAATGACTCTTGGGGAACGGGAAAGGGAGATCATACATCTTTACTATGGTCTGGACAATGAATATCTTACTTGGGAGGATATCAGTAGAAGGTATTACATATCCACTGCTATAAATGTGCTTTGGTAGTTTTAAAACTATGAATGGGTCAATTTTTGTTTAATCTTTAATGGGTCAAACAAGCATGACCAATGGTCACAGCTTAAAGGGGGGTTGAAGTCGCCGTAAGTGTTTTTTAATGCATATAACTTACAAAATCATTGTTTCAAGAAACCAAATTATTGTTGAAGTAATTTGGTTTTGTTATGATACAAGACAAATTGCCATTGATGCGAAAAAAATATGTTTACGGCCAATGCAACCCAACATGTTTCATCTTATACTATATTATATGTTTTAATATATTACCCAACCCACCTATTTTGCCACCTCTAATTAAAAAAAAAAACGCATACCTCCCTATTGTGATTCGTACTATCAATAAAAAAATGTATTGTGTTGTATAAAGAAATACAAGGCAATGGCTATATCAGAGATCACTAATAAACACTAAAAAAATATAATTTATATACAAGATAATGTCTAATATGCCCTCTAAAGCAAAATAGGTGCAGTAATGTGAAGTTTGACCTAGAAGTATCAAAACATGTAAATGAAAATCCTTTGGCCAACATACCAGCCAACTGAAAGGCAATGGAAACATATCTAACAATGAGATTTCATGCTAAAATCATATATCGATTAAAGTGCATATCAATCATAAGGTGTTTCATGCATTGATGAAACACCAGATTGACTACTAAATACAGTGCGCAAAGATTGTCACACCAAAAAGTGGTTGAACAAGAAAAAGGAATCTGAAGCGTGGTTTCAAGATTATTTACTTGTTGTAGTAATCACCAAAGGTAGTGCTTAAGCCTTACCAATTTGATCTCCATCCAAGAAATCACTCAATTTCATGGATTGCACCAAGCTTTGCAAAGTCTACTTCCCCTTCTTCTCAAGCTGACGTCAAACACCCACGCACATAAAAATCTGAATTTTGACCTTCGTTAAAAGGGTCTTATCCCCGAATTAACTTTGATTAATTGGCAGTTTTAGCCTCTTAAAATTTTAAAACACTTAGCTAGTCTACCTAACCTAATCAAGATAGTTAGTTAATAGTTGACTTTAACACCGGCACACCGCAATTATTATTATATCATTATTACAACATAATTTAATATACATTAACATTTTTTTTAATAAAGAAACACACAGGATAGTTGAAAACCGTCGTTACAATAAAACCTTGGTCAACCTATATTTGCATCATTGAAATTAAAATTTCATTTATTTTATTTTATTTTAATTATGTGTTCATTCCAGTTATAGATTCATATGATACACATTATTATTTCAGAAAGGGGTTGTCAAGAGAACGAGTTAGGCAGGTTGGCCTTGTTGCACTGGAGAAACTAAAACACGCGGCCAGAAACACAAATTTAGCTGCAATGCTTGTGTATGATTGATTGTTGGTACACTTTTTTGTGAGGAAAAATATCCCTGTACATATAAATGATGATTATTTAATTTCGGGTACCAGTATTTCTAAACCAGTATCCTTTACTGACTCAGGCCTCTTTTTTAACAATTGAAAAAGCAGTGTACAGAGATCTTCATACCGCAGAAAAATTTGTCATTTTGTTCTCATTTGTCTGATGTGTTCTTTCTTTATTTCTATTGCTAGCTCACATTTATTCATATGGTTTCAATTTGTAATAACATAAAATTCAACATCTGATCCAAAAACTGAGGGTGCAAGCTAGCAGTACAAGATCGACTAAGATTGAGCTCGTCTCGGCTTGTTGTTTATTCATAACTTAATTATTTTATATGTGCACACATATTTGTTTTACATATAATTATCATTGATAAAGCATAGTATGTATTATATAGCTTTCTTTCTTCACATTTATATATATCAAAAAAATATTATGTAGATATATTATATTATATTAATATATATATTAAAACACAACCAAAAAGGAATAGTGTCAATATAAATATTATATTCAATAGTAAACATACATACATACATATATTAAATATTATAGATACTATACATATGCATATATATAGTGAAAAAAATCGTGGTTCTTTCTAACTTTCGGTGGTGTTTGGAGAAAGTAACAGAGATTTATTTGTTCTCTTAGAAAATCAATGTTTGCTTATAAATTTAGGTTCTTTTCTTAATTCAATCAATTGGTTGCCGGTGAGAATAATTTTGTGAGTAATATTTTCTATTTTTCGTAACATATTTGTATGGATTTTGTATGATTTTATGTTTTAATGAGAAATTAGTATAGAATTCGTGATAAGAGATTTGATTTTACTATGCAACTTATATTTCTGTAAAAGGTATATAATACACATTATCAGGATTGCATTGCAATAACCCGCCGCAACGCGCGGCGGGAAAAAACCTAGTTTATATAATAATAGGTTCTTTTAGTCTCATGAGTTAAATTTAATTTACACTACTATGTCACGTATGTTGTAGTATAAAATTTTTTAAAGAGTAGTTTAATTGAAAAAAATTATTAAAAAAACATCAAAGGACGCATCGTGTAATGCGACACTTTTACGAGTTTTCATTTCTATCGGTGATATTAGTGTGATTAAATATACAAAAGAAATATATGAAGTTACAATTATGGAAATAGAAACACATAAAAATACAATTATATAATGGCACATACATTATGTAGTTCTCATTTTTCATTGCATCATCATTTTACCGTTAGTCGATATAAGTCACTATTTTTTTATATTAATAAACGAAAGTATGAAGGAAAAAAATCATATTATATATACACATATTACAGGAAATAAAATTGGAAATTATAAACTCGAGAAGGTCAACGTGACATTTTACTATGAGGTTGTTTGATAACCTTTTAATGGTCATTAATGAGCTTCATCTTAATGGTTCATAACATTTTAATTGGTAAAATGTAACTTTAAGTATGAATGTTTAAGATGTAACATTAAAAGATATACTTTTAATCATACAGACTTAATGTTACCTTTTAAATATTAAGAGACTATTAAACAACTCCTTATTTAAGTAACGAGTTTTGAAAAGTTTTCAAAATAAAAGATTAAGTTTGGTCAGTAGCATTTACAACCTACACTTGTGATCATTGAGATTAAGGTAATTCTGCTTATTTATTTATTAATTAATTATTATTATTATTAGAGTAAATTACGATTTTGGTCAATGTGGTTTAAATATTTTAACTATTTCGACCCAAAATATAATATTATATCAATTCAGCCCCTGTTGTAACACCCCAACTCTGTTTAGAGCTGACGTGTCACTCGATAGAGTAATCAGAAACAATTAAACATAATAACTGAGTACTAATTCAAATGAAATCCTTAAACAAACAAAATCCTTAAACTAATTCAAACTAGAAAACAAACAAATGTCTTAAAATCAAATACTAATAAAATCAACAATTTTTCAACTTGACATCCTAATTTCCTTGTTTTACTCTCTTCACACATTCCCAGTAGTCCCTTGAGTACCTGCCGTAAATACAAAGAAAACCACAGAAAAGAAATACGGCTGAGCCAAAATTGCTCAGTAACGGATAGAACAATAGCAAACAATACAATGAGAATATGACTTAAGAAAAATAAACAAGTCATATCAATAAGAAATACCCATATGAGCCAGTCTCGGTAACTCAATGATCAGTATGTACATTGGCTGCAGCCCTAATGTACCAGTAATGTGCAATGGAAGCATGGGCACACATACTTAGCCATTCACCAATAACAGTAAACAATATTATCCTAGGATCGATCCATACGCCTCTAAATAAACAATAAGTGCAACAACTTAGCACATCAATAAACAATGAGAGACGCCGTGGACTAATCGCTCCGCCACAGATAGAGCACGTCAAGGGTGCCTCAATTGACGCCCTATGAACCCATAGGTGGATGTGCTCGGGTATTGAGGTCAAACGAACGATAAAGTCAAATCAACAATATTTCAATATAAGTATGCTAAGTCTCGTTAAGCAACTAATCAATGATCGGGAACATGCGATAATGAGTTCAAGTATTTAAATCTATCGCATGTATAAAAATGTCAATAATAATCTAATTCAAGTCACATAACAATGACAAGAGCGGTTCGAGTAGCAATGGCAAATCGGTTGAGTCACAAGAGATAAAATGCTACAATATGAGAAGGGTCGAAATACGTACACTAAACGGATATATGAAAAATGAAAGCTACGATCAAAGGACCAGAAATCCGTACCTTATTCGAAGCAAAAACTGAAGAATACAGTCGTCCTTAACAATTTCTGAATCCTATAGTTTAATTACAATTTACATCAATACACTAACATTTAATTTTGTTTTCATACTCTTTGTTTTATTGAGTTCTGGCAACTAATGACTCATAGATTTTTATCTAACATTAAGCCTGCCATTAAGACCCACCATAGTTTAACTCTAATTTATTATTCGCATGCCCATTTAGTTATTTATTTATGTTTTCTTTCTTTTTTTTTTATTAAATCAAGTAATAATAGTTGTTCACTTTAAATATACAGAAGAATAAAGTTTTGAAATCTCTTACCAGTTTATTATTCTTGATAAATGAGTATTACATAAGTAGATAATACACTAAATTCTATTAGCTAATTTGTGCAGTCAAATTAATATATATACAGCTTAACATGCTAGCTGAATAAAATAGATCTTCAGCATTCATTTACTATATTAACTTTCATTTGGCCCATCCATTTGTATTATCATTTGTTAACAAAATTTTAGTTTTCTTCCTAACAGCAACCACAAAATTATAAATCAAGCATTATTGTATAGCAATTCAAAGAGTCTGATCTAATTCATAATTTAATATCCCTCATTGTATCTAGTTTCCTACACTCAAGTTTGTCGATATTAAGAAACTCTATCCTTGCCAGAACCACACAACAAACTCAAATTGATAAATCTATATTCGAATAAGAGAGGGATCAATTTGAATACCTTAACTTCAACAAGATGGGGTCAGGAATCAGCTTAAGATGGTTTAGAAATGCTGAAACAGAAGCTTAATAGCATCTATTGTATCCGTTTGTTGGCCAGCCAAGTAAAACAATTGAGGAAAGTAACTTAATTTGAAACCAGCTATGATTATTTCTGTTGTACCCTCCTGTTCGTGTGTTCAAATTCAGGTTATTAGTGTTTGCCCACCATATCAGTCAATCCATTCAGATCAAGTTCATACGAACCTGTAATCAAAACCATAACAGAAGGGTTTGTTGCACGTACCTGAAAGAACAACAAATCGAAGGGTCCGAACGCCTCACACGATTTGGAAGATGACCCAATAATCAGAATATGATGCATAAATGGGTAATCACGGTAGGTAGCTGATTGAACGATGCTGTAAAATTGAGAACATGAGGGACGTGGATCGATAGGAAACTTGGGTGATCGTGTTTTTGTGAGAGGTTCAACCGAGACGTGTAGAGCATAAATCGGTGACTGGCATCGTGAATTAGGAGTGTCATCCCCATTCTTCGGTAAGTTTGTTGTCAAAAATTGAGGGTTAATGGAGCTTCTATATGTGTGTGTTTATCCAGTGAATACGATGGCAGCAATTAGGTTAATGGTCTTGTTTTAAAGTTTGGGGATTTTGACTTTGAAATTCAATTTATCTATTTATTTTTTTATTATTTTTTTTTCCCTGCGTGAATTCAAACCTTCAACAGTTTGTTGTTGGTGAAACATTTATTATTTAAACTATTAATATTATTTTATCTATTATTTTATTATTAATATTATTATTATTATTATTATTTTAATAACTTTGGTTATTTCAACTCTACCACACTTATTTTAATTTCGTCCTCGAAATTTTAAATTAGGTTAATTTGTTTGCTAATGACACATTATCTTAACTAGACTTGCATAAACACGCAATGTTTCAAACCGAATATAAACAACAAATAAAGATGAGAGAACATACTTTTAATTTTCGAATAGCTTTGGGTATTGAGAACGAATCATCTCTTCCGTTTCCTATGTCGCTTCACGCTCAGTGTGATTCTTCCATAGAACTTTAACAAACGGAATCGACTTTCGTCTCATGACTCGTTCTTGACGATCAATGATAGCTTCAGGTTCTTCTTCGTAAGAAAGATCTTCCTGAATCATATGTAACGGGTAGCTCACTACGTGCAAAGGATGATAATTGTACCCCCTCAGTAGAGACACATGAAAAACATTATGAACGTGAGAAAGCTGAGGTGGTAATGCCAAACGATAAGAGACTTCTCCCACTCTTTCAAGAATTTCAAACGGACCGATAAAACGTGGACTTAACTTCCCTTTGATTCCAAATCGACGTACACCCCGACACGGTGATACTTTAAGAAACACATGTTCACCAACTTTGAATTCTAAGATCCGTCGATGCTGATCAGCGTAACTCTTTTGTCGTGTTTGAGCCTCTTTCAATTTTTCTCGTGCAATGGCGACTTTTTCATTAGTGATTCTTACTAACTCTGGACCCTCGATTACTTTTTCACCGACTTCATTCCAACATATTGGCACTCGACACTTCCGACCGTATAGAAGTTCAAAAGGAGCCATATCGATGCTAGCCTGCCAACTGTTATTATATGCAAACTCAACTAAGCACAAGTACTCATCCCAATTGCCTGACCATTCAAGTGCACACGCCCTAAGCATGTCCTCTAATGTCTGAATTGTGCGCTTAGATTGCCCGTCTGTCTGTGGATGAAAAGCAGTGCTAAATCTCAACTTTGTACCGTAAGCCTTTTGTAAACCCTTCCAAAAATGTGATGTGAAACGCGGATCTCTGTCAGATACTATAGAAGAAGGAGTGCCATGCAAACGAATAATATTCTGAGTAAAAACATTAGCCAATCTGCTAACTGAAAACCCTTGTTGAATAGGCAAGAAGTGAGCCGACTTTGTGAGTCTATCCACAACAATCCATATAGCATCATTCTTCTTAAACGTTTTAGGAAGGCCTGTAACAAAATCCATAGAAACATCATCCCATTTCCAAACAGGAATATCTAATGGTTGTAACATCCCACTGGCTCTTTGATGTTCGATCTTTACTTGTTGACAAGTTAAACAATAAGCCACATACTTTGCTACATCTTTCTTCATACCACTCCACCAAAAATTTTGCCTTAAATCTCTATACATTTTGGTGGATCCCGGATGAATAGAAAAAGGCGAACTGTGTGCTTCAGATAATAAGGACTCACGAAGGTTAACATCATTTGGCACACATAGTCTCCTTCCGCACCAGATAACTCCTTGTTCATCAACTCGAAATTCTGATTGCTTTCCCACTTCCAAGTTCTGTAATATCACCCAAAGTTCTGCATCATGTTGTTGAGCTTCCTTGATCCGCGTGATAAGATATGATTCTATCTTTAGTCTAGCAAGATAACCGTCTGACTAGCCAAACTGTAACCCAACTTCCAATTTGTCTAAATCTGATATAATTTGAGGTTGAAAGTTAAGACAAGCCAAACCACCTGAACTCTTTCTGCTCAGAGCATCAGCTACCACATTCGCCTTACCCAAATGGTATTGAATATTAGCATCATAATCCTTGAGTAGTTCCAACCATCTCCTCTGTCTCATATTAAGTTCTTTCTGAGTAAAAATGTACTTGAGACTTTTATGATCGGTGAAAATGTCACAAGTTTCTCCGTATAAATAATGTCTCCATATCTTGAGAGCGAATACTACCGCTGCAAGTTCCAAATCATGTGTCGGGTAGTTAACCTCATACGGCTTAAGCTGTCGTGAAGCATAGGCAATAACTTTCCCATGTTGCATGAGAACACAACCAAGTCCTTTCTTTGAGGCATCGCTATAAATTTGATATCCGCCTGAACCCGAGGGAAGAGTAAGTATAGGGGCGGACACAAGCCTCGTCTTTAATTCTTCAAAGCACTTCTCCCATTCATCATTCCAAATAAACTTTACTCCTTTCCTCATCAGTTGAGTGAGAGGCAAGGCTAAAATAGAGAATCCCTCCACAAAACGACGGTAGTAACCTGCCAAACCTAGGAAACTTCGAACCTCGGTGACTGAGGTCGGTCTAGGCCATTTGGTGATAGCTTCCACTTTTGTTGGATCCATGGTGATACCATCAGCAAATACAACGTGACCAAGAAACGCGACTTGTTCGAGCCAAAACTCACACTTAGAAAATTTCGCGTACAACTTTTTCTTGCGTAATGTCTCCAGAACAGTCCGAAGGTGATCTTCATGTTCATCTTTACTTTTAGAGAATACCAGAATATCGTCAATAAAGACGATTACAAATCGGTCGAGATAATCATGAAAGACACGATTCATTAGATCCATAAAGACAGCTGGAGCATTAGTCAAACCAAAAGGCATGACCAAAAACTCATAATGTCCGTATCGTGTACGAAAGGCTGTCTTTGAAACATCTTGATCTCTAATTTTCAACTGATGATAACCTGATCTAAGATCAATTTTAGAGAAAAACTTCGCTCCTTGAAGCTGATCGAAGAGGTCTTCAATTCGCGGTAGTGGATAACGATTTCTGATGGTTATCTTGTTAAGCTCTCGGTAATCGATGCATAACCGCATACTACCATCTTTCTTTTTCACAAAAAGCACTGGTGCTCCCCATGGTGAAACACTCGGTCTAATAAATCCAAGTTCCAGCAATTCCTGCAATTGTTCTTTCAGCTCCTTCAATTCCAATGGGGCCATACGGTATGGTGCCTTAGAAATAGGTTCAGAACCGGGAATCAAATCAATGGTGAATTCCACCTCACGTTCTGGTGGTAATCCAGGTAATTCTTCAGGAAAGACATCAGAGTAATCTCGAACAATAGGAATGTCTTCAAGGCGAGGTGCTTCTTTCGATACATCTTTAATAGAAGCCAGAAATCCTTCACATCCGTGTGATATAAGTTTTTGGGCTTTAAGAGCAGAGATGATTTTAAGAGATTTCCGAGGATGTGTTCCTTGATAAATATACTCAGGATGTAAGATATCTCCAAAAATGACTCGTTTAGAATGACAATCAATAGTTGCATGATGCGTAGTCAACCAATCCATCCCGAGTATAATATCAAAGTCTCCAATTTGCATTGGAAGTAGATTTGCATTACAAACAGTGTTCCCAATCATTAACGGACAATCTCTATATATATGAGTAATAACCGAGGTGTTACCCATTGGTGTGGCAATAACTAAGGCATGCTCTAATGGAGAGGGACTGATCTTAAGATATTTGCTAACTAACTGTGAAACTACAGAATGCGTTGCCCCAGTATCAAATAGCACATACAAATCACGATCTGAACAATAAACAAATCCAGAAAGGGTACCTGTAGCATTTGCGGCATCCCCAGCAGTTAAAGCAAATACTCTTCCTCCCGTGTTAGGCTTCACATTAGCTCCATTACCATTGTCATTTGGCTTGTTTTTCATTTTAGGGCATTGCCTAATCATATGCCCCATTTCCCCACAACGAAGGCAAGCTCCCGTAAGTCGTCGACAAACACCTGGATGATGTTTGTTGCAATGGTTACACAGAGGATGTTGAGCAATCTGATTTCCTGGTTGAGCTTGGACTAGTTGCTTGTATTGTTTAGTCTGGACCTGATTTTGGTTCTTACCCTTCCACAGTTTAGCTTGATTTCCTTGAGCACCATTGTTATTTGAAGTATAGCCCTGAGAAGATGATTGACCAGATGACTGAATTCGATTTCCATCCCTGTTCCTTTTTCTACTATCATCTGAACCACTAAGAAACTCCTTTCTTTCCATCTCTATCTTTTTCGCAGCTTTAACAGCTTCTGCAACTGTATTAAAGTTTGAGTGTATGATAGCTCGGCGAATCCTGTCACAAACAGCCCATTGAAATTTCTCTGCATGCTCCAAAGGTGATCCAACAGTAGACCCAAGAAATCCAATAAGTCTGTAGAATCGGTCAATGAAATCATCAAGTGGCTCGTCATTTCTTTGGCGAATGTTATGATATTCACGCTTATATGCACTTATATCCACATTAGAAAAATACTTCTCAAAGAAGAGTGCACAAAATTCATCCCATGGTAAAGTCTCAGCAAACTGTTCCCCGCCTTTTTCAAGCAAAATCGACTCCCACCAATTCTGAGCATCCTCTTCTAACTTGTAAGCAGCTAACCTTGACTTGTACTCATTTTCAACCCCGAGAACTCTAAATATTTTCTCAATGTGAGAAATCCAATCCTTGGCTTCAACTGGAGTGGCTGCCTTAATGAAAGATCTAGGCTTTTGCTTCTGAAATCGTTCCAACCATACATGTATGCCCACATTTTGATTAGCCCCAACATTGTTTCCAGCCACAGGAACATGGTTCTCATTAGCATTTGGGTTCGCGTTAGCATTAGGGTTCGGATTCGGATTACGCACAGCATCGATTATGGTCGGTAGCATATTATTAAATGTCTGATTAATCCTGGCCAAGAGTTCGGCATCAGCATCACCTGCCCCACCAGCATCTGCCCCACCAATACCTGCCCCACCAGCATTACGACGTCCTCTTCTACGTGGAGGCATCTATAATAAAACAATAAGATTTATACTATCAGATTGGTCATGAGGGAGATTATGAGAATTTAAGAAACTTAGCCCAACGTCTACCCAATCCTCACATGTCTTACTTAATTATATTACTGTTTTCTACAGGAAAGAGCCTAAAGCTCTGATACCATAACTGTAACACCCCAACTCTGTTTAGAGCTGACGTGTCACTCGATAGAGTAATCAGAAACAATTAAACATAATAACTGAGTACTAATTCAAATGAAATCCTTAAACAAACAAAATCCTTAAACTAATTCAAACTAGAAAACAAACAAATGTCTTAAAATCAAATACTAATAAAATCAACAATTTTTCAACTTGACATCCTAATTTCCTTGTTTTACTCTCTTCACACATTCCCAGTAGTCCCTTGAGTACCTGCCGTAAATACAAAGAAAACCACAGAAAAGAAATACGGCTGAGCCAAAATTGCTCAGTAACGGATAGAACAATAGCAAACAATACAATGAGAATATGACTTAAGAAAAATAAACAAGTCATATCAATAAGAAATACCCATATGAGCCAGTCTCGGTAACTCAATGATCAGTATGTACATTGGCTGCAGCCCTAATGTACCAGTAATGTGCAATGGAAGCATGGGCACACATACTTAGCCATTCACCAATAACAGTAAACAATATTATCCTAGGATCGATCCATACGCCTCTAAATAAACAATAAGTGCAACAACTTAGCACATCAATAAACAATGAGAGACGCCGTGGACTAATCGCTCCGCCACAGATAGAGCACGTCAAGGGTGCCTCAATTGACGCCCTATGAACCCATAGGTGGATGTGCTCGGGTATTGAGGTCAAACGAACGATAAAGTCAAATCAACAATATTTCAATATAAGTATGCTAAGTCTCGTTAAGCAACTAATCAATGATCGGGAACATGCGATAATGAGTTCAAGTATTTAAATCTATCGCATGTATAAAAATGTCAATAATAATCTAATTCAAGTCACATAACAATGACAAGAGCGGTTCGAGTAGCAATGGCAAATCGGTTGAGTCACAAGAGATAAAATGCTACAATATGAGAAGGGTCGAAATACGTACACTAAACGGATATATGAAAAATGAAAGCTACGATCAAAGGACCAGAAATCCGTACCTTATTCGAAGCAAAAACTGAAGAATACAGTCGTCCTTAACAATTTCTGAATCCTATAGTTTAATTACAATTTACATCAATACACTAACATTTAATTTTGTTTTCATACTCTTTGTTTTATTGAGTTCTGGCAACTAATGACTCATAGATTTTTATCTAACATTAAGCCTGCCATTAAGACCCACCATAGTTTAACTCTAATTTATTATTCGCATGCCCATTTAGTTATTTATTTATGTTTTCTTTCTTTTTTTTTTATTAAATCAAGTAATAATAGTTGTTCACTTTAAATATACAGAAGAATAAAGTTTTGAAATCTCTTACCAGTTTATTATTCTTGATAAATGAGTATTACATAAGTAGATAATACACTAAATTCTATTAGCTAATTTGTGCAGTCAAATTAATATATATACAGCTTAACATGCTAGCTGAATAAAATAGATCTTCAGCATTCATTTACTATATTAACTTTCATTTGGCCCATCCATTTGTATTATCATTTGTTAACAAAATTTTAGTTTTCTTCCTAACAGCAACCACAAAATTATAAATCAAGCATTATTGTATAGCAATTCAAAGAGTCTGATCTAATTCATAATTTAATATCCCTCATTGTATCTAGTTTCCTACACTCAAGTTTGTCGATATTAAGAAACTCTATCCTTGCCAGAACCACACAACAAACTCAAATTGATAAATCTATATTCGAATAAGAGAGGGATCAATTTGAATACCTTAACTTCAACAAGATGGGGTCAGGAATCAGCTTAAGATGGTTTAGAAATGCTGAAACAGAAGCTTAATAGCATCTATTGTATCCGTTTGTTGGCCAGCCAAGTAAAACAATTGAGGAAAGTAACTTAATTTGAAACCAGCTATGATTATTTCTGTTGTACCCTCCTGTTCGTGTGTTCAAATTCAGGTTATTAGTGTTTGCCCACCATATCAGTCAATCCATTCAGATCAAGTTCATACGAACCTGTAATCAAAACCATAACAGAAGGGTTTGTTGCACGTACCTGAAAGAACAACAAATCGAAGGGTCCGAACGCCTCACACGATTTGGAAGATGACCCAATAATCAGAATATGATGCATAAATGGGTAATCACGGTAGGTAGCTGATTGAACGATGCTGTAAAATTGAGAACATGAGGGACGTGGATCGATAGGAAACTTGGGTGATCGTGTTTTTGTGAGAGGTTCAACCGAGACGTGTAGAGCATAAATCGGTGACTGGCATCGTGAATTAGGAGTGTCATCCCCATTCTTCGGTAAGTTTGTTGTCAAAAATTGAGGGTTAATGGAGCTTCTATATGTGTGTGTTTATCCAGTGAATACGATGGCAGCAATTAGGTTAATGGTCTTGTTTTAAAGTTTGGGGATTTTGACTTTGAAATTCAATTTATCTATTTATTTTTTTATTATTTTTTTTTCCCTGCGTGAATTCAAACCTTCAACAGTTTGTTGTTGGTGAAACATTTATTATTTAAACTATTAATATTATTTTATCTATTATTTTATTATTAATATTATTATTATTATTATTATTATTTTAATAACTTTGGTTATTTCAACTCTACCACACTTATTTTAATTTCGTCCTCGAAATTTTAAATTAGGTTAATTTGTTTGCTAATGACACATTATCTTAACTAGACTTGCATAAACACGCAATGTTTCAAACCGAATATAAACAACAAATAAAGATGAGAGAACATACTTTTAATTTTCGAATAGCTTTGGGTATTGAGAACGAATCATCTCTTCCGTTTCCTATGTCGCTTCACGCTCAGTGTGATTCTTCCATAGAACTTTAACAAACGGAATCGACTTTCGTCTCATGACTCGTTCTTGACGATCAATGATAGCTTCAGGTTCTTCTTCGTAAGAAAGATCTTCCTGAATCATATGTAACGGGTAGCTCACTACGTGCAAAGGATGATAATTGTACCCCCTCAGTAGAGACACATGAAAAACATTATGAACGTGAGAAAGCTGAGGTGGTAATGCCAAACGATAAGAGACTTCTCCCACTCTTTCAAGAATTTCAAACGGACCGATAAAACGTGGACTTAACTTCCCTTTGATTCCAAATCGACGTACACCCCGACACGGTGATACTTTAAGAAACACATGTTCACCAACTTTGAATTCTAAGATCCGTCGATGCTGATCAGCGTAACTCTTTTGTCGTGTTTGAGCCTCTTTCAATTTTTCTCGTGCAATGGCGACTTTTTCATTAGTGATTCTTACTAACTCTGGACCCTCGATTACTTTTTCACCGACTTCATTCCAACATATTGGCACTCGACACTTCCGACCGTATAGAAGTTCAAAAGGAGCCATATCGATGCTAGCCTGCCAACTGTTATTATATGCAAACTCAACTAAGCACAAGTACTCATCCCAATTGCCTGACCATTCAAGTGCACACGCCCTAAGCATGTCCTCTAATGTCTGAATTGTGCGCTTAGATTGCCCGTCTGTCTGTGGATGAAAAGCAGTGCTAAATCTCAACTTTGTACCGTAAGCCTTTTGTAAACCCTTCCAAAAATGTGATGTGAAACGCGGATCTCTGTCAGATACTATAGAAGAAGGAGTGCCATGCAAACGAATAATATTCTGAGTAAAAACATTAGCCAATCTGCTAACTGAAAACCCTTGTTGAATAGGCAAGAAGTGAGCCGACTTTGTGAGTCTATCCACAACAATCCATATAGCATCATTCTTCTTAAACGTTTTAGGAAGGCCTGTAACAAAATCCATAGAAACATCATCCCATTTCCAAACAGGAATATCTAATGGTTGTAGCATCCCACTGGCTCTTTGATGTTCGATCTTTACTTGTTGACAAGTTAAACAATAAGCCACATACTTTGCTACATCTTTCTTCATACCACTCCACCAAAAATTTTGCCTTAAATCTCTATACATTTTGGTGGATCCCGGATGAATAGAAAAAGGCGAACTGTGTGCTTCAGATAATAAGGACTCACGAAGGTTAACATCATTTGGCACACATAGTCTCCTTCCGCACCAGATAACTCCTTGTTCATCAACTCGAAATTCTGATTGCTTTCCCACTTCCAAGTTCTGTAATATCACCCAAAGTTCTGCATCATGTTGTTGAGCTTCCTTGATCCGCGTGATAAGATATGATTCTATCTTTAGTCTAGCAAGATAACCGTCTGACTAGCCAAACTGTAACCCAACTTCCAATTTGTCTAAATCTGATATAATTTGAGGTTGAAAGTTAAGACAAGCCAAACCACCTGAACTCTTTCTGCTCAGAGCATCAGCTACCACATTCGCCTTACCAGGATGGTATTGAATATTAGCATCATAATCCTTGAGTAGTTCCAACCATCTCCTCTGTCTCATATTAAGTTCTTTCTGAGTAAAAATGTACTTGAGACTTTTATGATCGGTGAAAATGTCACAAGTTTCTCCGTATAAATAATGTCTCCATATCTTGAGAGCGAATACTACCGCTGCAAGTTCCAAATCATGTGTCGGGTAGTTAACCTCATACGGCTTAAGCTGTCGTGAAGCATAGGCAATAACTTTCCCATGTTGCATGAGAACACAACCAAGTCCTTTCTTTGAGGCATCGCTATAAATTTGATATCCGCCTGAACCCGAGGGAAGAGTAAGTATAGGGGCGGACACAAGCCTCGTCTTTAATTCTTCAAAGCACTTCTCCCATTCATCATTCCAAATAAACTTTACTCCTTTCCTCATCAGTTGAGTGAGAGGCAAGGCTAAAATAGAGAATCCCTCCACAAAACGACGGTAGTAACCTGCCAAACCTAGGAAACTTCGAACCTCGGTGACTGAGGTCGGTCTAGGCCATTTGGTGATAGCTTCCACTTTTGTTGGATCCATGGTGATACCATCAGCAAATACAACGTGACCAAGAAACGCGACTTGTTCGAGCCAAAACTCACACTTAGAAAATTTCGCGTACAACTTTTTCTTGCGTAATGTCTCCAGAACAGTCCGAAGGTGATCTTCATGTTCATCTTTACTTTTAGAGAATACCAGAATATCGTCAATAAAGACGATTACAAATCGGTCGAGATAATCATGAAAGACACGATTCATTAGATCCATAAAGACAGCTGGAGCATTAGTCAAACCAAAAGGCATGACCAAAAACTCATAATGTCCGTATCTTGTACGAAAGGCTGTCTTTGAAACATCTTGATCTCTAATTTTCAACTGATGATAACCTGATCTAAGATCAATTTTAGAGAAAAACTTCGCTCCTTGAAGCTGATCGAAGAGGTCTTCAATTCGCGGTAGTGGATAACGATTTCTGATGGTTATCTTGTTAAGCTCTCGGTAATCGATGCATAACCGCATACTACCATCTTTCTTTTTCACAAAAAGCACTGGTGCTCCCCATGGTGAAACACTCGGTCTAATAAATCCAAGTTCCAGCAATTCCTGCAATTGTTCTTTCAGCTCCTTCAATTCCAATGGGGCCATACGGTATGGTGCCTTAGAAATAGGTTCAGAACCGGGAATCAAATCAATGGTGAATTCCACCTCACGTTCTGGTGGTAATCCAGGTAATTCTTCAGGAAAGACATCAGAGTAATCTCGAACAATAGGAATGTCTTCAAGGCGAGGTGCTTCTTTCGATACATCTTTAATAGAATCAAATCAATGGTGAATTCCACCTCACGTTCTGGTGGTAATCCAGGTAATTCTTCAGGAAAGACATCAGAGTAATCTCGAACAATAGGAATGTCTTCAAGGCGAGGTGCTTCTTTCGATACATCTTTAATAGAAGCCAGAAATCCTTCACATCCGTGTGATATAAGTTTTTGGGCTTTAAGAGCAGAGATGATTTTAAGAGATTTCCGAGGATGTGTTCCTTGATAAATATACTCAGGATGTAAGATATCTCCAAAAATGACTCGTTTAGAATGACAATCAATAGTTGCATGATGCGTAGTCAACCAATCCATCCCGAGTATAATATCAAAGTCTCCAATTTGCATTGGAAGTAGATTTGCATTACAAACAGTGTTCCCAATCATTAACGGACAATCTCTATATATATGAGTAATAACCGAGGTGTTACCCATTGGTGTGGCAATAACTAAGGCATGCTCTAATGGAGAGGGACTGATCTTAAGATATTTGCTAACTAACTGTGAAACTACAGAATGCGTTGCCCCAGTATCAAATAGCACATACAAATCACGATCTGAACAATAAACAAATCCAGAAAGGGTACCTGTAGCATTTGCGGCATCCCCAGCAGTTAAAGCAAATACTCTTCCTCCCGTGTTAGGCTTCACATTAGCTCCATTACCATTGTCATTTGGCTTGTTTTTCATTTTAGGGCATTGCCTAATCATATGCCCCATTTCCCCACAACGAAGGCAAGCTCCCGTAAGTCGTCGACAAACACCTGGATGATGTTTGTTGCAATGGTTACACAGAGGATGTTGAGCAATCTGATTTCCTGGTTGAGCTTGGACTAGTTGCTTGTATTGTTTAGTCTGGACCTGATTTTGGTTCTTACCCTTCCACAGTTTAGCTTGATTTCCTTGAGCACCATTGTTATTTGAAGTATAGCCCTGAGAAGATGATTGACCAGATGACTGAATTCGATTTCCATCCCTGTTCCTTTTTCTACTATCATCTGAACCACTAAGAAACTCCTTTCTTTCCATCTCTATCTTTTTCGCAGCTTTAACAGCTTCTGCAACTGTATTAAAGTTTGAGTGTATGATAGCTCGGCGAATCCTGTCACAAACAGCCCATTGAAATTTCTCTGCATGCTCCAAAGGTGATCCAACAGTAGACCCAAGAAATCCAATAAGTCTGTAGAATCGGTCAATGAAATCATCAAGTGGCTCGTCATTTCTTTGGCGAATGTTATGATATTCACGCTTATATGCACTTATATCCACATTAGAAAAATACTTCTCAAAGAAGAGTGCACAAAATTCATCCCATGGTAAAGTCTCAGCAAACTGTTCCCCGCCTTTTTCAAGCAAAATCGACTCCCACCAATTCTGAGCATCCTCTTCTAACTTGTAAGCAGCTAACCTTGACTTGTACTCATTTTCAACCCCGAGAACTCTAAATATTTTCTCAATGTGAGAAATCCAATCCTTGGCTTCAACTGGAGTGGCTGCCTTAATGAAAGATCTAGGCTTTTGCTTCTGAAATCGTTCCAACCATACATGTATGCCCACATTTTGATTAGCCCCAACATTGTTTCCAGCCACAGGAACATGGTTCTCATTAGCATTTGGGTTCGCGTTAGCATTAGGGTTCGGATTCGGATTACGCACAGCATCGATTATGGTCGGTAGCATATTATTAAATGTCTGATTAATCCTGGCCAAGAGTTCGGCATCAGCATCACCTGCCCCACCAGCATCTGCCCCACCAATACCTGCCCCACCAGCATTACGACGTCCTCTTCTACGTGGAGGCATCTATAATAAAACAATAAGATTTATACTATCAGATTGGTCATGAGGGAGATTATGAGAATTTAAGAAACTTAGCCCAACGTCTACCCAATCCTCACATGTCTTACTTAATTATATTACTGTTTTCTACAGGAAAGAGCCTAAAGCTCTGATACCATAACTGTAACACCCCAACTCTGTTTAGAGCTGACGTGTCACTCGATAGAGTAATCAGAAACAATTAAACATAATAACTGAGTACTAATTCAAATGAAATCCTTAAACAAACAAAATCCTTAAACTAATTCAAACTAGAAAACAAACAAATGTCTTAAAATCAAATACTAATAAAATCAACAATTTTTCAACTTGACATCCTAATTTCCTTGTTTTACTCTCTTCACACATTCCCAGTAGTCCCTTGAGTACCTGCCGTAAATACAAAGAAAACCACAGAAAAGAAATACGGCTGAGCCAAAATTGCTCAGTAACGGATAGAACAATAGCAAACAATACAATGAGAATATGACTTAAGAAAAATAAACAAGTCATATCAATAAGAAATACCCATATGAGCCAGTCTCGGTAACTCAATGATCAGTATGTACATTGGCTGCAGCCCTAATGTACCAGTAATGTGCAATGGAAGCATGGGCACACATACTTAGCCATTCACCAATAACAGTAAACAATATTATCCTAGGATCGATCCATACGCCTCTAAATAAACAATAAGTGCAACAACTTAGCACATCAATAAACAATGAGAGACGCCGTGGACTAATCGCTCCGCCACAGATAGAGCACGTCAAGGGTGCCTCAATTGACGCCCTATGAACCCATAGGTGGATGTGCTCGGGTATTGAGGTCAAACGAACGATAAAGTCAAATCAACAATATTTCAATATAAGTATGCTAAGTCTCGTTAAGCAACTAATCAATGATCGGGAACATGCGATAATGAGTTCAAGTATTTAAATCTATCGCATGTATAAAAATGTCAATAATAATCTAATTCAAGTCACATAACAATGACAAGAGCGGTTCGAGTAGCAATGGCAAATCGGTTGAGTCACAAGAGATAAAATGCTACAATATGAGAAGGGTCGAAATACGTACACTAAACGGATATATGAAAAATGAAAGCTACGATCAAAGGACCAGAAATCCGTACCTTATTCGAAGCAAAAACTGAAGAATACAGTCGTCCTTAACAATTTCTGAATCCTATAGTTTAATTACAATTTACATCAATACACTAACATTTAATTTTGTTTTCATACTCTTTGTTTTATTGAGTTCTGGCAACTAATGACTCATAGATTTTTATCTAACATTAAGCCTGCCATTAAGACCCACCATAGTTTAACTCTAATTTATTATTCGCATGCCCATTTAGTTATTTATTTATGTTTTCTTTCTTTTTTTTTTATTAAATCAAGTAATAATAGTTGTTCACTTTAAATATACAGAAGAATAAAGTTTTGAAATCTCTTACCAGTTTATTATTCTTGATAAATGAGTATTACATAAGTAGATAATACACTAAATTCTATTAGCTAATTTGTGCAGTCAAATTAATATATATACAGCTTAACATGCTAGCTGAATAAAATAGATCTTCAGCATTCATTTACTATATTAACTTTCATTTGGCCCATCCATTTGTATTATCATTTGTTAACAAAATTTTAGTTTTCTTCCTAACAGCAACCACAAAATTATAAATCAAGCATTATTGTATAGCAATTCAAAGAGTCTGATCTAATTCATAATTTAATATCCCTCATTGTATCTAGTTTCCTACACTCAAGTTTGTCGATATTAAGAAACTCTATCCTTGCCAGAACCACACAACAAACTCAAATTGATAAATCTATATTCGAATAAGAGAGGGATCAATTTGAATACCTTAACTTCAACAAGATGGGGTCAGGAATCAGCTTAAGATGGTTTAGAAATGCTGAAACAGAAGCTTAATAGCATCTATTGTATCCGTTTGTTGGCCAGCCAAGTAAAACAATTGAGGAAAGTAACTTAATTTGAAACCAGCTATGATTATTTCTGTTGTACCCTCCTGTTCGTGTGTTCAAATTCAGGTTATTAGTGTTTGCCCACCATATCAGTCAATCCATTCAGATCAAGTTCATACAAACCTGTAATCAAAACCATAACAGAAGGGTTTGTTGCACGTACCTGAAAGAACAACAAATCGAAGGGTCCGAACGCCTCACACGATTTGGAAGATGACCCAATAATCAGAATATGATGCATAAATGGGTAATCACGGTAGGTAGCTGATTGAACGATGCTGTAAAATTGAGAACATGAGGGACGTGGATCGATAGGAAACTTGGGTGATCGTGTTTTTGTGAGAGGTTCAACCGAGACGTGTAGAGCATAAATCGGTGACTGGCATCGTGAATTAGGAGTGTCATCCCCATTCTTCGGTAAGTTTGTTGTCAAAAATTGAGGGTTAATGGAGCTTCTATATGTGTGTGTTTATCCAGTGAATACGATGGCAGCAATTAGGTTAATGGTCTTGTTTTAAAGTTTGGGGATTTTGACTTTGAAATTCAATTTATCTATTTATTTTTTTATTATTTTTTTTTCCCTGCGTGAATTCAAACCTTCAACAGTTTGTTGTTGGTGAAACATTTATTATTTAAACTATTAATATTATTTTATCTATTATTTTATTATTAATATTATTATTATTATTATTATTTTAATAACTTTGGTTATTTCACCTGTGGTTTAAACAACTAACGTTTTTGGCCCCCAACCATAGTTAGATTTTGGGCCAAAACCGTTATAATATTTAAGTTTGAGGGGCCAAAACCGATAGTTGTCTAAATCATAGGGGCTGAATTGAGAGAATGTTCTATTTTGAGCTAAAATAGTTAAAACACTTAAGCCACAAGGGACAAAACCGTAATTTAGTCTTATTATTATTCTATATATAATTAGAGGTGGGGGGAATAGTGAATTGTGGGCCCTATGTTTTTTTTTTCTCTTACACACACTCCCATATATTATATATACACACTCACTCCCACATATTATATTATATATACTGGTATATTATTAAAAGAGATAAGGGGAGTAGTAAAATGGGTCACCTAGACTTTATCTGTACCATTGATTTGGAATTTTGAAAATAAAAATGTGGTGCGCATTGAATATGAATAAAAAAATTGGTTTTGAATAAACAAATCAGTTTTAATGTGGGTTAATGTGAACCACGTATTTATTTTCAAGATTCCAAATTGACGACCCAAATAGGGTTTAGGGGTTTTCTCTCTATGATTAGTGAGAAAATGTGGTCATTTCTACGGTTTTGGTGGTGTTCGAAAAAAACAACTGTTATTTGTTTGTTTTCATATAAAATCGATGTGTGCCTAGGGATTTGGGGTTTTTTTAATTCAACCAATTGGTTGCAGATGAGAAGGATATTGCCAGTTTTTTTTAATTATTTTCGTAACATATTTGTATGGATTTTGTATGATTTTATGTTTTTATAAGAAATTTGTATAGAGTTCATGATAATATATTTTATTTTGCTATGTAACTTATGTTTCTGCAAATGACATATAACACCCGTTGTCAATAGTGTATTGTGATGACCCGCCGCAACGCGCGGCGGGTATAAACCTAGTATATATTAAAACACATTGAAAAGGAATAGTATAGTTTTAGGATTTACAATTTGAACACAATAATTATATTAAAGTTTTGTTAAGTTTTGTTTTTTCTATTTTTGCCACTAAAACTTTTATATGATATTAATAATAAGTAAAGATTTGTTTTTCGATTTTTGCCACTAAAACTTTTATTTTAGGATTTACAGAACACAATAATTATATTAAAGTTTTGTTAAGTTTTGTTTTTTCTATTTTTGCCACGAAAACTTTTATATAGTATTAATAATAAGTAAAGATTTGTTTTTTCGATTTTTGTCACTAAAACTTTTATATAATATTAATAAGTATAGTTTTAGGATTTACAATTTGAACACAATAATTATATTAAAGTTTTGTTTTTCCGAGGAATAGTATAGTTTTAGGATTTACAATTTGAACACAATAATTATATTAAAGTTTTGTTAAGTTTTGTTTTTTCTATTTTTGTCACTAAAACTTTTATATAATATTAATAATAAGTAAAGATTTGTTTTTTCGATTTTTGCCACTAAAACTTTTATTTTAGGATTTACAATTTGAACACAATAATTATATTAAAGTTTTGTTAAGTTTTGTTTTTTTCTATTTTTGCCACTAAAACTTTTATATAATATTAATAATAAGTAAATATTTGTTTTTTCGATTTTTGCCACTAAAACTTTTATATAATATTAATAAGTATAGTTTTAGGATTTACAATTTGAACACAATAATTATATTAAAGTTTTGTTTTTCCGATTTTGGCCACTAAAACTTTTATATAATATTAATAATAAATAAAGTTTTGTTTTTTCGATTTTTGCCACTAAAACTTTTATATATTATAAGGTTTGGTTTTTTCGATTTTGGCCACTAAAACTTTTTAAAGTTTTGTTTTTTCGATTTTGGCCACTAAAACTTTTATATAATATAAAGTTTTGTTTTTTCGATTTTGGCCACTAAAAGTAAAGTTTTGTTTTTTCAATTTTGGTCAATAAACCTTTTATATAATATAAAGTTTTGTTTTTTCAATTTTGGCCACAAAAACTTTTAAAGTTTTGTTTTTTCGATTTTTGCCACTAAAACTTTTATATAATATAAAGTTTTGTTTTTTTTATTTTGGCCACTAATACTTTTTAAAGTTTTGTTTTTTCGATTTTGGCCACTAAAGCTTTTATACAATATAAAGTTTTGTTTTTTCGATTTTGGCCACTAAAACTTAATAGTAAAGTTTTGTTTTTTCGATTTTGATCATTAAAACCTTTATATAATATAAAGTTTTGTTTTTTCGATTTAAACTAAAACTTTTTAAAGTTTTTTTTTTGATTTGGCCACTAGAACTTTTATATAATATAAAGTTTTGTTTTTTCGATTATGGCCACTAAAACTTAATAGTAAAGTTTTGTATTTTCGATTTTGGTCACTAAAACTTTTATATAATATAGAGTTTTGTTTATTTGATTTTGGCCACTAAAACTTTTAAATTTTGTTTTTTCGATTTTGTATAATTTTATGTTCATATATATATAATTGTATAGAGTTTGTGATAAGAAATTTGATTTTAATATGTAACTTATGATTTTACAAATGATATATAATACCAGTTCTTGGGAGAGTACTGTGATAACCCGTCGTAACGCGCGGGTGAGATTAAACCTAGTTATTATTATTATATGTTTTCTAGTATTTATTTATATAATATAATAAAAAAGATGGGTTATTGCCTATTGGGTTGTTCCGAAACATCATATCTTTAGATCCATTCAAAAGTCAAACTTCGAAAGCCTTTCTGTTTTCAAACATAACCAATTCTCCCAAATTCAAGCCGCACTTCTTGACCTTTCAATTCTCCCTTTTCCGAAAATTTTCCATATTTCCGTTTCTTCTCCATTTTCTGAAAGAAAAAAAAAACACAAAGCTCGAAAGAAAAAAAATGTTCAGATCGGTGAGCACCAGCAGAGTTTCCGATGACACGTATTACAGCATCTACAGTCATTCGCCGACGTCGAAGGCGGTGTCACCGGCGCTAAGAGCATTGGCTCTGGAAGCCGATGAAGTGCCGCAGCACGAATCTTCACCGTTTTCGATGCCTAAGAAAGATAAATTGGGGCGCTCTCGGTTCTCAGATAAATCTGTTCATATCATCCCTCTCATTCTCCTCTTATGCGCTCTCGTTCTTTGGCTGTTTTCAAATCCAGGTGAGTTTTATACAGATCATTCATATCCAGAAATTGCTTCGAATTCGGTGATTAACGATTATTAATACGGCTCTCGTGACTTCAATCTCATCACTAAACTAAAGGCTTGTTCGGTGACTAACTATTATGGCGGAAACTTATTGCTTCATCACGTCGTTTAAAAAAATTGTCGAATTTCTTCAAATTTTGTTGGGAAGTCCGCTTGCATTTTTTCAAGGTTTTCATTCATTTGTTGTTAGACTAATAGAAATTTTTAAATTGAAATATATTTCCAACAGCAGAGACAATTTGTCTTCACTATAATGCTACCGAAAATTTTCTTAATTTTTCCTTTTATTCTGACTATTTAAAAGAAAATTAAAACTAAAATATAAATCCACGTGTAACGACTATATGTCAATGTTAAAAGGTTAAGTGAATTTTGTTTGAGTTGGCCAATGTATTAATGGTTCACATGTGTCTAGATCAATTAAATTTTATGTTTTCACATATTGCCACTACTTGTCCTCCCGACTTGCGAAGTTGTTTCGATCGCTACATATTACTATTCTTGTAGTGCAAATTGAAATTTTAAAATCTTTTTAAAATAAACGAGCATCTCAACCGGTTCGTTTAACCGTGGTCCACTCGGCTAAACTCGGCTTGTTTATGAACCAATTTATAAGAAACATCCGATTTGATTCTAGGGAAGATTGAAATGTAATGATATTATCCAGAAATAACACGCAGAGATCATGCATTGATTTCAATTTCTACAGAAAAATAAATAAATAGATAATCATATGGAAATTACATTGATTTGAAGAAGAGTGTGTCGGTGCATATCTAAAATTAGTTTAATTTGTTATTTCAACCTCCGTCAATCAATTTTTCTTCGATGTTTATAACTCTATATGTGTTTTTACATCATAAATATAATATGTTTGAGAAATGTGACAATAACAGTATATATCATTTTGATATGCAGACATTGACATGCCTATAAAAAATGATTTAACTGCTGGACAAATAAAACAGAAGACGGTTGATAGAGATGTTGATACTTCTGCTACGATTAAAATAAAAGGGACACTTACGGATGCTGATTTTGGAATATCCGAACACGAAGAAAGTAAGAAGCTCGCAACGAGTATAGGAACCTAGTTATGAAATGATCTAACATCTTGATAGTTATTTTTTTGTTATTGATTTGGTAATTTTTATCTATTCTTTCTTCTACTTCTTCTTCTTTTTTTTTATATAATTTTACATAATTATTGATTATAATGTCCGTAGTTAATTACATAAATAAACACGTGAATATACAAATTAAAAAAAAGGATTTAACCGTATATTCGAGTTAGACAATTCACTCGAAATCGAATCACAACCGAACCGAACTCTGTTGAAACCGCTAAAAAGTAAACAAAGTAACTAAATAAAAATAAAAATTATAAAGCTAACGCAATTGAGGTTTAGTTCACATCGGACGATAAACTAAATATGAATTCTTTAACTATTATTAAATGTCAAAGCCATTACTAAAACTAAAGGTGTTGTCTAAAAGCCAGAAAACTTCCAAGAAATGCAATTGACAATTACAATGAGTAAATTCGCAATTGAAACTGAAATGATATCAATTAAATCGTCGAGCTATGAGTTACTCTTGGTTAATGCTTATTAAATATTCAGCCATAGTAATTTATCATTTCTTAGTTGAAACCGAGAAACCATCTAAATTCATGAGCAAATAACCACCACCGGTTCATCAATATTTGGAACCGACAACATCACCAAGAAAATCAAATCCCGTTTTCTTACTTTGCCTAGATCGTCATTGTACACTGCCATTCAAGATTCGTAAGTCGGTTTCTTCGGTTTACATGCAATATCACGAGCAGCCATACTATAAACCAAGAGCGTTCATAAACCCAACCGATCTACACCTTTCTACCCTCCGTAAACATTAAACAAACGGCGAACAACTACCGTGGTGGAACACCAAACAATTGTGTTATCTTTACATCAGAATTTGTGATTGAAAACATCACAGTAATCATCGTATACCATCTGTTAAGTCCCATGAATTAGTATTATAGTTTGGTTTGAAGAAAAGGTGAAATTACGGTTCGTACGGTTCGAGTTTTGATACTTTGAATTGAGTTGTCAACACAAACATTCTGGTTTTGGATACGGTTGCGGATTCATCGTTTGGTTCCGGGTAAGTAACGATGATCTTTAAAATAAATCAAGTTATCTATAATCGACATGTATGGTTCGTGCTTGTTTTGTTAAGCCTTGGATGTAAATCAAGACTTAGTTTTAAGTCTTACGTTGGAACAGAAAAAAAAATATAATAATAATAATTTGGTTATGGAAGTCATATAAACAAAATGAAAATGAAGGAACAATTAATAATAAGATGGGTTGAAACTAACTGGTGGTTTAAAAATTGAGAAATAAATCACCAAAATGTTTGGTCAAATTCTAACATCAACGAGTTCTTCCAGGGAAACATATGTATAGTCATAAGAACATATAAATATATATGGTAACCAAAATCGAATTTAACTTTAGAAATACAACCACCAAAATTGAACCGAGTGCGTATTCCAAACCTTGAATTATGTAAACTGACGTATAATCGATTAAAACCACAGATTACTGAATTGTCGGGGATTTGGATTAATCACTTATTTTCTGCTTGTTGATTATTTGCTAAGTCCAGGTACGGATTCTGTTTATTTAAATCTTAGTATTTTTGTTTCTGTAACCGTTCAATTTCTGTTTCCGTATTGTATTCTGATTTGTTATTGACACGATATGATATCGTGTTTACCTGTTCCGTTTTTCATGCAATAGATCTAGATTATTTTGTACTCATTATTGCATGATCTGATTATAGCATTACTTATTAGTTTAACTACCCTACTGAACCTACTTAACTTACTGAACCTACTGAACTTATGATCTATTACCCGAGCATGCCCCTACCTGTAAGGATGACTACAGGCCCTTCATGGCGGCAACCATGATGTGGAACCACCCGTGGCGGTTAGTTGAGATCATGGCGTCTCTATTTAGTACTCTGATAGTACACTTGTGCACCTACTGAATTCTGGAGAGGCGTATGGACTGGTCCTAGGATAAATATTAAACTGTACCTTCTGATTTCTTGGGGATAGTGACGTGTATGCCAACACTAACTATCTCATGTGTCTGGTAAGCGGGAGTAGCTACCCGTGAACCTTACACTTTTATACGTACAGTCGGCTCGTGGTATATTCTGGGATTTCCCACTATTTCTGACTTACGTTATAACCTATATTGTTGTTTCTGAAAGGTTATATTTGATTCGAGTCAGACCACTGTTTAGTGTTTCTGTTTCAGTTTCTGTTACTGCTCTGCATCTGGTATCTGTTTATGATTGTTATTCTCATTATCTTCACCACCTTCTGAACTTCTTTTAATTACTGTTATTTATCCGTTACTGAGCATTCTTTGGCTCAGCCGTATTTGTTTTTGTTGGTGTTTATATGTATTGTATAGGTAATCCAGGAAATCAGGCTGGGAATTGAGGAACGAGAGACAAAAGAATTATCAAGGATTTATTTTACAAATAATGTAATAGAATTTATCATAAGACTTTGAATTATGTTTTTGGGTGACTTATGTAAGACTTTTATTACATTTTAATTTATTTTGGATTGTTGCATTAATTCTGATCTTCGTATAAGTGACACGTCAGCCCTAATCGGGTTGGGGTGTTACATAGATTATATGTTTTATTATCTATTTAGTGGCGTTTGTAAGATTTAGTATGCATTCCGTCTCATTTATTGAAAACGACAATATATATAGACACATACACACACCTTTCTTCTTCTTTTTTTTTTTATTGAAAAATCTCTAGATCTAAATGTAACACATTAAAGTCTCTCAACATGTAAAAATATACCAAAAGCTCTATAAATTTTGTAAAATAAAGTCTTTAAAATCATGATCGGGATAGCGGACCAATGGAACTTGGGTCGAGTATTACCTAGATGTGAAACTTGCGGACCTCATTGGTTGTGATATTGATCTTACGGGTACAAAACAAATTTAAATAATAACTCGTGTAAGGGTTAACAAGTGATTAGTTAATTTTTATCTTACATGAGCATAAGAAACTTTAATAATTACAAACTAGTTTAATGAAATTTGTTTCATGTATTTTTACAAGCTGGGAGCGATTAAAATAAGCAAAACAAAACATATATAATGAGTGAATTCAATATCCATAAATTAAAAAGTAAAATGTCATGTTTAGTATGATTGTTGTTAGTTCGGTTAAGTAAATTGTCTTGCCATTTTGTTGATTGGTTTTGTAATTTTCTGTCATTCATGTCCTTTTGTCCAACAGTGTAACTTATGTTAAATAAACCACACTCATTCATGTCCTTTTGTCCAACCGTATAACTTATGTTAAATGAGCCACACTAGCTACCACGTGAGGCTATTATGATCATTTACCCTTTGCCAGCGTTGCAAAACCCTCTTCTCATGTTGTGTGACCTTCGATTCCTCAATCGATTTCAACCCCACTTCGAATGATAAGTTCATCTACTTCTTTTGCTAATCACACTACTGCAACTGTATGAAACTTCATGGACTAAACAACATTAATCATATCAATTAAATTGGTTTTAGCTACAAGACCATATAAATTCACAAAGTGTCCTCTATGAAAGATTTGGGTGTAGGATATTTCTGTTAGGATGAACAAAAAAAAAATACTTAAGTTATTTTTCGAGAGTTTGAAAAAAAAAAACTAAAATTCAACATTTGAAATAAAAAAACCTTGAATTCAAGTTATTTTGCCGATATAGTCTTTCGTCTAAATTTTTGTTGCCATTTTACTCCTTGTGTTTGAAATTTAATTGCCAATATAGTCCCTAAAATGCCAACTAGAAGGACTATATTGACAACTAAATTAAAACACGAGTACTGAAATGACAAAAATTTTATTTAGAGACTAAAATGATATTTTCGATATAAATACATGGACCATTTTGACTTTTAACTCTTTTATCAAATTGCCATTAATCAAACTCAATTCAAAATTCAAATACACATATTCATTTGGGCTGAATATTAAAGCCCATTAAAAGCCCATTACAACAAAATAAGATCCAAATGCGAGTTGGTGACGAAATCACCGTGACAGAAGTACCCAGCCTCCGCGGCCACGCCTGAAAACTCTTTCTCTAAGTCTCAGGTAATAATCATTCTTTGTCACTAGGGTTTTGTAATTTGATCGTCTGCATCTAATTTTGTTATGCTTTTGGTTTATTCGATTTACCTTCATCTGAAAAAGAAAAACTGAATCATTTGCCGAAGATTTTATTGATTTCAATCAACCACTTTCTTGCCCTAATTTTTATGGATTCCTGTAAGAACCGTTTACATTGTATTTTACTTTGTTGATAAGCATATGAGAGTAGAAGGCTGGTAAAGATAGCGCCACTCATACAAGTATTTGTTAGTTGAATATTGAGATACTGATACTGTGATACATAAGAGTTTGGGAAACAAATAACTAAGAAGACAACAATAATATATGATCCGAACTAAACTGAATACTAAGTAAGAGCGTACAAAAGTTTTGCAAAAAGCCCAAGTTGAAGTATAAATCTGCCCACTTCAAAAGTTGAGAAACTTGAATCTAACATAACCATGATAGAATGATAATCTTCAAATGAACCCGCTTAGCCAACCAACATATAAGCTCCATGGTTGATCTCTCTCAAATATTACCTCCAAAACAATTTCTAACTGGTTGATTAGAAGAGTGCCAATTTGTCCCTGACTTCTGCCGATTGGTCCTTATTTTAAGAAGTTAGCCCATACAAAATAAAACCAATATTCTCCCATTCCCGTTCTCAGCTACTGCCAGGGCAAAACGAAAACGCACACGGGTTGCTTCTTCTCCATCTCGAAGGTTTGCTGCTGCGTCTTCTCGCCACCTCCATAGAATCCGACAGCCACAGCCATCCTGTATCGCCAAATTTGAGTTGGAGTTCAGCCGAATCCCAGGTGAGTCATTATATTATTGAAGATTTCTTGCTGGAATCGCCGGAAATTGGCCGATTAGGACCGGCTAAGTCGCCAGAATGGTTGGAATTGTTTGATTTTAAGGTCTGATTTTGACCGACTAGAGCCGATTTCGACCGACTTTGACCGCCTAGCGATTTTTCGATCGACTAGCCTAAAATTAATCAGTTAATGGCCGACTACCGATTAATCCCGATTAATCGGCCGATTAATCCCGATTTTTACAACACTGATCACAACAGACATGAATGATTCACTTAAATTGATAAATGTGCAACAAGAATTGAATTGATGGCACACCCTGTTATTGTTTGATTCAATAATGGTAAGATTTAGGATTCCAGTTGTAAGATATGTTAGTGCTCAGGGGAATGGAGGTGACTTGTTTATGATAAGGTAATGAGAGATTGTTTATAGTGCCAATATTTGAACTGTTAGGTCGTAGATGACTACATGTGTATTTGAGATATATCCTGTAACACCTGTTTTTTTAGCATTAGATGTTTTGCAGGGGTTAAATCATTATTCTTCTCTCTTTAGGGGTTATGTGCATTATTTATTAGTTTGAGGTTTGTTTATAACTAAATAAAATGTAAGGAGTTAGGTTGAAACTTGTACAATTATAAATATGGTCTTAGATTGGCAACACTAAAACGTAGGTCATACATTTGAAGAGAGGAAGAATTAGGGACTGAAGGTTATATGGAGAGTCTAGAGTCGGCGATTACAGCAAGCAGATCAGGGTACTAGTTATTTTTATTCTTTTGAGAAGAATTAATTGATCTTATGCGTATTTGATTTTTTTCTCATTTGATTATGTTAATTTGTTATTTTGGTTTCTACTTGTATAAATTCTCTTTTGATTTCACTGATAACTTTCTATGTTAGTTTAATCTTGTAATTGAAAAGTTGTTTAGTAGTTAGTTACAAAAGTTTGTTTTCTGTTGTAAGTAATAATTGACTATAAATAGTCAATCTTCTGTATTTGTTCGCAAGCAGAAAAATAATAAAAAGAGATCAAAGGATCGATTTCTAATTGTGTTCTTGATTGTTCATTTATGTTATTTTCGGATACCATCCATCAAGTGGTATCAGAGTTGCGGTGCTCAAATTCTCTGAAATTGGATGAAATTGGCGAGGAAATCAGGATCGGTGGAAGGATTCGAGTAGGAAGACAACCCTCGATCGCTCGATTCGAAGGGCTGGATCGAGAATCGCCATTACAGTATTACCGAAGACGGAGAAGAACAATTATGGCCGACGGAGCGAACGCAGGGGCGATTGTAACAGCGAAGGAGAGCGGCACAGCTTCTTTACAATGTCCGATGTTGAACGTGAACAATTACAACATTTGGGCGACTAGGTTGAAGGCGGTGTTCAAGGTACATGGGATTCTCGAAGCACTCGAACCCGGAATTGGCACGGCGGTCGATGCAAAGAAGAATGATATGGCTGTTGCCCTGTTGTATCAGGCAATACCGGAGGAGCTGGTGTTACAAGTCGCACAATATCAAACAGCCAAACAGATCTGGGAGGCTTTGAAGGTCAGATTTGTCGGCGCAGATCGGGTGCGAGAAGCAAGGTTACAGACCCTTCAATCTGAGTTGGAGGCCATGAAAATGAATGAGAATGAAGGAATTGATGACTTTGCCGGAAGACTAAGCCATCTGGTCTCAAAGGCCAATGGCTTAGGATCCACGATTGATGACAGGACACTGGTAAGGAAGCTCCTAGGCTCGGTCCCAGAAAGATTCTTGGCCATTGTGGCCTCGATAGAGCAGTTTGCAGATCTGAATGCAATGTCATTTCAAGAGGCAATTGGCAGGTTAAAGGCATTCGAAGAGCGAACCAAGATGAAAGAAAAACAGATCTCTAGCAAGTCGGACCAACTGCTCCTGAGTTATGATGAATGGCAAGCCAAGAAGAGACCTGAGGCTGGCCAAGGAGCAGGCAGGGGAGCCGGGAGACAAGGGCCCAGAGGCAGAGGCAGGGGCAGAGGGCCTGCGGGTAGAGGAAAGGCTCAAGACAAACCCTCCACAAGTTATCAGTCAAGAAAGAATAAGGACAAGACCAAGATCAAGTGCTTCAGGTGTGATGCAATGGGACACTATGCTTCTGAGTGTCCCACAAACCCAAAGAAGGAAGAATCAAATCTGACTGATGCTCGAGAAGATGGGCCAGCTCTCATGATGACTCTTGCAGTGTTTCTGAATGAAGAAAGAGTCCTCCCGAAAAGATTTTCAAGTGAAGAAAAGGGTGTGTGGTTCCTGGACAATGGGGCCAGCAACCACATGACTGGAACCAAGGAGCTCTTTGCAAAATTGGATAGAAATGTAAGTGGAAATGTGAGATTTGGTGATGGCTCCTGTGTGAGCATTGAAGGCAAGGGTGATATAGTTCTGGAATGCAAAAACAAGGACCAAAGGGTACTAACCGATGTATATTACATTCCCACTTTGAGAAGTAATATCATAAGCCTCGGACAGCTCACTGAAATTGGTTATGAAGTAAAGATGAAGGATGATCATCTGTGGGTAGTTGAAGCAAGTGGTGCCCTGTTGATGAAAGTATCAAAGGCCCCAAACAGGCTTTACAAAATTGAACTCAAAGTGGCTGCACCAATCTGTCTGTTGACTCAAGTTGGGGTGAGCACAGCTTGGCTATGGCATGCTCGGCTGGGCCATCTCAACTTTGAGTCAATTCAAAGACTGTCCAAGAAAGAAATGGCTCAAGGGATTCCCAAGATCACACACCCATCACAGGTGTGTGACTGTTGTATGGCAGGGAAACAGTCAAGAGCCCCCTTTCCAAGGGAAACAAGATACAAAGCTGAGCAGCCACTAGACCTGGTGTATGCTGATGTGTGTGGACCCATCACACCAGAAACCAAAGGGGGAAATAAGTATCTGCTAATGATGGTTGATGATCATAGCAGATACATGTGGGTGTATCTCATCAAAGGCAAGTTTGAAGTCTTTGAGAAATTCGAGAAATTCAAGGAGGAAGTCGAGCTGGAATATGGAAGGAGAATAAAGGCCCTAAGGACAGATAATGGAGGTGAGTTCACTTCAAAGGAGTTCAAACTGTTATGCTCAAATACAGGTTTGTATCACCAGCTCACCTCACCATATTCCCCACAGCAAAATGGGGTTGTGGAGAGGCGAAACAGATCTGTCATGAGCATGACAAGATGCATGCTAAAGGCCATGAAACTTCCCCAAGATCTGTGGGGGGAAGCAGTGAGGCATGCAGTCTACATTTTGAACAGATCTCCCACTAAAGCACTGGAAGTCACTCCTTATGAGGCCATCAAAGGCAGAAGACCAAGGCTGGATCATGTGAAAGTATTCGGGTGTATTGGCTATGCAAAAGTCCTTGGGGTAAATCTGAAAAAGCTAGATGACAGAAGCAGGAGGCTGGTGCACTTGGGCTGTCAACCAAAGACTAAGGCCTATAGAATGCTAGATCCAGAAACTGGAAGAATCCATGTTACAAGGGATGTCCAGTTTGATGAGACAAGGCCATGGGAATGGGAAAAGAATGAGGTTGCCCAAGGCCCGGAGTGGACTGAGTTTTTGATTAAAACAGAAACTAGGAATCAGGTACAGGGTTCCAGTAGTCAAGCTTCAACCAATTGTGATCAAGAAAATGTAGGGGGTGAAGATTATGAGTGTAACGCCCGTCTCCCGGGACACGTCACTTTGTCGGATTTACTCATAAACACATTGATAAAATAGAGATAACTCCATCGCAGCGGAAATAAAACATATTAAACATAAGTAAACCCGATTACATATATGTCACACCACAATTTTTATTTATTTATTTTTACAAAATAAACATCTATGCCAGTCTTCTCAAAACCTGCAGCCAGCATCCATCCATAGTCACTTATGCCAATTGTTTCTTGCCTCGACTAGCTGAGGCTTCACCATCTCTACCTGATGTGCATGCTAAAATTTGTCAGCTTAAGCTGGTGAGTTCTAAGTTTAATAAACATCTTTACTTTCAAACAATATATTTCAAAAGCATTTCACAAAAGCATACATCGACATACATGTATCATATTATATCGACAACATTTAATTAAAAATCTGTTTTACCCGAAGGTAACTTCTTTACCCGAAGGTAAACTTCTTTACCCGAAGGTAACTTCTTTACCCGAAGGTAAACTTCTTTACCCGAAGGTAACTTCTTTACCCGAAGGTAAACTTCTTTACCCGAAGGTAAACTTCTTTACCCGAAGGTAACTATGAAAAACTTTTATTCACCCGAAGGTGCTTTCAAAATTTCTTTTTGAAAACTTTATAATAAGCACCGTAGTGCAAAAACCTTATTCGAACACCGTCTTTACCTCAGACCTATACACCGGCATTATCCTGTTATATCGAAGGAGCATACGACTACACACCTTCGGTATACTAGGACCATGTCTTTGTTAGTATATGAGATTTGAACCTCTTGATAACTCTTTTAATAAACTTCTTTTCAAAATAAAGATTCGGGTTGCCTCTTTTTATTTTAAAAAGAATACATACATAAAATTCGGCATTATCCCGACATAACATTGGTATAAACGGGAAACATCCCGGCATCAATATAATATCATATACATCAATCATTTCAAATATATTTATCATGCATACACATCAGCCCTAAAACATTAAAACAGTAAAAGAGGGCTCATAGAACTCACCTGATCTATGCTTCTATCGTACAATTTTAGCTCCTCAATTCTTATCTTACGTGACCGCCAATTTCCTAATAACATCAGTTCCCTAATGGGATTACTTAACGTATCTTTATATTTTTAGGTATTGACTCGAGTCTTTAATTGGGCAGCATAACGGCTTATGCTTTTCGGTTTTCTTAAAAATATTTGGGCAGAATTTCGGCTTATAAAACTTTATTTTAGAGTTTTAAATTGGACAGAACCTCGTCTTATAAATATATATTTTTATAAAATATTTGGGCAGCATCTCTGCATACTCCGTGTTTTACAAAAATATTGAAAATAGCCTCCACGCATAATATTAGTGAGGTTTTAAACAAACAATATCTCGACCATACTAATTAAATAATTATTTTAAAATAAGAGTATAATAGGTGGTTACCTCAAAGTAGCTCGTACCAATGCTCGCTTAACAATATTTGAACGGAATTCTAGTAACTACCGTATCCGCTCAAGGGTTTTAGCGAAGTATTTTGACAGAGTTTTATTACTTAAGAAAAAATAAAAATTTGATCGTCGAACTGCATCTATTTATAGATGAAATTTCCTTCGTCACGAAGTAAAAGATAAGATACGTGTTATGTCTGTAACTTTCGAAATTTGAATTTGAATTTGTCACATGTCAAATTTGATTATTTGATTATTTTATTATTATTTTATTATTATTATTATTATATTATTATAATTAATTTAGCTCAATTCTTGTTTTTCTCTTATAACTTTTTGCATCTGATGTTTTAAAAACTTTTGAATATGCCGTTGAAATCTACTAATTATTCTCTACATTTCTACCCAAGTTTCGTTGAAAACGGAGCAGGGTCAAAAATAATATATTTTAATATTCACGAGCTTATATCTTGCTCATACATTATCGTATAACGGTCTGGCTTATATCAATGTGATCGTAATTACTTCAGGATTGTTCATAAAAGTTTTGAACCCAAACGGTCACAGAAATTCTGCACGTTATTAATAGGCTTTATAACGTGCCCATACATTATCAGCTATTTTTATCGTTTATATCCTTTTGTTCATAATTACTTTACGAACGTTTATATAAATTTTGAACATAAACGGTTCCCGAAATTTTGCACGCTTATTATTGGGTTGCTAAATTATTATTATTATTATTATTATTTTATTCCGGTTGTTACAATGAGGATGTTGAGTATGAGCCAATATGGAGCAGTCCAGAGACAACAGTCAAAGGAAGAGGTCCAATGTTGGAAAGGCAGCCTACTGATGTAGATAGACCTGGTGATCCTAAAGTTGCTCTTGATGACAGGTATGATCACACACCCCTAAGGGGATCAAGGAATCTGAATGAAATTTATGACAGGGCACAGGAATCTCAGCTGCTGTTATTAGAAGGGGAACCAGCCAGTTACAAAGAGGCAAAAGGAATTAAGGAATGGGAAGATGTCATGGCTGCTGAAATCAAGTCTATTGAAAAAAATAAAACCTGGGAGCTCACTGAAAGGCCAGAGGGTACTGTCCCAATTGGCTTGAAGTGGGTTTTCAAGGTTAAAAAAGATGCCACAGGGAAAATTACTAAATACAAAGCTCGGTTGGTTGCTAAAGGATATGTGCAGCAACATGGAGTTGACTTTGAAGAGGTATTTGCCCCGGTGGCTAGGATAGAAACAGTAAGATTGATTTTGGCTGTGGCTGCTGAAAAAGGATGGTGGGTTCATCACATGGATGTGAAGTCAGCCTTCCTTCATGGTGAGTTAAAGGAGGTGGTATATGTATCACAACCTGATGGGTTCATTAAGAAAGGGGCTGAACAGAAAGTGTATAAACTGTTTAAGGCTCTGTATGGCCTAAAACAAGCTCCTAGGGCTTGGAACCTGAAGCTGGATGGTGTGTTGAAGGAGCTGGGATTTAAAAGATGCAAGTATGAACCTGCAGTCTATAGAAAGGGTGCCAAAGGAGATGTCCTGTTGATAGCAGTTTATGTTGATGACTTGCTAATAACTGGAGAAAAATCTGAGAAGATACAGGAGGTAAAGAGAAAGATGGAAGAAAGATTTGAGATGGTGGACTTGGGGCTGCTGTCTTATTACTTGGGAATTCAAGTCACACAAACTCAGGAGGAGATCAAACTGCAGCAAACCAGTTATGCACAGAAAATCCTAGAGGAGGCAGGATTGATGGAATGTAACTCAACAAAGATTCCAATGGAGCCGGGGCTGAGGTTATCCAAACATGATGAAGGAGGAGATGCTGACCCTACTCAGTTCAGAAAATGGGTAGGTTGTTTGAGGTACCTAATCCACACTAGGCCTGACTTGTGCTATGCAGTTGGATATATCAGTAGATATATGCAGGCTCCTAAAGTGGTTCATTTGCAAGCTTTGAAGCATATTCTGAGATATGTGAAAGGTACAACCAGTTTGGGATTGTGCTATCAAAGGAAAGGAAGAGCTGAGTTGCATGGGTTCAGTGATAGCAGTTACTCTACTGATAGAGATGATGGCAGAAGTACCACTGGAATGGTGTTCTTCTATGGAAGCAGCCTCATCACCTGGAACTCTCAAAAGCAGTCTACAGTGGCTCTATCTTCCTGTGAGGCAGAGTTTATGGCAGCATCAACAGCTGCATGTCAGGCTATTTGGCTAAGAGGGCTATTAGCAGAATTGACAGGAGATAGAGAGGAGCAGGTGGAAATTAAAGTAGATAACAAATCTGCCATTGCACTTATAAAGAACCCAGTGTTTCATGCTCGAAGTAAGCATATTGATACAAGATATCATTTTATTCGTGAAGCTGTTGAAAAGGAGCAGATTAGAGTGGAATTTGCATGCAGTGAGGAACAGAAAGCAGATGTACTAACTAAAGCCCTTCCAAGAGTAAAGTTCGAGGAGATGAAGAACAAGCTTGGTATGAAGGAAATTACAAGCTTAGGAGGGTGAATTGTTAGTTTAATCTTGTAATTGAAAAGTTGTTTAGTAGTTAGTTACAAAAGTTTGTTTTCTGTTGTAAGTAATAATTGACTATAAATAGTCAATCTTCTGTATTTGTTCGCAAGCAGAAAAATAATAAAAAGAGATCAAAGGATCGATTTCTAATTGTGTTCTTGATTGTTCATTTCTGTTATTTTCGGATACCATCCATCATTCTAAGTCTTTGTTTTGTGGTACATTTCTAAAGATTTTGTTATGTTAGTAGCTGTAAATTGGTAATGTGGACAACATTAGTTATGTCCCTTATATCCTTAAGATGTTTTTTTTTTTTTTTTTTTTTTTTTTTTTTTGTAAATCTAGTTGAGATGAGTGAACCATTAATTTCCTTCCAAATTGATCTAAATATGGAGGTTTTGTGATTGGTTGAAATGGAGGTAAACAAGGAAACAATTTTGAAAAATTGTATAAATATTATAGTTTCTATAAGAACACTATTGATTTATTTGGGTCATAATAAAGTTATCTAGGACATATGTCTAGAATTAATTTTTTAAAAGTTTTCATAATGGGGAGAAAATATTGAACTTTTAAAGTGTTAAGCTCTAAAATAAGTCATCTTTGTTCAGAAAGTTTGTGAATATTAAATCTGTAATGTAAATTGTTTGCAATCGAAATAAATTGTAATTCGATTTCCTTTGAGATCTCTAAAGTATTCTCTATAAATGTTTATGAGATGATTGTAGCTCCAAATTTTCATCTGTAAGAGGTCCAGTATAATGTTTTAACAAGTTGATTATTTTCTTTAGGAGAATTTTCGATTTTGGAAATTAATACAAATTCCGTTATATATCTTATTGAGTAATTCTTGATCTTTTCAAACTATACTGAAGTTGCTCAAACATTCCTTTTTAATGGTTTTTTTATGTTCTTGGACATATACAATTTTTTTTTAATCTTTTTGTGATTTTTAGAATTGTTGTAAACTTGGATCCGAAATATTCTTTTTGGTTTTTAAATTGTTTTCTGTGTTGTCATAGGCTTTATCTTTTTTATTTTTATTGAGATTTTTTCACATATGTGCGAATCCATTTTCAAGAACTCAACCTTTGTATAAAATGTTGTCTTCACACTGTACCTCCATTATATGAGTTGGATTTATGAATTTTTGTTTTTTTCAGCATCTTCTGTATGAATTGAAATTTAATTTGTGTAATTATGCTGGTTTTGACTTGGACGATTTCTTTTGAGTTCTCATTATTTTTGGTTCATAACTAATTTTCAAGTTAATTATCAAATTAAATAGCTTTTTGCAAGGTTTAAAAAAACGGAAACGAGCCTCGAGGCGTTTTCTGTTAGACTCACGAGGCGTAAGCCTCGAGGCGGACCGAGGCATAAGCCTCAAAATAATATTAAAAAATAATTACAATTATAAACATATTTCATTTTTTATCTTTTAAACACTAAAATAAGTTTTTGCCTCTAGAATAATATACAAGTCTTCAATGAAGGAACTTGCATAACAATGTAATCAACTAAGGTGGTGTTTGTTTTTTTGGAAAAGAGCTTCTAAACCTCTTTTAACCTCTTTTGTCTGCACCCTGCAGACCAAGGACAGATGAAGGGTGTTTGTTTTTTCGCAGACGTTTCATTAAAAAAGGTCTGCGAAACCTCTTTTTCTTGCAGACATGGTTTAACCTCTTTTTAATCCTCTTCTCACCTCCCAAACCTCTTCTAGGTTAGAATATCACCCTAATTCCCCACCCTGAAACCAATCTCCCACAGATCAAAACCAATATCATAACCTCCCATTTCCATAATTCAAGATCAAACAAGAACTTGTGTTTCAGATATCGAATTGTGAGTGCGCAGATCATAGCAGCAATAATCAAGATTAAACTGAACAATTGAAGTAAACTCCATTTGCTATACCTCAATTGCTTTTATTCATCTGGAAGATCGTCATCAAGAAACGGATCATCTTCATCGATTTCACTGCCGGCTTTCGTAACAAACCAGCACCTCTTCGCCGCCGTCACTACCACCGGCAATACGAGAACCACCATTAGACCGCTGCCGTACCGGCTGCGGCTCAATCACCTCTTCGTGAAACGAAACCCTAACTTCCTTCGGCGTAAGGATTCCGTAGTTGTTCGGACTCTCCGGTATCCTTGACAGCGCCGGCGACAGCTCCGGCGACGGCGTGTCAGACGTTCTGAAGTCGAACTTATCACCGTCATTCGTGAAATCATAGCTCGAATCTCTCCATAACTTGTTAGGGTTTTGCTTGTCTGCAATAGGATTGAACTTGTAAGCTGTTGTTAGTACCGTTACCGATGTTTATTCGACGTTCACCGGAATCCGACGGCGACGGCGACGGACTCATGGTGGTAGCAGCACTGTGAATCAGATTTTTTTTTCTTGATGTTCGAATTGTGGTTCGTTTTGTGTGATCTGATGAAAAATTCTCAGAATCTGTGCATAAATTGTAAAGATTTCAAGAGTGTGAAGAGGAATGGAAAAGAGTTTCGAAGAGGTTAAAAAACAAACCCTCTTTTTCCCTCTTTTTGAAGAGGTTTGGTCCACCTCTTCTGCAAAAGAGGTTTGCAGACGTGGTCCGCAGACTGAAGAGGTTAAACCTCTGAAAAAACAAACACCACCTAAGTGTACAAGCTTGTAACTAGAACTGTATAAATAGGTTATTAGGGTTTTTTTTTGCACCAACCACCTCCATCTCCATCTCACAGGTTTCTTCTTCTCTGTCTCCTCCTGTCTTCTTTATCACCCGTCACCTCATCCATTCCCAGGTACGTGAACTAAATTTCAACTATTCACGCACCAAAAACTTTTCCATCTGTTTTCTTTGCTCAGTTGACCACCACTTTGAGCGCCAACGACCACCGATTGAGGACCACCAATTGAGGACCGCCGATTGAGGACCGCCAATTGAGTACCGTCGACCACCACTCTGAGCGTCGATAAAGATTTTTTTGTGAGATTGGTGGAATATTGCGTCTGCGTGAGTCAATTAGGGTTTCCCGTTTCTAAATTTACTTAAATGGGTCAAATAAGTGTCAAAAGAAATACCTAAAGGTCACCAAAATAAAAAAAATACCACTAGTGGTGAGGTCATTTTGTTTGAATGTTCTTGTTTTTTAAGGTCATTTTGTTACCATGGACAATTGACTAGCTGTTGCTATGTTTGATAAATTGGATAGCATGAAAATTGGATAGGTGTTAGATCTCTGGAACTCTTTGAAATTCATGGAACATATTATGTTTGGGATTTTAGGATTATTGGTTTTGAGATTTTGAGGTAAGCTTGTATTTTGATGTGTTCGCATGTGTGTTGTAGCACACATTTTTAGGTAACCACTTAGAGGGTATATTTTGCGGTAGTGTATTACAGCGAGTACATGGCGTTCACTTTCTGCTATGAGAAATGGCCAATTTTGACGTGTAATTTATGATTTAGTAGGTACAATGGTTGACTGTAGCATTATTGGACTTGTAGGGTGTGAATGGTTGTGTGGTGCTTAATACATCACACGTTTATAGGGTATATATGTATCTTCATGTCTTATGTACATGCTTGTATGCCTGTGTGAAAGGGTTAATAATATATGTAAAAAGATCTTATTTAACATTTGAATTTGAAGATTGAAGTACTAATATATTTAGATTTATGGATATTTCTGGTAGACATTTTAAGAGAAGTTGTTACATGCATCTAAGTTTCAAAGAACTATATCCAAACAAGACCAATTTATAATGTTGATGAATAATGATTGTGTTATATCCCTAACAAATAACAATCACTTGTAAGTTCTAGCTGCTGCTACTCGTAGCTCACCAAATGTTATAATGAGTTGTTGACTAGGTTTTGGGTATGAAGGTTTGGTATTTAGGGTATAAATGTATAAAAAAGTATATAAATAATTTATGTTAAATACATAAATGTTTCCCAGTTCGGAGTTGGGGTAATATACTAATTTTGCCTGCTTGAACCTTGGTCAACCAAGATATTCTTGGGTAAAACTAGGTATAAAAATTCACAATGCCAATGTAAATATCTTAATTGGAGGCCATGAGGAGCAATGCTATGTTACATGGGGACAAATGAAATGATATGCTATGCTCATTATGCATTTGTGCCTTTCATCTACATCTTTATAACTAGATCACTTTTACATATTTAAATGCACAGGTTGGTAGGGGCCCAAAGGAACTCTGATGAGTTGCAATCCTGGATAAGTGAAGAAATCAATGATTATGTGTTTCGGCGTCATCCAACAAGAATGCCAGGCATACCTTTAGTTTCTCGTGAGGCCAAGTATGTTTATCTTACATCTTAGGCTATTTATCCGGATAAACAAGCTTTCTTATTGTTGTCATTATTACTATCGTTGTTATATGCTCTCTATTTTTTTTTGTCTGACGATTACACTACTATAGCACCTTCAAACTTTGTTTTAAATTGGGTGTAATATGCGTGCATATTGCACTATTGTGATTAAGCAATGATCAGAGCTCATCGCAACCCTTGTTGTGATGTGTTTACATGATGCAACCATATTGCGAACTTGCGGTAGATTCCACAAATTGTGTTTTTTTGAATGATGCACTGCCCGAAAAACACAACTCTTTGATATTCGTTGTTTTTTATGATGCACGGGTTCAAAGAAACCTTGGGAAAATCGGTTGGAGATGAAGAAGAAGATGGCGATATGAAGAAAATTTACCTGGAGATGAAGATGATGAATTGATGCATTGGAGAAGGTTAGAAGTTGGAAAACGGCTGGTCCTTTCTTTTCTATTTAACAAAACCCTACATTCTTTTATATGGCTTAATTATTGAGTATGGGCTTTTCTATTTAACAAAACCTACGGCCAGAGTTTTGGGAATTTATGGTATTACTTATAGAGTTATAGTAAGTGATACAAGTATTTTTCTTATCATCTTTTGAAGTGCTTGTGCATTATGAAGACTAATTATTTTGCTTGGCTCATATGAAGATTACATTATACTGCTTGAAGATTTTATCAATTTATGCTAGTTGTATTTTGCTTTTGTTTGCAGTTATTCTAGAGACTCTGAACTTCGGGTTCATTTATCTGAAGAAGAACAAAGGGCAGCTGAGGAGAGCCTCTCGGTTTATTGCAGGCCCGTAGAATTGTACAACCTTCTTCAACACCGGGCTAGTAAAAACGTATATTTTTTATTTGTATTATTCTCTATTTTCTTCATCTATGTAACTTTCAAGGAATAGTTGATGTATTTACATCGTATGTTGACTTGATCTTTGGTGGTTCTCAATTTATTTTTGCTTAGCACTCTGCCCCTTTTTTTTTAAACTTAATATATTACAAAGACGATTACATAGACTCACATGAAAAGTTCATAACTGTTGTATGGTTTTCATGCAGCCCATATTTCTAACAAGATGTTTGCATTACAATTTACAAATTAAAAGAGAAGCGCAAAAGAAGGTAAGGGATACTGCATTATCTCACAGTTTTTACAACTCATTAACTAATTATCTCATTCATTTTTGATTTACATTGTCTTGCTTCTTTTTTCATTAAGTATTTGGTGTCCAGCACATTTGATACTTTATACTGAATGATGTTTTCATAAGATCTTAGTAAAAGATGCTTTGGCTCTTGCTGTTTAAGCTTATAATGACATTTATTTTTCTCTAGATATTTCAGTAATGAAGGGTGACATGATCATTGTTTGTTTGTTTGCTTGTTTTTGTTTAGGGTACAAATATCAGTATCCATAAGGCCTCTTGATGATGGACAGCAAACACAGTCTCTTTTTCCTTTGTATATACTGTTGGCAAGACCGGTGCTTACTCCAAATGCAGAGGTAGTTCCAAATGTATCACTTTTTGGCTAATTATTTTACTTACTATCTTTTTTTCCTTAAATATTATACTCAACTAATTTCCGTGATGCTATTTTTACAAAAAAAAAAAATCAGACACTGCGATCTAGCAGTTATCGGTTCAAACGAGCCAGCAAGTTGACTGCTTTTAGAGGAGCTCAGTCAGTGGGTTCACCTCGAGCGAGATTTACTCTTCCTGAGCTTAATAAATTATCAACAGAAGTCAAATCTGGTTCTCTTGCAATGCTGTTGGTTAGCTGTGGTATGACATGATTATTAGTTTGATCGTATTCAGAAGAATATTTATTTTTGTTTTGTTAAAGCAGTTAACTGTTAACATCTATAAATTTTGTAGCTGATATAACAAATCCAACAGCGATTGATCTAACAAAGGATAATATGTATTCTCCCTGTAAGATATTCTTCATAAATGATATCATGAGCATATATTTTAGTGTTTGGTCTCTATCCAATTTATTATCTATACTTTGTTCATGTTTGGCAGCAAATGAGGGTTACTGTTTAATGGGGAAGATTCCAATTGATTTTCTTCATTTTTCACGGGAGAAATCACCTAACATAAGTCTAGGGGAGAGAGCTCAGTTTATGTCAACTGTTAGCTTGAAATCATGTTATATGAAGGTAAGCCTTTTAAGTATATATGGTGAAGAATGGGTTAACTCTACAAACTCAACAAAGCACCTCCTAAATCATTAAAGAAATAATAGCTGAGTGCAACCTAGGATCAACACAATGTTTGTTATGTTTATTTTTATCTTTTTTTTTGTTGACGGCTTATGAGTTGATGTTGCAGTTGAGTTGTACAGATGGTGATAAACGCCTATCTTTTCAATTTCCTTATAATTCTGAAGCGGTGGTATGCATCATCATGACTTAAAGCTTTGTGTTTTGTTTTTATTTGACACCTGTTGATTGTGTTCTTACTGGTCATGGGGCGATTTTATGGTTACCACAGAGTATATTGCAGCAAGTACCAGTTATTATAACAGCAGAGGAGCTTGGGGCAAAAGATTTATCGCCTTATGACTTGTATTCATACAACAACATTCCTACTGATAAGCTGCCTCAGGTCATAAGGTAGTTAATGCTTTAGTGTAACATGTACTTTATTCTAATTACATATGCGACTTACTATTACGCTTCTACTACGACTACTACTACCACTACTTTTTCCTCTTATCACCATTTGTAGCTTCTTGAATTGAAATTACAGTTTTTGTATGATTTTATTATCAGGCTTAGAACAGGAAATGTCATTTTCAACTTCAAATACTACAACAATATGCTGCACAGGAGTGAAGGTACCTCATGTTTACTAGATATGATCTGTAAATATATTATCTTGTTTGTGATTGTTATGATTTTTGCTGCATCATGTTTTTAATTATTTCTTTAGCATAAATGCATTTGAGCTTAGGGTTCCACCTTTTGTTGATTGATATCTGGTCCTAAAAAATCTGAAAATCGATTATTTTGGCAGTTACGGAAGACTATTCTTGTCCATTTTGCTTGCTAAAATGTGCAAGTTACAAGGTAAATATGGTTATGTTTGAACTTTGTGTTTTTAAATATTGTAATATATGTATGCTTTTTTCCCCCTCAAAGGGTATGATGATGACATATTTATTTTGATGTCTTTCAGGGACTGAGATCTCATCTACTTGCATCTCATGATCTCTTTAACTATGAGTTCTGGGTTGGTTAATTCGTAAATCTACCATGGTTTTATTTTATGCATTTAAGTATTTAACTAGTTCTTTTACCCTTCTAATGCTGTTTAGGTTGATGAGGATTATCAAGTTGTGATTGTATCTGCTAAAACCGCTGCTTCTACTTCTGAGGTCATAGCGCTATTTCCACTCTTCAAAAGTTCTATTATTAAATTTTAAACATCATACAATAATTTTATATTTTTCGATTCTTAATAAGATAATTTTCTCCTGGGATACAGATTTTTGGCAAAATGGTCGATCCTAGAGAACAGTCGTTTTACTTTTGGCAAGTTGTTAGCTCTCATTTTGTTAAGCTTTTACTCTCTAATACACAAGAATGCATTTAACTTATGCAAACGTAACTCCCGTATTCACAGCCATAAGCCCTTGAAAAGTAGGAAATCAGAAAGACTAAATCAAAATGCAAATCAAGTGGGTCAACTTGCATTTGACTCAAATATGCCTGCAGATCTGGGTTACTTTAGAGGCAAGATCAATCGTATAATTTCACATGTTGCTTACAACTTTAATGTTAGTTTTTTCTGAAAATGTTGAATATTGGGCCTCATTTTTTTTTAAATTCTTCTGAGTTTCAGGGGTTTCTGAGCGTATGGATTGTGAATTATACAGTCCTAGTGCAGCAGGTGTATCAAGTGTGGCTGGCCTTACATCTTCTGGACTAGAATTTACTTCCCAGTCAGTACATGGAAGCCGCAGTATCGCACCAACCACCCTGCTGCAGTTTGCGAAAACTAGAAAATTATCAATTGAACGGTCCGATCCAAGAAAGTATGTGCAAGATTTTCTATATTTATTATTTTTTTGTATGTAGAATTTCAAATATATTTTTCTTGTTTTGCAGCCAAGCGCTGCTGCAGATACGGCGTTTCTTTCATTCTCATAGAGCTCAGGTTACAATTTTTCTATTTTTTATTGTCAGTAGACAACCTTACAACTCACCATCACTATTTAAATTTGTTCTCTCTCCTAAACTATCTGCTTCTAGCCAATGGCACCAGATTACGTGTTTGGTGAGGAAGATAGCGAGGATGAGGTTGATGATGATGTTGCTGATCTTGAAGATCGAAGGGTACGTTATATTTGAATTCATAACAAACTAACAAATATTGACAATTAGTGATGGTAAATAATAAATAACATTTATTTTTATTACTATCTTAGATGCTTGATGACTTTGTGGATGTTACCCAAAATGAGAAGCGAATGATGCATCTATGGAACTCGTTCATAAGAAAGCAACGGTAATTCAATTCTACTTATGTAGTTACACGCTATAATATGTAATGTATGTTTTAAACATCAAACTTGTTTGTTTGTGATGGTGGGGCTAGGGTGCTGGCAGATGCACATATTCCCTGGGCTTGTGAGGCATTTTCAACACTGCATGTAGAAGACCTTATCCAGACCTCAGAGTTACTCTGGTAATCCAAAACCGATCAACTTGAGTCAATTCTAATTTTAAGATATTACTTACTCAAATAATGTGGTTCTACAGTGCTTTCGGTTAATTAACACTGCAAAACCTTTAAATTGTGGCAGGTGTTGGAGTCTTTTTATGGTGAAGCTATGGAACCACGGCCTTCTTGATGCCAAGACGATGAACAGATGTCATTTAATAGTAGACAATTTTCGGGGCCAAAATCAAAGCCAACTAATTGATCCTTTTGAAAACAAAAACTGATGATGCGTTTTGAATATAAAATTTCTGATATGAGTGGAAACTGGAAAGAACATGGTATAGGAGAAGGCTGGATTGTTGCCTTGTAATGCCATGAACATGACAATTTCTACATTCTTTGGGTCTTACATGTGACCAAGTTTTGTTTCAAGGGATTACAGGATTGTATAATGGAGATTGGAGGAGTGTATTTTAATAGGCAATAAACTGTGACTCATGGTTAACTGATGGAGAATATGTTTATGCCTGGAAGCATTTGTTGAAACCAAATGAGTAAGAATTGGTTGACTTGTAGCAATAGCAATGTATGATTTGGAAATTTGGTGTATGCAGGTAAGTTGTTAGGAATTGATAAATGTAGCATTTGTTCTAACATGAGATTAACTAAGTTTGTATTGACCAGGAAATTCGCTGAGAGATTGACCTCTATGCGGCTTGATTGAGTGAGGGTAGGAGATTAGAACCTGATTGGTTTGATATGAAGAGGGGGCAGACTAGAGGTGAACAAAAAAACCAGAACCGACAACCCGAACCGGTCATAGCCGGGAACCGGAACTAGGTCTTGACTTTGTTTGAACCGGAACAGGTCCAAAAAAAACCCGATTTGTGCACCTCTAGGGTGGACTGATCATTGATGTGTGCTGGTATTAATCCAACCGAAAAAAAAAACTATACATAAAAAAACTTGGAAACAAGTTTAAATGGTCTACTTTTGTATCTCATTGATGCGTACATTATCATGAAAAGTTGTTTTTTGAATTGAACGTGTACAAAAATATAAAAATAAAATGATGTAGAAGTTAGAACACAAAAATTAAAATTTGGTTGAATAGTTATTGAAAAAATCATGTGTGCTTATCATAAAATAGGTCTAGCTTCTGGATTCGAGAATTATTATCATTTTTTCATTTTGTTTTTGTAATTCTCAACTAGAATATTTAAAAAGAAATCATGACATATGTATTATCTAATGTTATTATTTTACACAATCCGACATGTCCTAGCGACATAAAAAAAATCCGGATCCACAACTAATGATTGGCGATTCGCTTTTGCCTCAGCACAACTCGACTTTTCTATGTTTTCTTCTTCATTGCTTGTTGACTATCTGCCCCTCACAAAATCTAGATCTTTGATGGAAACTACTAAATTAGGGTCGATTCAAAGTGAAGCATGGGTTCTCACCAAAAGGTAAACCAACGTCCCATCAATATATATAAATATAGGGTAAGAATATGAGCCTTTTTAAAATTGAGGCCTTGAGCTCTAGCTTAAGTTGAACCTCCATTGAGCTGCTCCTGGCTCGAGTGAGTGCGGGAATTGATCATTGGTGTTGGATGCTTTGCAAATTTCAAGCCAACGCTTTCTTAACGATGAAGTTCGTAGGGGCAGAAAAACCATTATTTTCATGATTCACGAAGTGTATTTGCTATCAAGAAAAATACGTTTTCGTGACATATATGTGCAATTTCAAGGACTTGAGCATTGGTACACACATATATTATTATAAAATCACAATTAAGTGGTATATGATATAACATAGATATGAGGAAGTTATGAATATAGGCAACATTTAGGCAATTGTTTGAACCAAAGAATGTTTGCATACATACTTTGTACCACAATATCTTTCGCCCAAATTAGGATAGTTTTACATAACTATTATTGTAAAGTGTTCAGTAAACACAATATAATAAAGTTAGGGCCGGCCCTGAGAATTCAAATGCTTTGGACGTACCGAGAAAAAAAGGCTCATAGTAAATTATAAACTTGTGTTTTTTCGGTTTTGTATTTGGAGATAGAAGTAAATATATGATTTAAAAACTATTTTAAAAATTTTTGTGCCCTTGCGATAAATTGGCTCTGGACGGAGGTCGGGTTTGCCCCTCCCCAGGGCCTCCCATGAAAGTAATAGAAGTAAATTGATTCATAAAATAGCATTGTGACATATGACATACAAAATGAATGCTTGCGATTATATATCTTGGATACTATGAACTTGTCATATTAAATGAATGATGTAATTGTTGTAGATGCCTGCAAACTGTTTTCTATTTCAAAAATTTAACTTAAATATAAAGAAGATTTAATGTTTATAACTACATAACATATAAATATGATGATGTATGTATGCCAGAGCGAGGTGGCCTTGCCAACCTTAGCAAGGCATGCCTAGCCTACACTTTCAACCTTCTATACGTAAAGATAAACCTTGCCAACCTTAGCAAGGTTTAATAAACTTGCTTGAGCCAGGTAAAGTAAAGTATGTCCCCCCTCTATAAATAGAGACGCACTCCCACACTCTTATCCATCTTATTTGCAAGTAAAACATACTTAGCATCTTAACGCACACTCTCTTCCTTCACATAGTTCTATATATCTCTTCCTTGGTTATGTTCCTTCGTATGAACATGAGCTCCTCAGATAAATCTTAGCAAGGTTCTGGCCTTGGAACTATCAGAATAACACTACCATACATTCCTTCTTGCCAGCCTTGGCAACCACAACTCTCTAATATCTTGTCTTTTATAATTACTTGTTATGTATTGTTCATTTTATCTTATATAGATTACTGACTTGAGTGTCGGAGTGCCCTCGGGGATCTCCCCCCGGGCCCTCTAACGTAGATTTTCTATGTTGTTGCAGCTAGGATCCATGCTTGGGATAGCTAGGTTCGGTCCAACCCGACGTCAAGACTCAACTCGGATTTGGTTGTAGTTAGGGGTGTTCAAATTCAGATATCCGGAGATTCGGATATCCGAACTTTAAAAAAACATAAAAAATTCAAAAAAAAAAAATCCAGATATCCGAAAATTCTGAAAAATATCCGAAATATCCGAAAAATATCCGAAATATCCGAAAAACTATCCGAATATCCGAAAAATATCCGAAATATCCGAAAAAAATAACTATTTCGGATAGTTCGGATATCCGAACTTTTTCAAAACTACTATCCGAAACCGAATCCGGACTTCCGGATATCCGGACTTCCGGATATCCGGACTTCCGGATATTTCGGATACGGATTTTCGGATATTTCGATTTCGGATTCGAATACGGATTTTTTTGAACACCCCTAGGTGTAGTAACAAAATACATAGTTGGATAAGGCAAATTCAATAACACATTTCTACATGCATGCATACGTAAAACTACAAACATACAACAACATGAATAAAATCTTAACGTAAATTTATGCACATAATGTTAAAAACAATTTGCATTTTACACTCACGAATGTAGATTCGTTTCCAAAGTTATCACATCACTTCTTAATTTCCAAGCTTGAAGCACCAGTAACGAGAATCCCTTCTTCTAATTAACAGTATATAACGATAATTAGAATAAATTTCAGACCAAACTGGACAATCTTTCTCAAAATCCTTTGGTCCAATAAACGGCATAAAACAACAATTTTAATGAATGATTCTTCTGGTTACATTTTTTTTGAACGGCGGTATTCTCATTGTTGTGAACTAATATTGGCATGATAGCGATTGGAAGCAAATTAGGAACAAGGTGGTATGATTACTATTGAATTCAATGTTTGATTACAAGGATTTGATAACCTAAACAGAAGAGGGTGGGAAATCAGAGTACAGACAAGGGGGGTGGGGAAGGAATTGAACACACACAATACAGTCTTTTCTTCCTTTTTTTCCTAGCTTTCCTTTACGATTTCATTTTATGCATGGATTTGGTGGATCCATGTATTTTGATTTGGGTTGTCTACTTGGGCTTATATCAACTGGGTTATTCATAACACTCACGTGTTTTCTATCCTTTGGGGGCGATTGTCCAAGGTCGGACTCCTCCAACCGCCGTGAGAACCCATACCGTCTGATGCGCAGAAACCCCGTTGAATGAGTAAACCTTCGCCCCCCATCGGAATCAAACCCGAGATAAACCCCAAGTTGATCATTCACCTGGTGTCCTTCAAACTTGCCTACAAATGGATTCAAACCCCCGACCTTCATATTGAAATGTGAGTTTTCCGGACATTCTTCTTGTTACATGTCAGCGAAAATTTATAAAAGAATTAAACGTTTACTTTATTGGAATAAAAAAAACATGCGCACGTGTTCGTTTACGAGCCTAATTTGAATGCCAGCCCGAGGTCATATGGTCATGAAAGAAACCGTCACAGAAGTCAGAAAACGCTTCAATCACTCAGGAAACACACTCTCTGCATTACTTTTAGCGTCATCACACCTCTCAGGTAATGTTTCGTTGTTTTGGTTTTTATGATTTTGTCTTTAGAAATTGCAGTGTTTCAGGTTTGATCGTAACTAACTGAGACTGTAGGGGCTTACGTTGAAACTTGCACAATTATACATACGGTGGTGGATCGATGTTTTTAAAACCTTAGTCGGAAGATTTAGGGTTTGAAATTGAATCAAGAGGGCGTTCGTAGCGAGAAGATCAGGGTACAAGTTTTTATTGATCTTCGTTATTCGATTTGATGTACTCCATATATGTTTATTTCGTTTTATTTCTCCTTTGGTTATGTATTTGTTGATTTGGTTTGTAATTGCATGAACCTTCTTTGATTAGATATATCAATCTGAAGCGGGGAAGGGGATTCATTAGTAATGTGAACCGCATTACTTGTATCTCTGAATAAAATCCTTTAGATGTTTATTACGAATCTCTTTGAGATAAGTGGACCTTAAATTTCTTGCTAAGGTGTTCAAAATATGGTGTTTTTGTTAATGGTTGAAAATTGAAATGTAGACAAAACATAAATATGATTTTAAATTTACTACATATAAAGTTTTTTTTTTAGTTTTGATCAGCTTCACTCTTCATTTGTTGGAATCACAATAATGTTGGCTACAAATTATGTTTAGAAAGAGTTTCAAAGGAACATTCATGCATTCAATTGGTAATTCTGTTTCAAGAAGTGATTAAATGACACCCTTTTTATCGGCTTGATTTTATAATTGAAAATTTAGACACCAATAGTAAGATTCTGTTACAGTTATTAGAGGCTGAGGGGCCTTGTCTATCATAAATATGTGTCTTATGTTTATAGTACTAGTATTGAACTATTAGGTCCTAAATGAATACATGGAAATTCAGTGTTTACTCTCTTATGGGGTATTAATTTTATATTATTCTGTCTTTGGGGGTTGTAGTTGCATTGATTATAAATTTGAGGCTTGATTTTAACTTATTTAGATGTTGAAGGTTAAGTTAAAAGTTGTGCAAGTATATATATGGCGTTAGATCCATAGCACAAAAACCTAAATCATACATTTAAAGAGGGGAAACCTTTGTGTTTGAAGTTGAATTAATCATGAAGAGTTTGAAAAGGGCGTTCATAGCAAGAAAATCAGGGTACAAGATTCTTTTTTTCGTTTGATATGTGTTGATTGATTTGATATGATCCTTTTGTGTTTATTTCATTTGTTTTCACTCGATTAGATGTTTGCTGATTTGGTTTTACTTGTATGATCCTCTTTTATTAAATCTGATAATTAGTAATGCAGATCATGGTAGTAATAAGGATCACAGTAGTTATGTATTTGAAATCCTTGAGATGTTTATTACGAATCTCTTTGAGATGATCGAAGGTATCGAACTAAAAAAATTCTATCTAAAGCTGTCAAAATCTTTTTTTTTTTGTTTTTTTTAATCTGGTGATATTTTAACACGATAATTCCAAACTAAAAGTTTCTTTTTTAAGTGGTAAAATTTGTTTCTCAATTTTCCGTTCATTCACATCTGTATAATCGGATCAGTTCAACATTTTTAAAATGCAGGTTAGCAGGGATCAGAGGTGATCCTAGAGAGGTGCAACTCACGCGAACTGCAGAGGAGACTGAGCTTGTGATCTGGAATCGATCAACAGTAATGCCAGTCCTACCTTCAGTTTCTCATGAGACCCAGTATGTTTATCTTGCATTTTATGCATCTATCTGGACACTTAAGCTTTCTTTAGATGGTATATAGTGTCCATTGCATGTGTATTTTTATTTTTTACTTTTATTTTTTTGTGTGTTTTTTATATTATTTTTATTGTTATTAGTTGTCCAATGAATTTTTGTGTTTGATGACCAAATTATTATTGTTGTAGTCACTTTAGTGATTCGGAACACATTCTTTCTCAATTGTCTGAGGAAGAGCAAGAAGCAGCTGAGGAAAGCTTCTCTGTCTATTTTAGGCCAGTAGAATTGTACAACCTTCTTGAAAGCCGGTCTAAATTAAATGCAAGTTACTTATATAATATTCTTTTCCCTTTTTATCATTTATTTTTCTTTCATGGAATAATTGATGTATTTACATAGTATGTTAACTTTATCTTTGCTGGTTCTTAGTTTATTTGCAATTGCTATTCTTCCCTATTTTTTGATATAACTATTTTTCTAGAAAGGTGATTATAGTATTAGTGGCACACATGAAAGTATTAATTGTTGGTGCGATGTTTATGCAGCCATTGTTTCTAACAAAGTGTTTGCACTACAAATTGAAAGATAAACATAAAAGAAGGTAAGGGATACCACATACCTTCACAACTTTTTCTACTCATCAACTATTTAATTTTGCCATTGTTACATTATCTTGTTTTTTTTTCATTGAGTATCTGACATTTCAATACGGTTGATGCTTGTATGCTATGTTGTTTTCTAACAAAGTGTTTGCACTACAAATTGAAAGATAAACATAAAAGAAGGTAAGGGATACCACATACCTTCACAACTTTTTCTACTCATCAACTATTTAATTTTGCCATTGTTACATTATCTTGTTTTTTTTTCATTGAGTATCTTACATTTCAATACGGTTGATGCTTGTATGCTATGTTGTTTACATAACCACTTAGTTATTGATCCTTTGGTTATTGATGTTTAAGCTTACAGTTACAATTCTTAATTTCTTTTATAGATATTTGAGTAATGAAGGTTAAATGGTCACTATTTGTTGATTTGCTTGTGTTTTTTTCAGGGTACAATTATCAGTATCTATAAGCACACCTCTTGATGACGGACAGCAAAACCTGTCTATTTTTCCTTTGTATATAATGTTGGCAATACCACTGCCTACTCCTAATGGGGAGGTAATTCTCTATGTGTGTGTGTATAGACATCCGCGTGTTCTCATTTTGAGTTGCTTCTTTTATTTGATATATGTTTTTTAAAATATTGTGCTCCACAAATATCTCTAATGCCATGTGTACGCTTCGTTGTCTTGTTTCTAGATGCTGCGCTCTTGCTGTTATGGGTTTAAACGAGCCTGCAAGTTGACTACTTCTAATGTAGCACAGACAGTGGGTTCACCACAAGCTAGATTCATTCTTCCTGATATTAGTAAATTAACAGAGTTCAATCGTGGTTCTCTTTCTATACTGTTGGTTCACTCCGGTATGTCATGTTTGCTAGTTCTATTGTATCCAGAAGAATATACTGTTTTTGTTTGTTTTAGCTGTTAACATCTATGAATTTTGCAGCTGCTATGATAAATCAAACAGAGATTGACCTGACGGAGGATCATTTGGTTTCTACCTGTTAGATATTATGGCTTATTTATCATGCAATGTTCTGTTACTTCCATCCATTTTTTCATCTGTAATTTGTTCATGCTTTGCAGCAAATGTTGGTTACTGTTTAATGGGGAATACTCCAATCGATTTTATTCGTTTTTCAAAGGAGAATTCACCTAATATAAATTTAGGAGAGAGAACTCAGTTTATGTCAACTGTTTGCTTGAAGTCATGTTATATGAAGGTAAACTTGTTATCTGTGGTGAACAGTGATCAACTCTAAGCACCTAAAACTCCATAAGGTGCAACCTAAATCATCAATAAATCGATACTAGAGTACAACACAGGATCAACTTATGGTTGTTATGTTGATGTTTCTCATTTTTTGATGGGTGTTGGGTTGATTTTGCAGTTGAGCTGTTCAGATGGAGAGAAATGCATATGCTTTCATTCTCCATATAATGCTGAAGTTGTGGTATATATCGCTTTGACTTGATTGTTTTTTGTACATTTTATGATGCATTTTTTGCTTATCACTTATTGAAGAGTATATTGCAGCAAATCCCAATTACTATAACAGCTGAAGAGCTTGGGGCAAAAGATGCATTGGCTTTAGACTTGCATTTATACAACAACATTTCTGCTGATAAGCTGCCTGAAGTCCTAAGGTGGTTTATGTTTGAAGGGAACGTGCATATTTTCTCATTCCATTCTGGAAATAAAATTACAGTTATGCTTTTTTTGTCAGGCAAAGAACAGGAAAGGTCAATTTCAACTTCAAATACTACAATAATACGTTGCACAAGACAGAAGGTACTTCTTGTTTACTGAATATAAATTCTTCTCTTATTTACCATATATAATTTTTTGTTTGGTGCTGCCTGAATTTTTATTGTCAAAAAATTAATTATCTTATCTGCAGTTAAACCTTTTAAGGTTTTGACTTTTCTTGATTGGTTTTCATGTTGCAATCTGAAAACATGTTCTACATGTTGCAGTTACTGAAGATTATGCTTGTCCGTTTTGCTTGCTAAAATGTGCAAGTTACAAGGTAAATATGGTTCTGTTTGGACATAATTGTATATAATATATTTCAGTATGCTTACCTGTTTCCCTTTGGGTATGATGATGATATGTATGTATGTAAATATGTTCTCTTTCAGGGACTTGAATGTCACTTACCAGCATCTCATGATCACTTTAACTATGAGTTCTGGGTTGGTTTATTGCATAAATCTGACATGCTTTTTAGTTTCTGCATTAAACCAGAGTACTTACCTTATAACGCTGTTTAGGGCGAAGGGGATTACCAAGTTGTGAATGTGTCTGCTAAGATCAGTTCGTCTTCCTCTGAGGTCATAGTTGTCTTCTGCTCTTTTTTGTAGCTTATGGAGATTTTAAATATCATTGCTTGAAACATATCTTTTTTTTTTTATTTGAAAAAAATCCCTCTTTCTTCCTTGAATACAGATAGTTGGCAAAATGATTGACAGAAAAGAAAAGGAGTTTTACTTTTGGTAAGTCATGAGCTGTTGTTACAATAGTTTTTTGCTTTTGGATACAATCATACAATGAATGCATTTTTTATGAAACCTGTAAACACCTAACCACTATTTTCACAGCCATAGGCCCATAAGAAGAAAGAAACCACAAAGACAAATTCAAAATCATGTGGGGGCACTTGTTTCGGATTCAAATATGCCTGGCAAGAGCAAGATAGATCATCTGAACTCATTCATGGCTGACAACTATTATGTTGATTTCTTCTGAAAGTTTGAAACATTAATTTTGTATCTTTACATATTCAGGTGATTCTGCTTCTTCTCCATCAGTACCTGGAAGCAATGCTAGAAAGTATGTTGAGGATTTTCATATTTGTTTTTATAAAAATATAAAACATGATTTTGTTGTTTTCTTTTGGCAGCCATGCCCCGTTGCTGCAGAGACGCCCCTTCTTTCATTCTCATACAGCTCAGGTTACCATTTCTTAATGTGTTTATTTATTGTCTATAAATAAATAACTTTACAGACAGCTCAACCAAACCAAGAGTATCTTAATCTGGTTTTCTTTTTTACTCTAAACCCCTTCTACTTTTAGCCAATGGCATTAGAACAGGTGTATGCTGATACCTTTTTGGTTTGAACAATGTTATCTCCGGCCCCGATAATTGTTTCTTTCAATTAGGTTTCTTCTTGCGGTCAGTTTTTTGATGCTTTTGTTTCTGCATTTGATTTTCATTTCGCGCTTTTAATTACCCTAAATTATTATTTCTGCATTTTTTTTCTTTATTATATTAACTTTTATTTTTCTAAATTACTTTTACGCTTCTTTCTTTCTTTTTATTATATTTTTCCTTAATAATCTTTGCTTCTACGTTTTCCACTCACTCTGCTCAAGGAGAAGATGACTGGTATGGCTTCCCAATGAAACATGAATATGCTTTGATGACTAACATTTATGAAAACAATTCTGCTTCTTCGTCATCCATCTCAAAACATCAACCACGTACTTTGTGCATGTTATAAATATCTCTCTCAGCTGACACAGCTTAGAGAGTCGGTCATCTTCTGTTCATCAACTCAAAACTAGTGAATACGAACAGAAACTCAGACAATGCTCATAAAATCTCAAACTGAAAAGCACGAATCAACAAATTATGATTAAAAAATCTCAGTAGGATGCTTTTGATATTGAAATTCGATGAATGTCATGTCAAAAGGAGCTAACATGAAACCAAAAATGATCTTTTGAAGTATGCATTTGCCTCAATCCATGGTATTATATCTGGCATTAGCAAGCGCATACGGGTCTGTAAGAAATGCCGAGAGCCATGTACAAAGCACCAGTATGCCCATGCAAGAGATTTAACACCACCAACCCATACCTATATAATATATGTTATCCTCAGCATTATTGCAACCGCTACATTGTAGAGTTTTTTTTTAAAATTAGTTATTGCATCCATTAATTACACACACACAAATTAAAACTCAAATTGATTCTACTTATAAGCGTCATAGACATCAGGATCGGAGAAGGCGTATACTTAAATGATCAAGTCTGGTAAAGACCAGCTCGGGCTCCGGTAGTAAGACGTACCCCACCAGTTGCATGATGACCCCTTCCGGCGTCTCGACCCTTTGTCCGCTGGTCCAACGCCTCCTCCCTCGTCGGTTGTTCACGGCTCACATACCTATACATCCACGCTAACACCGTTGCTGCCGCCATCCCAAATCCTCCGGAGGTTAAAAACCCGGTGGCCAAAAGAAACACGGTGATCGCCGCCGGCACTAGCACCGGACTAAATATAACCAGTATCGGAGTAGCCACCGTCAGTGCAATTACCGTCGCTGTAAGCGTCAGAGCCGACAGGATGAGTAAGGAACCTCCAGCAGTTGCTGCGGTGGCCGCTTTGACAACCTGATGGGCCCGTGGTTCACTCAACTGCTGCTGCTGGTGGTAGACGTCGGACATTTTGCGGTGGTATTCGTTTGTGATGGCTTTTCTGTGCGGCTGCGGGTTTATAAAAAGAGAGGAGGTGGTGGCGGAGTCGCGCGTGTTGGAAGGACTGTGTCACGTGTACGATGCTACGAGAGCTGATTGTCACTTATTTGACGTTTGAATGCTTTATATTCAGACACGTGTTTTTGTATGTATTTCGTTTATTAGTTCTTCGTTTAGGCATAGGCCCGTTAAGGAATTTATAAGAATTATAAATATCAAGATTTTTTTTTTTTTTAATTGTTATTTTTATAATGTTGCGATTTTTGAAAAAACTATTTTGGGTTGTCTCATAGTACTATTAAAAAGATTTTGGATAACTAGTTACAATTACCAAAGTACATTTAGCCCAATAATACCCGAGTTTGTAGCATTTACTATCCCTTTTGAAAGTATGAAGTTTAAATCTTTAGTATCAAGGTGTGTTAAGATTATGCCTGGCAAAATGGACGGTTTGTGTCGGGTTGGGTAACGGGTTAGAATGAGTTCGGGTTAGGATGGGTGCGGGTCAAAACAAGTTTTAAGCAAAATCAGTTCGGGTTTAAATAGATTGTTATTAAAAAACATCAATTTAGTTTCCGGATATTGCGAGCTTGTTGGGCGGCATTGGCAAGGTTTTTATCGATTTTGACCTGCCGGGGACTACGGAAGAAAGTACTGTCTGTTCCAGTCACTTTACTTTTTGTGCAGCATACGAATGCTTCCGACTGTCCCTGTTAATCATTACTCTAATCCCGAAGGCCAACATAATAGGACCGAAATCCTATGATGTTATCCCATGCTAATGTATACATAGCGTAGGCTTGCTTTGAGCACTCTAATTTCTTCAAAGTAACAACACCGGAGGCACTATCCGGCCAATTAAGGCTAACTTAAAATGTGTTATAAGTAAACAAATGGTCCATTTATATAATTTTCAGTGATTTTATCATCAAATATGTTATTAATAATTATTAAATGTTTAAATGCATTGCATTTACATAGCTTTTTTGTTACCATCTTGACACGTATTGTGTTTAAGTGCTACACATCTCAACTCATTCAATATTATGATTTTACCCATTTCAAACCATTATACTACAATTGTTTATCCAAACCAACCTATTTTCTTTTATATGACTAAAAATTGCCACCTTTAGTTAAGGAGTTTATTATTAAAATAGGTTAAGGGTTCCTTTATCCTATAGTGAACAAAGATGGAAAATTTTGATGTTTTGGAAAAAAAAAAGTTCAAATCTTATAATTATTAGGTTATAAGAGTTTAGAAGTAGATTAAACACTACTAAAAAATATAAAAATAAAAATTGGTTACAATCAACTTGTTATAGTTAGTTTTATTTTCATCACATTTTTTAAATTATTTGTTGTTGCTACAAGCATACCATGGTGGGGCATCATTGTCAAAGAAGATCTACTTTAAAGGTACCTAAATTCTAGCATTTAAGACACTGAAACTTAAGTTAATTATATATATAACATAATAAGCATTTAACATGTGGCTATTAAAGTACGTAATTATAATAAGAGAGCAAAATAACAGATTGTGAAGAGATAGCGAAGAAAATTGCAATGAAATGTTATTATATGAAGGAATTTCATAATTGTATCAAGTAACATACCATGGAAAGGAGATAATTCTTCAGAGAGGAAGGGAGTGATTATGTTGGCACCTTAGGCGGGTTTAATTTTATCACTCTATTTACTTTAAATGTATCAACTAAAATTTCATCAACATTATTATATAATAATGAAATGAAATAAAAGTTAAAATTTGTTATCAGTATATTGTATTAATATATGAGTGAGAGATGAGGATTATTACAAATTATTTTATATCAAACCATAACTTGGTTCAAAAAAAAAGGATGTGTTTTTCTAATTTTTCGAATTGGTCCATAGTTTCATCGAATAAATTTTTAAACGTTAATATCCAGGTAAAGAAAAGGAAAATAATAATAATATTACTAATAATAACAAAACTATTTTCGATATAAATTTGTAATAAAAGAATAAAAAAAGTCTATCAACGACCCATAGTACACACTTGCTTAAAATATAATCAAAAAAGGGACCAAATTTGCATCGCAGCAAAATTCCTTTTAAGACCTTACATCTATGTACATCACTCTTACAGGGAGCAGGGCATATTTGGTATTTGACACATTCCAAATCCAATAGCATCCGGATGCTACCCGGTACCGCAATCTAATATACCCATGGGCTCCATACAGTTGCAATTTGGAGCCGTATGGCCCGTATCTACCAATCGGGTTGGCATAATATCTCCTTAACTAGTAACGGCTTCAACCACATTTGATGATCGGCTTTGCACTTCCGGCTCCACTTGCTCAGCCGTAGACGCTTTCGTGTTTCTTCTTTTAGGCGAACCACTCACGGAAGCCGATGAAGCGGAAGTCGACGGCTCAGGCGACCTCCTTTTGGACGTCACTCTAACCGGCTCCGGCTCATTCAAGCCGATCCTGTGTGGGAAGTTCAACAAAGCTTTCGAGCCACGCATCCTGTACGCCGCTATATCGTACGCCGTAGCGGCTTCCACAGCCGTCTCATACGTCCCAAGCCACACCCTCGCTCCGTTTTTAGCCGGGTCTCTTATCTCCGCCGCAAACTTCCCCCACGGCCTTTGTCGTACACCGCGGTAGTGTTTTCCCTTCGACGGCGCCCCGACGGATGTTGAAGCCGCTTCTTCTACCTTCGGCTGAGCTACCGGAAATAGTGATACCGATACGGTAGCAGGCTGATCCGGTTGTAATTCCGTCGATTCAAGTTTAATTTCTTTGCCGGATAAATTAAACGGAGTCCATCCAGCGCTAACGGCGTCACGTAAAATACCGTAAATCACCATATCCTCTGAATCATCAACCTTTAACGGCAAGTCACCCCAAGTTTCCGTCAAGCATGGATAGAGGCTGCTGAAGCTTGCGCTCCGGCAAAACACCGGAACTTCGGCGGAATTGATCGCCGGAAATCCGTATGAAGGAATCTGCATCATTTTGTAAGACGGGTTTTTGATTCGGGAAGAAGAATTGAAAGAAAAGATCCAAGAAGAATTAAGAGAATGGTGAGTTATATATGCTATGGAAGAGGAGGGGTGATTGTGTACATTTGGATAAGTAATAGGGGTGAAGTGAAAGTTTAAGGGTGGTGGACAAGTGGGCAAGTTGAGACGACAATGACAAAAAGAAATCTTTTATTAAAATCACGTGGTGAATGTACGAGTGATTAAGTTGGTGACGTCATGGCTTGACGCATCAATTTATTTTATTTTATTTTATTTTAAGGAACTTGAAATAAAAGATAATTCTTTGAAAATGCAATGAAAATTTATCAACCAACATGTTTTTTGTATTATTATAATTAAATAAAATTAGACATATTGTCTTACCGGTTAAAACGAACGAACGAGCCAATTTAATCTCGATAATTTAGATGTAAAATAATGTTATGCTTTATGGGTAGATCTGTAATAATTTTAATAAAAACTAATTTAATATAAAAATACAAGAAAAATTATAAAAATTAAGATGAAATGGTCATGAGGATTAAAAAGTAGATACAAAAATATTATTATACTTGTAATAACACTATAAAACATCTGAAAGATAATATAATATAATGCAAAAGCCACGTAAGAAAAGTCAAAATAAAAAAGAAAACGTTGCAAGATACGATGATTGAACCCGTAACCGTCTAAATAACAACAAACCCGCATTCCTAACTCTTTTAACGCTACCGTTGTTTTTAGTAAGACAAATATTATATAACTCGAATGAATTGCAAGCTCAGATTGCTTAAAATCAGTGATAATATTATCACATTGAAATAATTTAATGGAATCTAAAATTTTAATTAAATAAAACTAAAATCATGAAAACTACTATGAGAAAATTGTCTGGTTATTTTAGAGAACTATAAAAAAGTACGTGAGATCCATCTATTGACTAAAAACGAATATCATATTAAAACTAGGATTCAAAAACCATCTTTAACCGTCTAAGGACAATTTTGTAGTTTAATAATTTAAGAGTTAAATGTCAAAATGGTCCTTGTGTTTATATCAAAAATGTGATTTTAGTCCGTAAATAAAATTTGTTGCAATTTTAATCCTTGTTTTTTAATTTAGTTGCCGATATAGTTCTCCGTCTAAATTTTTGTTGCCATTTTAGTCCTTGTGTTTCAAATATAATTGTCAATATAGTCCCTAAAATGGTAACTAGAAGGACTATATTGGCCAACTAAATTAAAACACAAGGACTAAAATGACAACAAATTTTATTTAGAGACTAAAATGACATTTTCGATATAAACACATGGACCATTTTGGCATTTAACTCGTAATTTAATGATATAGCAACATATGTTACCTCAACCAGGGGCTATGCCCTTTGAACCTTTATTACTTAAAGATTTCCACTCTAAGAAATAATAAGTGCAGTTAATACGTAAATCAATTAATCAAAATAAATAAAAACAACAAAATAACAATACTAAACCCTGTATCACAACTAAAATGTTTGAGAAAAAGCAATTATAAAAAACCCACAAAAATTGCTACTACAAATCAAAATTAGAGATTCATATTTAATTGGATTTAGAAAACTTTTTTTAGCAGCAATTTTTTCACACTTTTGTTCATTAGGACACTAGAACCCTTAACATATTTTAATTTTATAAAGAAGCATATTAGCACACATTGATATTATAATGTGTCTGATGCACTGTTAAAAAGTAACCTTGTATCTAAATGAGTTTTAAAGTAGTACATTTTGTGAGAGTAAACATGGATCCAAGATGTGATATTTGTTAAATTCAGATTTGAAACTTTAAAGTCTATAAAAAGATTAAACACTATCTAGGACAAATATATACACATATAATTTATTTGTTCAATATACCACATCAAATGCCTTCAAAAAAGTAGTGTAGTGATTAAAATAAAAGAGAGACAATCTAGAGTTTTTAAGTTTAATTCTCACTTATGGTTACTTTCTATTGAGATCACCGACCTGGTTGAGCATAGTCGTGTTTTACCTGTTCTTCTGGTTAGTCGGGCATTGAGGGTACCTCAAAAGTTTACCACATAAATGAGTTTCTACGTTTATAAAAAAAAAGCTTAGATTTAGGGCCAACCTTTTCACCTTTTCTGCCATATGGATTTCAAACCAGGAGTGTTCGAACCCGACTATGGATTTCCTCCAACATGACGTTTAGCTGCAATAGCGTATGATGGCATCCAAAATCTTGCGTTAGAGATGCTCTTACGACATATCAGTGTTGTAAAACTCAGCGGAGGTGGCCTAGTACTCGGCGAGTACTCGGTACTCGGTTGAACCGATTTTCTTCAACTCAGTCAGACCAACTAGGAATCGGTCCAACTCGGCCAAGAAACTCTGTCAAACTCGGACCAACTTGGCCAAGGCAAACTTTTGTTGTTTCTTATCGATTTTCACTATTTTCATTGGTTCTGATTGCTGTTTCATTTTCCCTATATTTATTTTTTTTGTATCGATATTTATGTAGTTTCTTATAGATATCAATAAACTTAGAATATTTGACATATGTTGGAGAAATTCGGGTAAATCACTTGGAATTCTATCGGATCATGTATGAATCACTTTCCGAAATCAATATTTCTTCCCTTTCGATATCAAGAAATTTGATTTTTGGGATAACCCAATAGAGAGGAAAAATCAGAGATATGAATTTCAATTGAATGAAAGAGTTTGCGGATTTGTTTGTCTTGTTCATCAACAACCAACCGCAAGTTACTTATTCGCGGTTGGTTTTGGCGCTGCCCCTAGGACCCCTCAAGGCATGACCCTCACGCTTGGTCAGGAGCTCGGAAATATTAAACTAGTGTGCATTTCGCACCTTCAACTCATTAATAATTCTTTACATTTGATTACACTAAAATATAAAACATATATATAATATTTTCTAATATCATTTTTTTTATAATGTACCATGTAGATCCGAGTACTTCCTTCTCGCATATGCCAAGTACTTACAAGAAGCTGCAAATTACCATTCTTTTAAAAAGATGCAAATCACTTTATCTAGTTCATTTACCAGAGCGAACTTGTAATTATAATTAAAATTATCATAAACTAATGTTTTACATATTTATGTTTCAAATTATTATTCTCTTCGGAAGATGCAAATTTCTAGTTACTAGATTTTTACTTTAACTGTGAAAATATTAAACAAAAAATAAAAATTTAAGAATTTAAAATATATTTAACAAATAAACATGATAAATGAATATAACTGAATATAAACAAACACATTATTGAACGTTAACAAACACAAATGAATGAGCATTACATATGCTCAAACAATTTTGTTCGTTTAGTTGAATGAACATCTATGAACTATGTTCATGTTCGGTTATATATTAAACGAACTAAAATGGTTCACGAATTATGAGGAGATGTTCGTGTTAAATATGAGGACTAACATGTGAGATTGGTCACGGTAAGACTTAAGCCCATAAGATATGATCTTTCACTTTCTGCATTTTTTTTATGCTGTAATCCTTTTAGCACATTTATTTATGCATATGGCACATGTTTGTCGTGCCCTCTCTATTACACATATTTTTGTGATTTTTTATTCTTCTTTTAATCAATTTATATTTCCTGTTATATTATGTTGTTTCATTGAGGAAACAGTTAGGGACTGACCTTATTGTTTTAAATTTTTATGTATACTAAAATATGTGTATTCGAATTTTAAATAAACAAATTTTAATACTATTTATTATAAATAACTTATCTTGTATTCCTTAAAAATGTTTTATAAAAAATTAAAGAACGTCACTAATGATTTAATTGTATTATTTATAAAATTAAAAAAAAAATTAGTAATGATAGATTATATATGAAAAAAAATATCTAATATAATATAACATATAAATATTAAATAGAAGAGTGAGACACTACCTTTTTTAGATTGCTTAAAAAACCGACAAACGTCTGATAAAACATTTATGTATAAAAAAGTAAAGCACGATATATAGATAAACATTTATTAAAAGTAGTTAATAAAAAATCTAAAAGGTTCATAGATAAAAACTTAGAAAGACTTTAGCATGTTATTGAAAGATATATCATAGCATAAATTTCATTAAAGTTACAAACTAATCTTTTATTTTTTATACATAACAAATAAAAATCTTGAAGGACACATAACATAATTCTAAGCATTCTCATATCAAATTTCTCGTTTCTTTCTCATATCAATTAATAACTAGAAACAAAATTTGATTTGATAAATAAGATGAGCAAACTTTTTAAAATTTTTAAAACATCCCGGTTAGTAGTTAACCAAAATTCCAAAATTTTCTTTATCATCATTAATAAATCTTTCTTATTGAATGCCAATGTATGTATATTAAGATAAAGTCGGAACCTTGGATCAATCTCATTAGTTGATTTTGCAGCCGAACGACTGTTTAATCAAAAGTGTCAAGGATGTTTTGTTGAGGGAGAAATTATTTTCACATATCTTTTACTTATTTTAATACCTTACTCTCATAAATGATATATGCATACAAATTCTTTGACATCCACTTATTGATAATGATTAGTTTTGTATACATTTCATATGCGAAATATACGAGTCGTATATGCCTATACGAGACCGATCGATAATGCTAAAAAATCCGTACAAATAATAATTTGTTTCTTTATGATTTTAAATAAACAGATACGAGACAAATATGATTCAAATACAAAGATATATAAACAGAATTTAAGACTTAGGTTGCAAGTATAATAGAAGCCTATTTAAATTTTGTAAGACCCTCCGGTGTGCCATGGGATTGGGCGTGGGTGGGGCGCCACTGGGCGTGGCACACCGCCCCCCATGGGGCGTGAATGGCTCACGGTGAGCAGAGCAACGGGCGTGGGAAGGGTGGGGGGTTGGGTTTCGACCGTTGGGTGATTAAAAAAAAAATTTAAATAAAACCTATATATAAAATCATCACAAACCATCTAATATTCACACACACTCTCTAAAATCTTCACACCCCACAAAAAAAAATAAACAAAAAAGTAGTATTTTTATAAAAATGGAGTTTATACGGGAGGATGACGATTTTAGCGAAGATTTTTATACACATGCCAACCTCAAAGCCGATTTGATTGAACATTTATGGAAAAATCGTTTTTATTAGTTTGTATTTTTTTTTAATTTTTTTTATTAGTTTGTATTTTTTTTTATTTTTTTTTATTAGTTTGTATTTTTTTTTTAATTTTTTTTATTAGTTTGTAATTTTTTTTATTAATTTGTAATTTGTTTTTATTAATTATATCTCAAATTAAATTAAAAAGGAATGATGACGTGGAGTGAGTGGGTTAATGGGGCATTTCCACCAAAATGGTGGGATGAGTGGTTGTGGTGAGTGCTTATGTGGCGCCTACGTGGCGCACACGTGGAGTGATTGGGGCGCCTTGGCACACCCAATAGTCTAAAGGGGAATGAGAATTTCTAATAAAAAATTCCAAATAACTTTTGCAGCCTTTTGAGTGTTTGTCGCCTTGCCGATTAAATTATGAATAAAACATCATTATTTTCAAGATAAAGATTGAGACACATTAATTAATTAGATATTGTGAATATAGTTGCAGAAATTATTAACAATCTTTTGTCTTCTTCAAAACTTAAAAAGAAAAAATAGACAACGACGTTAACTTTAGAGAAACAAGCTGGAAACACCGCAAAATACTTGTCAAAGAAAAACAAGTGATCAATTTGGTTTTCTCTTTGTCGCCATCTTATTAAATTAAAGTTATTTATATTCGTTTATCATCTATATTATCAGTATACATCATACCCTTAATAAATTAGTCATACCAGACACATATTATATTTAGTCGTATATATTTTTACAAGTGTTTGGTTATTTACACGCCAAACTCTTTGTTTTAACATTTCACGGATACTATACGTCTTGTATAGAACTATGATTATTTTGACAATGATTGGTTCGTATAAGCTCTTGTAGGTTTTATACGAAACTTATAATATGAGTCAAATCATTAACACTGAGTATTAACAAATTTTAACAAACAATAATTGCCTCCTGGTTTATACGACATGTATAAAGGGTGTGTGATGAGTATGTGAATAACATGATCATTTTATAAATATGTTTTAGTACAGTGTTAATTAATCAATTAAAATATTTTTTCAGTGTGTAAACCAAAACGCTACTGCTATGTTTTCTAGTCACGTCAGCACAAATATTAAAATGATTTTTTGTAGTTATATATTTTTTATATCTCGGTAAATTCAAATAAATTTCAAATTACTTGATATGATCATATGTTTCTTTTTTTATGTATCTGTTTCCTTGTCGCCATATTTTTTTACTTATTTAAAATTATTAAATTTATGTGATGAGTTATGCTTTTTTTGAAAATTTTAAATAGTCAATGTGAGACTATGTAGGATGTGCTAATCAATGAGCTATTTAGTTTTATCTAAGACAAGACAACACATTTTTAAACCTGAAATTCATCAATATATAAAACTTTTATCTATTCTATATTATAATACATACTAAAAGGATATAATGATCATTTGACTAAATTTCTTAAAAATTAAAACTAAAAGTTTCATAACTTTTATAACATGAATTACAACTTACAAAGCTTCAAAAACCATAAACTTAAAGATTCATTTTAAGTTTTTACTTTGTCACACATTGATACATTAAAAAATAAAGTATCATAAAACTATAAAAGAAAAATCATCTAAAATCAAATAAACGGTTTCTTGACTCTTTTGTCATGTTGTATATATATGGTTTCTGGTCAATTCAACTACATAAAGAGAAGATATGGCCGTTTAAAATGGCTGATAATAAATCTCAGTTGTGTAAATTTAATTTAGAATGAAGTTATGAAAATAGTTTACCACCACTTCCTCTTTATCTCATTTATCTAAATTATTATTTTTTTGTTGAATGAATTTTAATAAGTTAATTCGATTATACCATTGTACCCGGCCACCGGACGGGTATAAAAGTAGCTTGAATTGTCATGTTTGATCTTATAAATTGTATTTTTTTTTAAACAAAATAGTTATTTAAATTAAATTAAAAAAGTTAATTTAACAAAACATGAGTTGATTTAAGCTTTTTAAGAGCCAAAATAAGCAAACGAAATGTTTTATTTTCCGTCACATTACGCGGACACGGGACATCTTACTATTATAAAAATAGGGGCGTAGTCTATTATGAAATGTGTCTAATCTATAAATAAATAATTTTAAAGCTGATTTAAAAAATAACAACATTATCTATCATATGGTTATAAAATTTCAATTCATACTTAATTCTTGCGAATAATACTGATTTTGATCGGCAGAGTTTTAGAATTTATATTATTTAATAATATTTAAGGAATTCATGTGCTAATCGAATTCTTGAACTAAAATGCATGCATTGTCAACAAGTCTTAATCATTATGAAACTCGAAGCCGATCTCAATAATATAATGTGAATATTAGAATCGCATAAGTGGACAAAAGAGCTCATCCTAAATTTCCACATTTTAGAATGATTCTGAAATTTGAAGGTAGAATATATGTTTTTCAGCAAATTATTATTGTTTTTAACCGTAAATTTATTTATATAGTCTTTCATTCTAAAAAGGAGAGTCGAGCTGTGGAGCCACTTTCATTCACACAGCTAGTAAAAGACGGTAACGCACGTGTGACCAACTGTCATATTTTTATGTTGATCGATAAAAGATATTTTAATAAAAGGGTTAACGCTATCATATTGACTCAATTTTATGATCAGAAATGAGAGTAAGTATAACCTGCCTAATATGCAGTTGAAACCAAAAGAAAGCAAACTTTGGTGAGAGACATAGAATACTTTGTCTGACAAAAAAAAAAAGGAAAAGTGAAGAGGTCACGTCCAAATCATCAAAAGAAAAAGAGAAAATGTATGTAAAAAAGATGGGTAAAAAATTGATTTGACAGTGGTGATTAGGATGCATGTAGCAAATGCATGCTTATGCATTGCGGGTAGTCTAAGGACACAAACTCATGTTTGTGATCTGCGTGTACAACCAAAGTGTAAAACTGGAATGTATTCACTCTCTCTATCTTACACTTCAAGGATTTAAGAACGACCATGCTAAATTACGGGTTTGGTTCTATGATCTGCGGTACAACCAAAGTGTAAAATTGGAATGTATTCACTCTCTCTATCTTATACTTCAAGGATTTAAGGACGACCATGCTAAATTACGGGTTTCGTTATATGATTTAAGTGTTTTACCTATTTCGGCTCAAAATATAATCTTTTATCAATTTAGCTTTGTTGTTTAGACAACTATTGATTTTAGCCTCTCAAACATAACTATTATAACGGTTTTGGCCAAAAATATTAGTTGTCTAATCCACATGAGTTGAATTGATAGAAAATTATATTTTGGACTAAATTGTTAAAACATTAAACCAATGGGTCAAAATTGTAATTACTCTAAATTATATTAGAAACTTTAAATTGTTTTCACAATGTATATAAAACATACAAAGTTATGTTAATTATTCATGTAATAGTTGCTTGCGCTTGTTCAAATTAAAACAATTAAAGAATTACTTAAGATTTATAATGTCAGAACAATGATTTAATACATTAGATATATTTTTTATTAAACTAGACTTTTTGGAAGAATTTGATTATGAATCTTTTATTAAATAGTCTAGAACTAATAAAGCTTGAAAATAAACTTTATTTAAAGTTCTAAACATGTTTATAAAATACAATGAATTTTTTTAATACGGTCAACTGTAAACGTTATAATTTGTTATTGCCAGTCTCAAATACAAATAAAGATGAATAATTTCCGCTTTGTAACATGAACTAAAGATAGGGTCTCAAGCTTTTTGTTTGCCTTTGTACCTCTAAAACCATGGGTCTAGAACCCCTCGATCATCCCTGATGCCTGATTTTACATAAACAATGCATCTTGCATCTTGCATCTTGCATAATTGCCAATGTGGGACTAGCCCACTTGGTAGAGGCTTGCCTCTTAGAAAGGGAGGTCATGGGTTCAATCTCATGCAAAGGTGTAATATTGGTGTAATTTAGGTGTAGAGAAATGTTAGCAGTTCAAAAAAAAGATATGAAGTTTCCACGTACGCATTAATTTAGCATAGAATTTAGCATCTAGCTTCCCAAGAGATGCAGAATCCTGAAAAAGAGCTTTACGTAGGATTTATTCTTCTTCTTATTATTACTTTTTTTTGAAAGACAAAAATTATCTCCTGTTAAAATAATACAAACTAATTACATCATTGTGTGAGTTAGAACTCATTACCTTTATTTTTAGAGCCAAAGCCTCTATTAAGTGAATTAGTCTCACATTGACTATTATTACATATATAAGCTAGTACCAAAGGGGCTTTGCTCTAGAAATACCCTCTTTGTTTTTCAAATAAAAGGTCACATGCACAAATCCCCTTCAAGGCAAAATATAGGTCGTTGGAAAGTCTGGGGGTTTTCCGTTGCGGTTTCCTCTTGAGGTGGTGGTGGGGTCTCAATGGAGGTCATAGTAACTAAACCTTAGTGACATGACTCGAAAATCAGTGGTTCACACGTTAAGATCCAATGTCGTTCAAAAAAAAAACATATATAATTAAGCTAGTGGTGCTAAACCACGTATGTTTGTGCCTTATGAGTTGAAACCCACAAGAACCCAAAACTTTTGCTGCAACCTACACACTAATTTAAAATCATGTCAAACACGTTTTAGCAGGTTGCCAATTATTTAACCAACACCACCCACATTCAAACCTCGCATAACCCGTTCCCTGCAAAATTTGCCAATGCTCTTAACCATCTCTCCAAAATTGTCATTTAAAACTGCAGAGCATGGCCGCTAACTACGATAGGCACAGATTCATCCGTTCACCGGCAAAAAGACCGGATATTGTTTTGTTGGTCATCTCTGCTTGAATCCAGATATCCAGAACAACACCACATGCGCCATTGTTGTCGAGGGTTCGTTACCCATGTACCGACTGGCTAATCGTCTTTTTATACAAGGTATTGTTATCTTTTGTCCATCTAAACAAGTATAAACAGATCGATCAAATTGTATGGATTATGAATGAAAAAACGAAAGTAAATAAGAGGGCTTTGTTCAAAATAGCTTCTGGCGTATGTTTAATTTATAGTATGCGAGTGGATTTGTTATGAGTTATAAAGCCCACACTGCAGTTTTTTATGTTTTATTTTGAAATGAACCATGTTTATGAAATAAACGGAAGCACAAATCATGGTTTGTACGTTTACCGTGTATACTGTATAAACTTTAGATTATTATAATCTTACAAAATCCATAGAAAATACTCACAAAACAGACAACCGGTTTAGTTGTGAAAGCTAGCTAGCTTAACAAAACGTACCTAATACCCATTTGAGATTTCATCTAAAAATGACTTATTGACTTATTGGCTTTTTCGAAAAGCCAATAAGTCTATAAGTTGTTTTTTAAACCTAAAAAGACTTTTGAAAATGACTTTTTGTAAAGATTGATAAGTTGTTTTACAAAAGCTAAAAATTCTAGCTTTTCCAAATGATTTATGATTTATTGACATAAAATTACAAATCTACCACACTCTTTACCCTTTACCCAATAGCATTAAATAGTGTCAATAAAAAAATGTCCTTTTTGGTCATTTTGAAAATTAATTTTGAAAAAGCTAATCTAAACACATTTTTAAAAATTCATTTCAAAAAGTAATAAGTTAATAAGCACTTTTAAGAATTTTAACAAAAAAGTCTTCTTAAAGTTAAATAAACAATTCTAAACATGTCACTAGCTACTTCCCAGTGACTTTTATTTTGGTTATGAATAATCCAACAAACTAATTTATGAGTGTGACTAAAAACATCATAATAAATGAAATGAACTCATGGTTAAATTTCGACTAGTCTATTATCTATCTATTTTATAAATCAAAGTTTTTAGAAATACATGGCGTGATTCTAAAGCACCTCAACTTTGATTTCCCGTCTCTCTATCATATTAAATGTTTTTGTTTAACATTTTTAAACTAAGAAACATGTTTTTTAATACATTAAAAATAGATTAATATTAAAAAACACATTTTAGATATCCAACTTATTATAAAATATAAAATTTTTAAAAATAATATTTTAAAACAAAATATTTAAAGAAACAAACTTTGAAAAAAAATATTGTTTAAAGAAATGATATTATTATTGTATTACTTAAATTATTAAGTTACACAAAATTTTAGTCATATTTTATAGTAAAAATCTTCTTATACTATCTAAATTTTAATTAATGATTATTTATTAAATTTTTTTCATTCAGCCCGTGTAATACACGGCATGCTAACCTAATATATGATAAATAAAGTTTTGGCTGAACACATGTCACCATTGTAGACAACCTAAAAATTAGGTTTCTCGCTTCTCTCTCATATTAATTGTTTGTAAATCATCATTTATTATATTTTGATTTTTTATTTTTCTTATATTAAATAATAACAATTTTATTCAATTTAACAAATAAAAATATTACATCATAAGTCATATTATTTAATATTTTGTAGAAAGTCTTTAAAAATATGTAATATGTTATTTAAAATAAATATTTTAAAATTTATTTATTTAACATGTATATTACACAGGTTTTTACCTAATACTTAATAAATCAAAATAATTGTGAGGACACTTGTCACTATTTTAGAGCATCCTCACACTATTCTTTATACCTTTTTTAATCAAATATTAAAAAAAATATTAAATAATAGTATAAAATACTAATTATATTATATATACCTTTTATAATTAAAAAGGATTTCTTAATATAATAAAAAAATATTTTAATATTAAAAGCACACGTTTAAAAAATCAAATTATTATAAAATATGAGAATTTTCCAATAATTTATAACTGATAAAATCTTTTTATAATCTATTAGTCATTATTATTAACTATTTTTTTTATTTATCAACTTATGTAATAATAGATCACATCCTATAATTTCGTAAAAAATGATATATTTTAAAAACAACTTTTTTAAAATAAAATGTTTAAAAACCAAACTTTGAAAAATGAATTTTTTAAAATACAGTATTATTATTTTATTTACTATGTAATGTTAATCATATTTTAAATTGAAAAATAATTTACAATTTTAAATTTATATTATTGAATATTTATTAATTTTTATTCAACTTATGTAATACACGGGATACTAAGCTAGTAATTAATATATTGATCATACCCATGCGTTATAACTACGTACAAAAAAGTAAATTACACGAGAAATTGATAATGCAAATTAAATCATTTAAACAACAAAACTAGTGTGAGGAAGTTGAACACTTCTGATTTTTTTAATAACCCTAAGAACCCACTTGTATGGTAAACTCTCGGATCCCTTCCAATACCCGACTAAACAAGAGAAACATGTAAAGCGCAACCGCAAGTAATCGGGATGGTGACCTCTAGGTAAAATTGTTTTAAGTGGGAATTTAACTTAAGACCTCTAGATTGTCTCTTTTCCATTATATTCACTATACCACTTTCTTAGAGGTTGAATACTTCTTAGTTGAACTATAATATGTAGGCTCTCGTATCAATTAAAGACGTCATTGATTTTCAAGTTCATTACTCATAATTTAAGGCACAACTTAATGGTAAGGTTGATAGTTGGTACTTGTCAACGGTAACGTGTATAGTGTTTGATGTACATGTGATAATGTGAATATACGCTCATGAAGGGTATTTTTTTTTATCTAAATTAAACTTAATGGTTGTCATGTAACAGAGAACATGCCGTTCAAAAAAAAATGTAACAGAGAACATGAAATACTATAGTTATTAATTATTATAAAAATAATATAAAACAGGGAAGGAAGACCAGAAAAAAGTCAAACGTCAAACTTTTGAACATGGAAGTTTGAGACGTCTCGAACTTTGACCACATGTATTTGTTTTAATTGTTTTTTTTATTCTGTCTTGCAAATGGCTCCTAACAAATTATAAATATCGTATTCCAACCCACAAATTGTCATACTTATATATATAAATGATGGGGCTCAAATAAGAAATCATCTTAATTAAGGAACCCCATTAACCCCGAAAATATCAAGCCAAATCTTTAGTTTTTTATTTTCATGATCTTTATTATACGTATACATGAATATGTTATTTTATGTGTTTTCGCAAATTCATCACCATTTGGGCTCTTACGTCAGTGTAAGTGGTCGTTACATTAAACAAATATTTACAGTATAACGCAAACTTACACTTACTTTAAATCACAAACGGTGATGAATTTGGCAAAACACATAAAATAAGATAGTCTTGTATATGTATAATAAAAATCATGAAAATAAAAAAACTAAAGATTTGTCTTGATATTGTCGGAGTTAATCGGGTTTCCTCAAGCTAAATGCTCCTAAAATGTTTATGACGCCTAAAGTTTGTTAATTAGTTTTAAAATAATTAGAGTTGTTTTAATATTAGATATCCGTTTTGTATCTCTCACTAGCTTGTGTCCAATAAATATGCTGTGGTTGGGATTATGAGACCATAAACAACTAATTTTGCTTATGTTTTTTTTGAACGGCTTGGTACAACGACACCCAAGACGGGATTTCAACCGTCCCATCGGATTTGACGCTCTGAGGCGTATGCCCGAGCCCACCCCAGGAGGAACCCCACAACTGGGTAAACCCCCTGACCTTGCTTCAGCAAATATGTCTCAGCCCGGATTCGAACCCAAGACCTCCCATAAGAAAGTCAAGGAGGTAACCATTAGGCTAGAAGCCCTTGATTACTAATTTTGCTTATGTAACAACTGCAATATAAAACCTAAATTTAAACAAAACAACCGCTAAAAGCAGCCGCTATTTGTTCCACCCTTTCACCAATAAATAAATAAAGTACATATAGAAATAAATCTATTGGGATCGATACGCCCATTGGAGAAAATCATATTGTCACAACCCTAAATATTTAAAGTTCAAGTAGTTGTTAATTGGATCATACTAATGATAATTAACCATTTCAATGCGAGCAATTCCATCATTACACAGGAAAAAGTTGCCCAAAAAGCTGAAGAAGATCATATTGATTGCGGGTTTTCAAAATAATTTGATAGGATTTATTTCGTCCTAAATAAATAAACTAAGTTCCTTTTAATGGATTTGGCAAAATAAGTGGGTGGGGTAACAGATCAGCATAACTGTGGTTAATGATGAGTTTTACGTAAAATTAGTTTGAGATTAAATGAGTCATTTTTAAAAAACTTTAATTTAGTTTACGTTAAAATGAGTCGTAAGTAAACCGATAGGTTGTTTGCATATTTTTTTATAATTTTATTATTAAATATATTATTGATAATTCTTATATGTTTGAATATATTAAATTCACATAGTTTTTATAATAATCATCTTAATCCGCATTGTGTTAAAAAAATATTAATTTCAACCCGTTTTATATTATAATGCTACTCTAAATATTACTTCTAAAATAAAAGAGGATATTACCGTTTATAAAATCATTAATTTCATACCAAGGGGAACCAAATAGTAAGACGCAACAGCGCTTTGTGAATTGTGATCGACCGTCTTCATACCTAATAGGCAGTGACATACATCGAGTATTACCAATATATATTTACTTATTCTATATATTTTGTTATAAATCTATTTATTACATTGGTTGAATAATCAACGTGTTATAAACAATACTTTTATATTTAGTTTTGGTAAATTATTAGCACAAAAAGATAAACTTTAGATATTTAATTAATTAATTTCATATTTTGTTATTAATTGCGTGCAATAGAAAAGTGAGACAAGAAACAAAAATGTAAACCATTTAAGAATTCAATAGTGATACTCAAGTTACTTATTTATTATAACTAGGTTTTTCCCCGCCGCGTGTTGCGGCGGGTTATTGCAATGCAATCCTGATAATGTGTATTATATATCTTTTGCAGAAATATAAGTTGCATAGTAAAATCAAATCTCTCATCACGAATTCTATACTAATTTCTCATTAAAACATAAAATCATACAAAATCCATACAAATATGTTACGAAAAATAGAAAATCTTACTCACAAAATTATTCTCACGGGCAACCAATTGATTGAATTAAAAAAAACCTAAATTTATAAGCAAACATTGATTTTCTATGAGAACAAATAAATCACTGTTACTTTCTCTAAACATCACCGAAAGTTAGAAAGAACCACGATTTTTTCACTATGTATATGCATATGTATAGTATCTATACTATTTAATACATAGGGAGAGGTTCAAATGTTAACCCTCCCTTATAGCGTTAACCGCTTAACCCTAGCGTTTTTTGCCCGAATCTTAAAATTTTTTTTTCATGGTTTTTATTATGCAAAAATAGGGGGAGTTTTTTTTTGTGTTTTTGCTAATTCATCACCGTTTAGAAGTTATTGTAAGTGTAAGTTACTTACACTTACTTACATTTACTGCATCAGATACGGATTGTAAGTAGGTGTAAGTAACTTACACTTACAATAACTTATAAACGGTGATGAATTAGCAAAAACACAAAAAAGAAACCCTTCATATTTATGAATAATAAAAACCATGACAAAAAAAATTTAAGATTCGGGCAAAAAACGCTAGGGTTAAGCGGTTAACGCTATAAGGGAGGGTTAACAATGGAACATTCTCCTTAATACATATGTATGTATGTATGTATGTATGTATGTATGTATATGTCTACTATTTGAATATAATATTAATATTTACACTATTCATTTTGATTGTGTTTTAATATATATATTAATATGATAAGATTTATTATATGTAACTCCGGATTCTTGAGTTGAGATTATAACAATATAACTCCCACAATATTTAAGTTTTTATGTTATCAAGCAAGACCTATCAAAGGGCTTCTAGCCCAATGGTAACTAATCTATGAGATATCTTGGGTTCGAATTCGGCTAAAGCATATTTGCTGAGATAAGGTTAAGGGTTAGCCTAGTTGTGGGGTTCCTCCTGAGGTGGGCTTGGACGTACGCCTCAAAACATCAAATTCGAAAGGACAGCTGAAATCTCGTCTTAAGTGTCGTCGTACCAGACCCTTCAAAAAAAAAAAGCAAGACCTGGAAACCCCATGATTTCCTTCCTAGCCGTCATTCCCCTTCCGGAAATCATCACCAAACAAACAGTCACGCTTGGGCCGACCCTCTTTAGTATATATGAATACACAACCTCTTTAAAATATAAAAACATATAAACTATAATCAACCACTTATCTTAACGTCTAAAAATGTTTTTTTCTTTAAACCCCACATCAACATCAACACGTACGTAGACAAACATGCTCATTATTTAAAATTATATATATATTTTTAAATTGTAAAGTGCACCTGGAAGGAGCCAGGAAGGTAGAAAAAGGGGGATAAAAGATGACATACAAGCAATTTCACAAAACTTATCATTTTATGCCCCCGAATATTTACGCTTGTTTCAATTTAGTCAACAAACTTGACATCACATACAAAAAATATAACCAAAAATTATATACTCTTTTGTTTAAACATAAATAAAGATAGGGGAAAGATCAAATAAAAAGTCTTTTTTGCCTAAGAAGGCTAAAAATGATTTTTAAAACCTCCAAAACCGAACCAAACGAGCTCCGATTGAACTCATTTCGATGGCATTGGAATTGTCTCATCGAACCCTACAATATTAGCTTTTAGGTTTTAGCTTTAACAACTAGTTTTAGAATTTAGATTTTTGGGATTGTTTTTTAGCTTTTAGGTTTTATCTTTATGTTTAAGGTTTGTTTTTAAAGTGTTGGTTTTAGTATTTGGGTTTATTGTTTATGATTTTAGGTTTGGGTTTTAGGGTTCGACAAGCCGGTTCCAATGATGCAAAAATGAATTCAATCGGAGTTTGTTTGGTTCGGTTTTCGAGTTTTTAAAAATCCTTCTTAGCCTTCTTAGACAAAATAGACTTTTTAGGGAAACCTTCCCCAATAAAGATATTATGAGAAAAAGCTTATGCGTCAAATGATACAAATGCATTAAGCATCCTGAGATATATTTTCTTCTATCAATTTTTCTTTTTTTTTTTCTTTTTTTTTTTGTGACAAATGACAAATGTTTTGATAAAGAAAACAATTGATGATCTTCGTATTATATATTTATATGTGATGTGCTTTTAGAATGGTTTATCAAAAGATGGAAATATATCTAAATGGTTTATTATATTCCTTCTAAATGCAATTTTCATTTTTATTTGTATTTATCATATTCATGCTTTGATTTTTTCCCCTGATTTTTAATATCAATATCGTTTTGTTTTTTTTGATCATGATATAAGAGGTTATGATCATATATTCTTTAACCCATAGTTTATACAAAATTTTGATAAATTTATTTCATATGGTCGAATCTAATTAATTAAATAAAATAATAGTTTATTCCTAGAAAAAAATTCTAGTTCCAATTATTAGTTTTACTTGTATTCCTATTACATGCTATATTTAATGACGGAATTTGACGAAGGTTTGGCTGGTGTCACGCAAACGTCACGTTAAAAGTTTGACGGGCCTTTAAATACGTATAATTAAGGAGGGTTTGATTGTTTGAATCAGGATGACGCGTGTATTATTAATTTAGAAAGAAAAAAGTTTCAAAATGTTCATACTTGATACCACATGTGTGTAGTGGGATCAGACGCAATGGAGGCCGGAGGGCGTGACAGACGATCACAGGGTGAGGGTCGCACACTCGCACGCCGTTACACATGGTCTTAAAGATGTATTTTGTAAGGCTATAGATTTTTACTATAACCTAAGATATTTTAAACTTTATAAAATAAACAAATATAGCTAGTAAAATTTTCTAATAAGTAGGATTTGAAAAGAATGTGACGAATTGAGACCTTTTCCCAAATCTAAATTCTAATACGATAAATAGGTTACTTCATTGAAGACCTCAGCTACAAGGATAAAAGTGATAATCATAGTAAGACTAGGGACCTGAAATGTAAAAGTGAAAATAAAAAAATACAAGCCAGTCTTTGCAATTTGATTTTGGTCATCGTCTCCGATGCTTCCTCTCACCGTCGAGGAACCCTCCTCAAATCCTTCATTTTATTATTTTCTACACGAATTCTATCCATTATATATATAACACTCCCTTCACTCCATCTTTTCCACTCAACAATTCTTTCATTCCATTATTCATCTCATTCATTTCTAAAATATTGACTTCAATGGCGTCGCTTGATGAATCTTCAACTATAGACTTCTTTATCGATGACCAATGCTTTCTTGAAACATACTCACTTCTCTCCGATAACGATTCCAACAATACCCTCCAATCTAATTTTGTTTTCCCCCAAATTTCATCCAGTAATTCGCCTGAATCATCTTCTTCTTCTTCATCATCCCCTGTTTTTGAAAACTCTGTTTTCGATGAACAATTTGAATTCAAAGTAATACCTGAACCAGTGGTCTGCTCAAAATCACGAAAACCGTCGCTAAATATATCAATTCCGTTTCCTCCACCTGTGATGGAGAAATCGACGGTGGCGGAGAGTTGTGAAAAGAGACGTTACAGAGGAGTCCGGCAACGGCCGTGGGGGAAGTTTGCGGCGGAGATTCGTGATCCAAACAAGAAAGGAACTAGGGTTTGGCTTGGGACGTACGAAACCGCCGTGGAGGCGGCGAGGGCTTACGACCGGGCGGCGTTTAAGCTTCGTGGTAGTAAAGCGATATTAAACTTCCCGCTAGAAGTCGGTAATTTAAATGAGACGGCGGAGATGCCGCTTGTGAAGAGTAACAGCCGTAAAAGGACCGCCGCAGAGGCTGACGTGGAAGAGAGAGAAGCTTCGAAGGAAATGAAAGCGGAAACGGAAAAGGAAGAATCCGGCGGTGGTAAGACGATTGACGCGGCGGTTGGGCCATTGACGCCGTCGTGCTGGACGTCGGTTTGGGATTTTGGGGACGGTAACGGAGGTATATTCGAGGTGCCTCCGTTATCACCTTACCCCACTGGTGGCTTTTTGTCGGATTGTTTGGTTATCTAAAGATGATTTAACGGCGTTAGGCGCGTACCGTTTGTATCATCCCATCCCCATCTTATAAAATTATAAAAAAATAAGAACAAACGAAGGTGGTGAGGTGTTTAGTGTACAAAGTAAATGAAGAATAGATTAGTACTGGTTTTTTTATTTTTTTAAATGTTTTCAGTTGTTCATTGCAAAAAATGAAAGTGCAATATAATGTTTGTTTTAAACTTTTAATTATAATTATTTATTGAGTTATGTTTTCATTTCTTTTTGACTAAAATTCATGTTTTTAATTAAAAAGACATATCAGTATTCATAAACTCACATAAGCAATAAGATTGAAAATAAAAAGGAGGTAAAAAAAATTGTCAATAAACCCTTATCAATTGATTTAGAACGACACAACTTTATGACTTTTTGATGTAAAAATCATGAATTCGAGTGTTACTTAGAATAATACAGTGAGTCAAAAGTTTTTACCATAAAAGGGTTCTAGCCTACCACCATATATTAAGTTTTTTTTAACAGCTAAATTTTAGGATAACTGACGGATCAGAGAAGTATCATCGTGTCACCAGCAGTGTCATCCAATCATATGTAATTATGTATCACCAAGTCACCAGTTCTGAATAAAGCTTAATACTTTAAAAAACCCCTATAATATTTAAACACAGAACCATTTAATTCATTAGCCTTATCCTATAACCAAGAAAGCACATATTAGGTATAGGTTGTATACTGTGCTTTAAATATTCTTTATTCAATGAATGAGTATAGAAATTTGAATGAAAGGTGTTTTCATCTTTAAACGTGACTTAAATGAGTAAAGAAAAGAGTGATATGATGCATATACTAACTAAAGAAATTACGACCGACCCGTGTGAGGTGACACACACACTCTCTCTCTATTAGTGTCTAACAGCCTGTTTGGTTGGGTTTGAATCATTAAGTATTGATTGTCTACCAATGATCCTTTGCTCAAGCGGTTGAGGGAGGTACTCTGTGACTTCAATATTGGGGAGGTCACGGGTTCAAGTCCTGGCATGGATAAAATAGGGGTTCCATGCTAGGCTAGGGGATTTTCTCTCACCTATGGTGGGTTTCCTCCTATGGGATGTGGATATGATCGGGTGGGTCTATGACCCGTCAGCGATCCAAATTGCCGTTCAAAAAAAAAGTACTGATTGTCTAAGATGTCTGAATGATTAAGAGGGTCTGAACTGATTAAGACTGTTTGATTGCACATCTAAATGTTGAATGGTAAGTGTGGTATTGGTGCTGAATGTCTACCAATGATCCTTTGCTCAAGCGGTTGAGGGAGGTACTCTGTGACTTCAATATTGGGGAGGTCACGGGTTCAAGTCCTGGCATGGATAAAATAGGGGTTCCATGCTAGGCTAGGGGATTTTCTCTCACCTATGGTGGGTTTCCTCCTATGGGGTGTGGATATGATCGGGTGGGTCTATGACCCGTCAGTGATCCAAATTGCCGTTCAAAAAAAAAGTACTGATTGTCTAAGATGTCTGAATGATTAAGAGGGTCTGAACTGATTAAGACTGTTTGATTGCACATCTAAATGTTGAATGGTAAGTGTGGTATTGGTGCTGAATGTTTAAGTGTGGTTTTGGTGTTGAATTGTTAAGTGTTGAACTGAATCATTAAGAGGTTATTTTTTTCAAACTAAACGCGTTGAATGGCTAAGTGTTGAATGGTTAAGTACTGAATGGTTTCATTAAGAGGTAAACAAACAAACACTAAGTTAAAGAGTGAAATCCTTTTAATTAAAAATGCCGTGTGTTATGTCATGTTTATCTATTTAACAAAATACTGCATGCTTCGTAAACTTGCATATTCATTTTATAATAAAATATTACTTTAACTTATTTATATTTGTTTAATTCTTTAAATTATAATTCAGGTGATCGACAGTGTGGTGTATCTATTTCTAACAATGTTGTTTTGAATTTAACTATAGAAATTCAATGCACCTAAGGCCGTAAATTAGTTATCAATCTATTCTAATAAAAATAGATTTTCAAAAACACATCTCATGTAAAACAATTTCATTTTAATTTGACGTACCTCTATCATATAAAATGTATCTTATATTAAATAATAATATATTTTAATACATTAAAAATATTATATTAAAAAAACTTTTATAGAAAATAATTTATAATAAAATATAAATTTCAAAACAGATTTTTTAATAATATTATTACTCTTTTATTTAAAGTATTAAATTATATGAAATTTTAATTATATTTTCTACTAAAATTTATTTGCAACTATTTATAACTATTTTTTATCCGACACATTAATTCATCATGTATTAGCTTAGTTTAATAATAGAAAAGAATATCTAGATCAATTGTATAAAACTGTGATTATAATTTATTAATAAGTTGGTTGTCGGGGAATTCATCTATTTTGATTTTTAAGCAATTACTACTGTTTTTATATTATTTAATATCAATATAACATGGCATATATTTTATCAAAATTACTATAAATGTATTGAATAAACAAAGGGGTAGGTTCTTGTGTTTTATGATTGTCTTTTATGTTGTATGTTGCTACGTTCAAATAATAATAATAATAACAACAACAACAATTACTATTGTTTTTATATTATTTAATATCAATATAACATGGCATATATTTTTATCAAAATTACTATAAATGTATTGAATAAACAAAGGGGTAGGTTCTTGTGTTTTATGATTGTCTTTTATGTTGTATGTTGCTACGTTCATATAATAATGATAATGATAATGATACTATTATTACTATTATTAGAGGGTTTTATTTGGACACCTCACTTTTTTATTTTAACATCCCAGCGAACTTATACGGTCCGTACTGGTCAGTACCGCCCGTATAGGGTACAGACAAACATTCCAGAGAAATGTTTTGGATTCAGTGAAGATTTTGTTAGACGGGCCGTATAGGTCAGTACGACCTGTCTTGGTCTTGACTTATATTTTACAAGCCAATTTGGGTCTCAATCGGTGTTGAGGGAATCAAGACGGCCCGTACTGATCTTTACTGGCCGTCTTGCCCAGACGACCTAGTTTTGCCAGTCTCACCCAAAACCAGGCCGTCTCACCCCAAACCAGGGCGTACTGGCCTATACTTGTCGTATTGGTCAAAATTTTAATTTTTTTAAAAAAAACAAATAATTCCATTTTATTACATTTAAATATGTCTGGCAAAATGGGCGAGCTGGGTCAGGTTGGGTAACGGGTCAGAACGAGTTTGGGTTATGATGGGTGCAGGTCAGAACGAGTTTTATGCAAAATCAGTTCTGGTCTAAATGAATTGTTCTTAAATAACATACATTTGATTTAACTTAAAATGTGTTATAAGTAAACACATAGTCCGTTTACAACTACGATCAACAACAGTCAGAAACCCGTATTTTGGCGTAGTCGTTCCACATCGGTATCAAAAGGTATGCAACCATCAGACTCGCAAACTCAAGACGAATTTCAGTTTCCACAAAACATGAAATCAGAAGGATTAAGCAATGTTTATTGCTTAAAAATCATTCTGACCCGCACCCATCCTAACCAGAACTCATTCTGACCCGTTACCCAACCCGACCCAACTCGCCCATTTTGCCAGACATATTTAAATGTAATAACATTGAATTATTTGTTTTTTTTAAAAAAAATTAAAATTTTGACCAGTATGGCCAGTACAGTACGGGCTGGTTTGGGGTGAAACGACCAAAACTAGGCCGTCTGGGCAAGACGGCCAGTACAGGTCAATACGGGCCGTCTTGATTCAAACCATGCCAAAACCAGGCCATCTTGGCAAAACGTGTTGAGAATGCGTCAAACTAATTCTGTTGAGGGTAGTTCTAACTGTCAAGCTCAAGTAGTTAGTTTGTTGTGTATTCTGTTAGTCATTGTTGTTCATGTATAAATAGGTGGTCATTGAGTTGTAATTGATGATGATCATTTTTAGTTGCTGAATAAACATAAACCACCTTTCTTCTCCTCTCAATTATTCTTCATTCTCTGATCCAACAGTGGTATCAGAGCCACCACCAAGAACAGCAATGGCGGAACCCACAGGAGCCATACCAGCACAACCCACTCCCATCCCCATCTTCAGAGGAGAGGGATATGACTTCTGGTCGATACGAATGAAGACTATTCTCCGCTCAAGGGAACTCTGGGACCTGGTAGAATCCGGAGTTAACTCAGCAGACACAGACCTCGTGCGATTGAAGTCGAACCAGAAGAAAGATGCCCACGCCATGGCCATAATTCAGCAGGCAGTACATGACCAGATGTTCTCTCGTATTGCAGCAGCCAATTCAGCCAAAGAAACCTGGGAGATACTAAAGATGGAGTACCAAGGAGACGAGCAAGTTAAGGCAATCAAACTACAAGGCCTCAGGAGAGACTTCGAAAACCTGGTCATGAAAGAAGAAGAGCAGGTGGGCGACTACTTCTCACGTGTAATGGCGATTGTCAGCCAAAGACGGGCCTACGGGGAACCAGTGAGCGACCAGACGATAGTCGAGAAGATCCTAAGGAGTCTCACTGCCAGATTCGACTACATTGTGCCGTCTATAGAAGTGTCGAACGACTTAACCACTCTGACTCCTGTGAAGCTCATGGGCTCACTCCAGTCACAGGAGGCACGATTGAACAGTCGAACTCGCAATCAACCAGAAAGAACCGAGGAACAAGCACTTCAAGTGATCCAGGAAACACCTAGGAACTACTCAGGGAGTCAGTGGTCGGTATCCCAACCGAGGAAGAGGTCGAGGACGCATGCCTGAGAGGAACCGCGGCCCCTAGTGCCACATTTGTAGCAGGCATGGGCACGTCAAAAAGGATTGCTGGTTCAACGAGGAGAACCAGGCCCAAGTAGCCACCGAACAAGATCCACCTGAATCAACCCTCACAGAAGAGCCACACCTCTTCTTTCATCAGACAACCAAGACTGACCACTGTGCGCTTATTGCCAGCACAAGCAATGACCGAAGCAAGGCTCACCTGTGGTTCCTAGACTCCGGGTGCTCCAACCACATGACCGGGGAGAAGGGGAGTTTCACCAACCTGGACGAGTCCTTCAAGCTAGAAGTCAACCTGGGTGACAAGAAGAAACTACAGGTAGATGGCAAAGGAACTGTAAGGATCACCATGAAGGACAACAGGTATAAGCTACTCGATGAGGTTTACTATGCCCCCAAACTCGAGTATAATCTGCTGAGTGTTGGCCAATTGATGAAGAAAGGATACTCACTAACATTCGATGATGGTAAATGCATCATTCGAAACAAGAACACCGGAGTCAACCTAATGGCAATAAAAGTCTCCTCAAACAACATGTTCCTATTGGATGCCGCTCAAGACTCAGAAGAGCCAACCCAAGACCAACCATGCCCCAATGATCAGGCACGCCTATGGCACCTGAGGACGGGCATCTCAGCTTCCAGGGGCTAAAACAGCTCGCTGAAAAGAATATGGTAAAGGGCCTACCTCCCATAGCAAGCACTGGAGTGTGTGAGGGATGCCTCATGGGAAAACTACATAAGCAGCCTTTCAACTCAACCTCATGGAGGGCCACCAGTCCTCTAGGGCTAATCCACGCAGATCTCTGCGGCCCCGTGCAGGCCACCAGCCTGGGTGGCAGCCGATACTACCTGCTGCTCATAGATGACCATACGAGGATGAACAGGATCTACTTTCTCAAGAACAAGGCTGAGACCTTTGAGCACTTCAGGAACTTCAAAGCCCTTGTAGAAAAGGAGACAAATCAGTTCATAAAAGTTCTCAGAAATGACCGGGGAGGAGAGTTCTGCTCCTCTGAATTCAATAGGTACTGTGAAAAACACGGCATCAAAAGAGAGCTCACTATCCCTCACACCCCAGAGCACAATGGGGTAGTGGAAAGAAAGAACCGAACCATAATGGGCCTGACCAGGAGCATGCTAAGACAGAAAGATATGCCAAACTGCTTTTGGGCAGAGGGCGTAGCAACAGCCGTTTTGTCACAACCCACGCCGAGTGCGGAATCCACGGCGCGTGACTATGTGTTCATGTGCCAATGTTGGAGAACAACCCGTGATTACTATGTTTCATAAAGTTAAGTTCATTTAACACGCATAACATACATATTATACAACAAGGTTATCGTAAGATATTTATTATACAATACGTTGTTTAAGTTTTCTTTCTAGGTCACCACTAGTTCTGCTGCTGATCCTGACCTAGATTGATTTGTTGTCGTTCCCCATTACCTGAAACATGTAGATAAAAGAGTCAACTACGAATAGTTGAGTGAGATTCATAGGTTTTGTTACTGTAAAATAATTATTCAAGCATTGATTTTTCATGATATAATATTCACAAGTGATCAAGTAGGTACTTTGAAATTGAATCCACCTGGGCATGCAAACATCAAACCTAAAGAATAATGCTAACGTTTGGCGACCCCCAAACGCCGTAGTTTCAACGTCCAGCTACCCGCCAGAACGCCGTAAGAATAACGTCTGGTTACCCATCAGACGCCCTAAGAATAAAGAATCTTGAGCTCCCGCATATGATCATACCAGTACTACCAAGGGCTTGATAACAAGTTAATGATGTTCACATGAAGAATACCCCAAATAGCCTCCACATAACCAAAGTTCCAAGTGATACGCTTGTTTTTAATGATTTAATAAAAGATTTACTCAAAATAGATTTTCATGATTTTCCTTGATGAAACCAATACATGATTTCACCGAAGTTGATAAATGTTTATCATCATCCCGATGATACTGATATATGATTTCACAAGATTTGATAAGTGTTTATCATGACGTTCCTCATGATAATGATATAAAATTTCACAATGATTGATAAAATATGTTATGAAAAGATATCTACATGTTCCACCCCGAGTTTAGAAACAGAACATTAAAAGAAATGGGGTTATGAGTCTCACTGTTATATACGAATGATGATGATCTGGAAGTTCAGCTGATAGGAAATCCTCTATGGTTCCTATAACAATTTATGACTAACTGAATTAGTCACAACGTTGTCGGATTAATCAAATAGATGTTTTTGTTGATTATTTCACTTAAGACAATTCCTAGATAAATTTCTGGCTTAGGAATGATCAATCCTTGTTATTGATCATTTAAGTATCATGAAACATGAGGATGTGATATTAAAATAAGTTTAATCACCATGCTCAATGTACTAATCTGACTGTTATCATAAACATCAGATCGTTATCCCGGTGATTATCTTTATCTCGTCATTAGTTTGAAACACTTGAATTAAACCTAGCATTTCAAGAAATGATCAAGACAATCATAATCATTGTTCCAATCAAATGGTTTAAACCATTATAACCATTATTGTGGTTTCATGAAAACCGGGCATTACAACGGCTCCAAACAAGGATTTACCCGTTAGAACATCGTGTTCTTTGTTTATAATCGTTCCTAGCCATCATCTAGGCAATAATCAACAATCCTAACTATTTTAATACGTTCAAAAACAAGATCTGATCAATCAAAATCAAGCTAGAAGGTTAAAAACAAACCATTACCTAATCTGGAGGAGTTCTGCGGACAGAAAGATGATCTGAACTCGTATAAATGTTCCCGGATGCGATCTAAACGTTCCAGAGGCTTCAAAATACAGATTTCAAGGGTTGGATAATGAATTTTTCGAAGGCGGTGGTGGTGCCGTCGAGTAGATGAAAAAAAATGATGATGAAGATAAGATCTTGACTTTTTAACCTTCTTATCCGGTTTTTCTGTCCCAGGCGTATCGCCTATCGCCGCACGACGAAGCCAGGCGTACCGCGCGGGAGCGGCGGCCAGATTTTTTTCAAGGGGACCCGCGCGCATCGCCTAGAACCAGCAGGTGGGTTGGGGCGTACCGCCCCAAGCCTTTTTCATCCCTTTTTCGACGGAAACTTCGTTTCGCGATTCTGGGCAATCCGTAACTCCGTTTCACGCACGGTTTTCGCCCACGTTCATCAATTTTCATGTTGTTTCAACTTGTAGTAATTATAACCATCAAATCATCACGGATTTCTAACACAACCAAAGATGCTAACGTGCTTAATGACGCACTTCTTTAACTGCAATTGTCACAGTCTCCCCCTGTTATTGGAATTTCGTCCTGAAATTTCCGTTTGCACTATCCATGATTGTCCGTTTATGAAAACAAGTGAGGATATTTCGCTTTCATACGATCCTCACGTTCCCAAGTAAATTCAGGACCACGCTTAGAATTCCATCTAATCTTCACGATGGGTATCCGACTGCGTTTTAGTTTCTTGACTTCTCGGTCCATAACCTCAACAGGTTCTTCAACAAACTGAAGATTATCTTCAATTCGTATTTCTTCAATAAGAACGACATGTGATTCATCTGATAAACACTTTTTAAGGTTGCATACATGAAATACGTCATGTATGTTGCTGAGTTCGGAAGGTAATTCCAATCGATATGCTACTGATCCAATCCTTTCAAGGATCTTGAAAGGACCAACATATCTAGATGCTAATTTACCTTGTTTCCCGAATCTGACTATGCCTTTCCATGGAGAAACTTTTAACATAACTTTTTCACCGACTTGAAATTCCAATGGCTTTCTTCGAATATCGGCGTAGCTCTTTTCAACGATCCTGTGCCGCTTTGATTCGGTCTCGTATAACAGCAATTTTATCAGTTGTTTCTTGTATAAGTTCTGGACCTGTGAATTGAGTTTCACCTATTTCAGCCCAGCAAACAGGAGTCCTACATTTTCGTCCATACAAGGCTTCAAATGGTGCACATTTGATACTTGTGTGATAGTTGTTGTTGTAAGAGAATTCAACAAGAGGAAGATGAGTGTCCCAGCTACCACTGAAATCAATGACACAACATCTTAGCATATCTTCTAAAGTCTGGATGGTTCGTTCAGTTTGACCATCAGTTTGAGGATGATACGCTGTGCTAAGATTTAGTTGTGAACCCAAAGCCTTTTGAAACGTTTGCCAAACTCTTGAAGTAAATCTGCTATCTCTATCAGAGACAATCGAGATTGGCACTCCGTGTCTGCTCACAATTTCATCAAGGTACAGTTTGGCTAACCGGTTCGTATTATAGTCTTCTCGAATGGCTAAGAAGTGTGCTGACTTAGTCAATCGATCAACAATAACCCAGATTGCATCATGACCCCTAGGTGTTTTAGGCAATTTAGTTATGAAATCCATAGAGATTTGCTCCCATTTCCATACCGGAATCTCCAATGGTTGTAGTAACCCAGAGGGTCTTTGATGTTCAGCTTTTACTCTTAAACATGTGAGGCATTTACTAACATATGTAGCAATATCTTTCTTCATTCCAGGCCACCAATAGAATTCACGAAGATCTTGGTACATCTTGTCTGCGCCTGGGTGAATCGAATATTGAGATTTATGGGCTTCATCCATAATTACTTTCCTTAGATCTCCAAATGAAGGTACCCATAATCGATTTTGGAAATAATATGCCCCATCTGATTTGGTTTCAAATTTTTGATTTAAACCTTGTAGAGCTTCATCAGAGATACATGTCTCAGTAAGTGCCTCTTGTTGTGCTTCACGGATTTGGGGTATAAGACTAGTCTGAATAGTCATCTCCAATGCTCGCACTCTTCTGGGTTTAACTCTGTCTTTTCGACTCAATGCATCTGCCACCACATTAGCTTTGCCTGGGTGATAGCGGATTTCACAGTCGTAGTCATTGAGCAATTCTATCCAACGTCTTTGTCGCATATTAAGTTCCTTTTGATCGAAAATGTGCTGAAGACTTTTATGGTCTGTGTAAATAACACATTTAGTACCATATAGGTAATGTCTCCAAATTTTCAAAGCAAAAATTACAGCACCTAACTCAAGATCATGTGTCGTGTAGTTCTTTTCATGAATCTTGAGTTGTCGTGATGCATAAGCAATGACTTTGTCTCGTTGCATTAGCACACAACCAAGACCCAAGTTAGAAGCATCACAATAGACCGTAAAGTCGTCATTACCTTCTGGTAAACTGAGAATAGGAGAATTGCATAGCTTGTGTTTAAGCAATTGGAAGGCATTTTCTTGTGCTTCACCCCAAACGAATGATTGATCCTTTTGAGTAAGAGTAGTAAGTGGAACAACTATCTTAGAAAAATCTGCGATAAATCGCCGATAGTATCCAGCTAATCCTAGGAAAGAACGAATTTCCAATGGTGTCTTCGGTGCTTTCCAGTCTTTTATAGCTTCAATTTTGGCTGGATCTACATGAATACCTTGCTGATTCACAACATGTCCTAAAAATTTAACTTCTTTCAGCCAAAACTCGCACTTCGAGAACTTGGCGTAAAGTTGTTCTTCCTTTAAAAGTTCCAGAATTAGTCTAAGATGAGTTTCATGATCCTTCTCAGTCTTAGAGTAAATCAATATGTCGTCAATGAAGACAATGATAAATTGATCCAAATAAGGTCTACATACCCTGTTCATAAGATCCATGAACACTGCAGGGGCATTGGTTAGTCCAAAGGGCATAACCAGAAATTCATAGTGTCCATAGCGTGTTCTGAACGCTGTTTTAGAAATGTCATCATCATGAACTCTTAGTTGATGATAACCAGATCGAAGATCAATCTTAGAGAAATAAGTGGCTCCTTGAAGTTGATCGAATAAATCATCGATCCTTGGTAATGGATAACGATTCTTGATAGTCAACTTATTGAGTTCACGATAATCAATGCACATTCTAAACGACCCATCTTTCTTTTTGACGAACAAGATTGGTGCACCCCAGGGAGAATAACTAGGTCTGATAAAACCTTTGTCTAATAGTTCTTGTAGCTGACTTGAGAGTTCCTGCATCTCAGATGGTGCAAGACGATAAGGTGCTTTAGCAACAGGATTTGCTCCAGGTACAAGATCTATTCTGAATTCAACTTGACGTACTGGTGGAAGTCCAGGTAGTTCATCAGGGAATACTTCAGGAAAATCACGAATAACAGGAATATCCTGAACAGTTTTCTTAGAAGATTCCTTAGCCACAACATGTGCTAGGAAAGCAGGATATGTTTGCGAAGATAGCTTCGAGCCTTCATGCATGATACTATTTTGAGTGTACAACAAGGCTTGTCTCCATAGACTCGTAATGTTTCCCCAGATGGTAATGGAATTTGTACAAGCTTGTTTGAGCAAACGATTTTAGCATGATTAGAAGATAACCAATCCATGCCCACAACAATGTCAAAGCTTCCCAAGTTCATTGGGATCAAATTGATAGAAAATTCATGATCATTGAGTTTCAGTGTACAATCACGAATGATAGAATTGGCATGTATAAGTTTACCGTTTGCTATTTCTATGGTATACGGGGGTTCTAATACTTCTACCGATTTACCCAAATGATGTATAATTGATGTTGAGACAAAACTCTTGTCGGCACCAGTATCAAATATAACTGAAGCATAATGATCGTTAATAGTGAACGTACCTGTGACAACCGTGGTTTCTTCGCGTGCTTCATGAGCATTCATAGAAAACACGCGTGCTGGAGCATTTTGACTTTGATTATTGTTGTTACAAAGTCTAGGACATCTGTTCCTGATATGACGAGTTGCTCCACATTCATAGCATGTTGGCTCAACTGATCTTGGTGCGGCCGTTGAGGTAGCTGCATTGACTACTTTTCCAGTGAATTGACACCTGTCCTCCAGATGGCCATATCTCCCCCACTTTGTACATTTCCAACACGGTTTACCAAATGAATGATGATACCTGCATTTGTTACATAGAGGATGAGGTCCAGTGTATGATCTTCTGAAGCTTGTTGTAGAGTCTGCAACTGACGGTGCTCGATTTATAGAAGCAGAGGGGGTTGATGAAATTGCAAAACTTTTATTAGTTTTATGCTTCTTCTTAGGTGGCTCTGTTAGCTTCTTTTCTTCCCTAATCGCAGGAAGAACATCATCGGTTCGAGTGAGTTGACCACCCTTCACAAATTCATTGGTAATATCAGCAGCTAGATGTATTGCTGATTGCAGAGTTGCTGGTTTACTACCCATCACCATGCTCCTGATAAGCAATGGTAATTCCCCAATGTACTTGTCGATCTGGCGGGATTCAGGAGTGACCATGTGAGGCACCAGAATACCGAGCTCTTGAAATCGATTGGTATAGGTGTGATTGTTTCCACCTACTTGAACTAGATTATATAATTCATCCTCCAAATTCTTCATCTCATGCTTGGGACAAAACTGTTTAACCAGAAGAGCTTTGAATTCAGTCCAAGACATGCTTAAGGCAGCTTCCCTGCCTCTACTCTTCTTTTCACCATTCCACCAGGTCAAGGCTCCATGTTGGAACGTGCTTGCAGCCATTTTCACTTTTTGATCCTCTGGGCAGTTAGTGTAGTCCAAATTATCCTCAATAGATTCAAACCACTGAATGAGTCCAGTGGCACCTTCTACTCCAGAGAAAATTTTGGGCCTAGCATCATTGATGACCATACGAGGATGAACTGGATCTACTTTCTCAAGAACAAGGCTGAGACCTTTGAGAACTTCAGGAACTTCAAAGCCCTTGTAGAAAAGGAGACAAATCATTTCATAAAAGTTCTCAGAACTGACCGGGGAGGAGAGTTCTGCTCCTCTGAATTCAATAGGTACTGTGAAAAACACGGCATCAAAAGAGAGCTCACTATCCCTCACACCCCAGAGCACAATGGGGTAGTGGAAAGAAAGAACCGAACCATAATGGGCCTGACCAGGAGCATGCTAAGACAGAAAGATATGCCAAACTGCTTTTGGGCAGAGGGCGTAGCAACAGCCGTTTTGTCACAACCCACACCGAGTGCGGAATCCACAGCGCGTGACTATGTGTTCATGTGCCAATGTTGGAGAACAACCCGTGATTACTATGTTTCATAAAGTTAAGTTCATTTAACACGTATAACATACATATTATACAACAAGGTTATCGTAAGATATTTATTATACAATACGTTGTTTAAGTTTTCTTTCTAGGTCACCACTAGTTCTGCTGCTGATCCTGACCTAGATTGATTTGCTGTCGTTCCCCATTACCTGAAACATGTAGATAAAAGAGTCAACTACGAATAGTTGAGTGAGATTCATAGGTTTTGTTACTGTAAAATAATTATTCAAGCATTGATTTTTCATGATATAATATTCACAAGTGATCAAGTAGGTACTTTGAAATTGAATCCACCTGGGCATGCAAACATCAAACCTAAAGAATAATGCTAACGTTTGGCGACCCCCAAACGCCGTAGTTTCAACGTCCAGCTACCCGCCAGAACGCCGTAAGAATAACGTCTGGTTACCCATCAGACGCCCTAAGAATAAAGAATCTTGAGTTCCCGCATATGATCATACCAGTACTACCAAGGGCTTGATAACAAGTTAATGATGTTCACATGAAGAATACCCCAAATTGCCTCCACATAACCAAAGTTCCCAAGTGATACGCTTGTTTTTAATGATTTAATAAAAGATTTACTCAAAATAGATTTTCATGATTTTCCTTGATGAAACCAATACATGATTTCACCGAAGTTGATAAATGTTTATCATCATCCCGATGATACTGATATATGATTTCACAAGATTTGATAAGTGTTTATCATGACGTTCCTCATGATAATGATATAAAATTTCACAATGATTGATAAAATATGTTATGAAAAGATATCTACATGTTCCACCCCGAGTTTAGAAACAGAACATTAAAAGAAATGGGGTTATGAGTCTCACTGTTATATACGAATGATGATGATCTGGAAGTTCAGCTGATAGGAAATCCTCTATGGTTCCTATAACAATTTATGACTAACTGAATTAGTCACAACGTTGTCGGATTAATCAAATAGATGTTTTTGTTGATTATTTCACTTAAGACAATTCCTAGATAAATTTCTGGCTTAGGAATGATCAATCCTTGTTATTGATCATTTAAGTATCATGAAACATGAGGATGTGATATTAAAATAAGTTTATTCACCATGCTCAATGTACTAATCTGACTGTTATCATAAACATCAGATCGTTATCCCGGTGATTATCTTTATCTTGTCATTAGTTTGAAACACTTGAATTAAACCTAGCATTTCAAGAAATGATCAAGACAATCATAATCATTGTTCCAATCAAATGGTTTAAACCATTATAACCATTATTATGGTTTCATGAAAACCGGGCATTACAACGGCTCCAAACAAGGATTTACCCGTTAGAACATCGTGTTCTTTGTTTATAATCGTTCCTAGCCATCATCTAGGCAATAATCAACAATCCTAACTATTTTAATACGTTCAAAAACAAGATCTGATCAATCAAAATCAAGCTAGAAGGTTAAAAACAAACCATTACCTAATCTGGAGGAGTTCTGCGGACAGAAAGATGATCTGAACTCGTATAAACGTTCCCGGATGCGATCTAAACGTTCCAGAGGCTTCAAAATACAGATTTCAAGGGTTGGATAATGAATTTTTCGAAGGTGGTGGTGCCGTCGAGTAGATGAAAAAAAATGATGATGAAGATAAGATCTTGACTTTTTAACCTTGTTATCCGGTTTTTCTGTCGCAGGCGTATCGCCTATCGCCGCACGACGAAGCCAGGCGTACCGCGCGGGAGCGGCGGCCAGATTTTTTTCAAGGGGACCCGTGCGCATCGCCTAGAACCAGCAGGTGGGTTGGGGCGTACCGCCCCAAGCCTTTTTCATCCCTTTTTCGACGGAAACTTCGTTTCGCGATTCTGGGCAATCCGTAACTCCGTTTCACGCACGGTTTTCGCCCACGTTCATCAATTTTCATGTTCTTTCAACTTGTAGTAATTATAATCATCAAATCATCACGGATTTCTAACACAACCAAAGATGCTAACGTGCTTAATGACGCACTTCTTTAACTGCAATTGTCACACGTTTACCTACTCAACCGTTCACCCACCAAAGCAAAACCCAAAAAGACTCCCTTAGAAGAATGGAGCGGGATCAAGCCCTCAGTACACCACCTCCGCATCTTTGGATGCACAGCCTACAGCCTAACAAACACTCAAGGGAGACAGAAACTGGACTGCAAGTCCGAAAAATGTCTCATGGTGGGGTACTCCCAACAAAGCTACGGGTATAGGCTGTACAACCCAAACTCAAAAATATTCACTGTACAAAAGCATGTGTCATTCAATGAAGATGGAGTGTGGAAGTGGGAAACAGAAAGTACAAAGAATGAGGCTCTACAGTAAACGGACCCATTCCCTGAGGACACAGTTGACACAGACACCTTTCAACCTAACCTAGGCCCTGATCCCTCAGACCATGCTGCAGACCCAGGCACAAGTCAAACCAACACAGGAAAGGCTCCCATAATTGATACCAACCCAGGCCCATCAAAAAGGACCAGCAGGCCCCCCAGCTGGTTAAGGGACTATCATACAGGAGAGGAACTAATAGAGGAGGAAACTCAGCTGTTTGCCCTGAACATAAGTGACCCCACGACCTATCAAGAAGCAGCACTGAAATCAGAATGGCAAGAGGCCATGAAGGAAGAGATACTGGCCCTAGAAAAGAATAAGACTTGGGATCTCACAAACTTACCAGCAGGCAAAAATGTAGTTGGGGTCAAGTGGACGTTCAAGACAAAGATAGGGCCACATGGAGAGATCTCTAGGTACAAGGCGAGATTGGTTGCGAAAGGGTACTCTCAGATTGAAGGGGTCGACTACACTGAAACATTTGCTCCGGTGGCTAGGTTTGAAACCATAAGAGTAGTCATTGCAGTGGCTGCTCACTGCGGCTGGGAACTTCATCAACTTGATGTGAAGACCGCCTTCTTGAATGGAGATCTTACTGAGGAAATATATGTGCAGCAACCCGAGGGCTTCAAGGTTAAAGGAAGTGAAGAGAAAGTCTATAGGTTGAGGAAGGCTCTATATGGTCTGAAGCAAGCCCCTAGGGCATGGTACTCAAAAATTGATGGGTATTTCAGCAGAAATGGGTTCAGTAAAAGCTCTAGTGAACCTACATTGTATGTCAAGCAGGTGAGGGATCAAGACATCATGTATGTCTGCTTATATGTTGATGACATAGTCTGTACCAGCTCCAGTAAAAGGCTGATTCATGAATTTTAAGAAGCTATGAAGGCTGAGTTTGAAATGTCAGATATGGGCTTGTTAAGACATTTTCTGGGTTTGGAAGTAAGGCAAGGAAAAGATGGAGTCTTTGTAAGTCAGACCCAGTATGCTTTGAATTTGCTGAAAAAATTTGGCATGACCCAGGTTAATCTGGAAAACACTCCTATGAATACTGGTGAGAAGCTTCAGATTAATGACGAATCTGGAAGGGTAGATGAGTCTCTTTACAGGAGTATGGTGGGTGGTCTCATCTATCTTACTCATACCAGACCTGATCTGGCTTATGCAGTGAGTCTAGTATCAAGGTTTATGCAAAAACCTTCTAGAATTCATCAGGGTGCTGTTAGAAGGATTATGAGATACATATCAGGTACTTATCATTTTGGACTGTGGTATGATAGCAGAGATGAACTCAGGCTGGTTGGCTATACTGATAGTGATTGGGCTGGATGTATTGATGATAGAAGAAGTGTATCAGCAAATGTTTTCATGCTGGGTAAAAGTGCTGTCTCCTGGAGTTCTCGAAAGCAGACTACTGTTGCTCTCTCCAGCACTGAAGCTGAATATGTGGCAGCTACAGCTACTGCCTGTCAGGGAGTGTGGTTAAGAAGGATATTAGGTGATTTGGGTGTTGTTCAATCTGGACCCATTGTCATTATGTGTGATAACAGATCTGCTATTAATTTGTCCAAGAATCCTATTATGCATAGTAGATCTAAGCATATTGAGTTGAAGCATCACTTTATCAGAGATTTGGTGAATCAAGGATTGATTACTCTTGAGTTTTGTGGGACTGAAGAACAACTTGCAGACATGATGACCAAGGCAATTACTAAAGAGAAGTTTGTGTATTTTAGATATCAGATTGGTATGAGGGAGTTTGATGCAAGGGGGGGTGTTGAGAATGCGTCAAACTAATTCTGTTGAGGGTAGTTCTAACTGTCAAGCTCAAGTAGTTAGTTTGTTGTGTATTCTGTTAGTCATTGTTGTTCATGTATAAATAGGTGGTCATTGAGTTGTAATTGATGATGATCATTTTTAGTTGCTGAATAAACATAAACCACCTTTCTTCTCCTCTCAATTATTCTTCATTCTCTGATCCAACAAAACGGCCCGTACATGTCAGTACGGCCCGTCTTGATTCAAATCATTGTCTTATGTTTCAGGGAATGTCTGTACGATGAATGAGACGGGCCATTGTCATAGGTTGTTAAAGTTAATGTTTGACCGAGTACTGAGACGGGCCGTACTGGCCAGTACGGGCCGTCTCAGGGGTGTATTTTTAAAAAATGGAGTGTGAGAATAACACAACCCTATTATTATTATTTACATTTTTTTGAATGTGTGGAGCCACATGTTAATAGATTAATAATCATATGATCATCATGCACGTGCTGTTAATTATTAAACATGAGCCTATACTAAAAGACAAATCTATCGACATAAAAAATCTCCTGTTATTCATTATTTCAATTTGATAATGCATTAATATGTATAAAAACATGAAGAAAAAAAAAACTTGAAAATAACTATTTCATGATTTCCGTTATTTTCTTGGTTTTGTTGATAACAAAAATAAGTTAGGCAAATAATTATTTTTATGAAAAATAAATTTAACTTTATTTGTTCAAATTGAAATTTAACTAGTAACATTATTCACGTGTTACAGTGGGATGTCACGGTTAAAACCCAAATGTTACGAAGTGATATGTAAACAAAGACAACAAGATATTATTAATTCTTCATATGTTATAGTATTCGATTTTAGAAAGGTAACGAGAGATAAATATAAAATGTTCAAGATAAAAAAATAAATAAATAATTGGAGCCCATAATATTCGAACCCACGTGACTACCAATTTTAAAATCATGCCATAACCATCTCAAAGAGACTCATTTTTGTTTTGAAAGGTGAAATAAACTTAAAACAAACCCAATCGAGTTCAAACTTAGCAACTCTTGTGGAATTCCCAAACTCTTACGGTCAGGCTACAGAACTAAGCTTGTTATTAATTATCCGCATGGTAAATTTTAATGTTAAGAAGTATTTTGTTGGTTTTCCCTACACACTTATAAATGAGATTGTAATAGAAATTGACCCCACGTGTTATAGCAAGTGGGGCGTAGAAATTATTTGAAATAAATTACGTTGTGTGATACAACGTATTTACAATCTGTGTTGCACATGTTACATTGATGAGATTGACGTTGTAAGGTACATACCGAAAACATATGAAGTTTCGGCCAATGGTTTTACAATAACAATTTACTATATACGTTTTGGAATTATATCTTTAAAATTTAAATAGTTGGACGGTTATATGATAATGAAGAACAATAGCTAGTTACATGGCAATCAAGATCAATTGCGACGGTGGTGCTTCATTTATTGGAGATCGACATTGGTTGTCCAAATAGAAATGTAATAGTAAAAGGAGAACGAAAGGTGAAAAAAGAAAGAAAGAAAAAGAAATAATAATAATAATAATAATAATAATATTAATTAATAATAATAAAAATCGGTTGGGATGGAATTCAAAACCTAAGCACCTAACATCATTGGAGGCTCTGGGGAGGGCCAAACCCTACCTTCGTCCAGGGTCCATTTATCGCAAGGAAACAAAAATTTAAAAAATCGTTTTTAAATTATATATATTTACTTATATCTTCAAATACAAAACCGAAAAAACACAAGTTTATAAATCATTAGGGCCCTTTTTTTCTCAGTACGTCCGGAACACTTTAATTCTTAGGGCCGCCCCTGCCTAACATCATCTTTGATGCAAGAGACTAACCATCTAGGCTGGTTTATTGTTAACGAAATAAATGGTATTTAACCATGAAAATCTAAATGAAATATTAGTGTTATCAAAATAAATGGTATTTAAAATGGAAAGTTTCCCAATTGGTAAGATTCTTTTGCTTTTTAGTTATATACAACATGCTATAGTGGAATGGCAACCATCAAAGCTCGATAAATGACACCCACTAAGCAAAAAAACAAATGGACGTTTTGTCATCGACAACCTGCCCCTACATTGCTAAATGTTGTAAATTTTGTTCTTTATCGATCGTTTGAATCCCACTTGCTTATTAGAAAACAAACCAATATTAAGTAACAATAATAACGTAAATGCAATAACCGGTACATGAACGTAACTAAATTCACACATTGTTCATCCTAACATATCCAAGTTTTTAAAATAAAACACAATAGTTTAATATTTTTTCGGTAGCCGGGTAGCTTGATCATAATAAGATAATCGTATTTAAAAAAATATCAATATTTGTTTGCTATGAAAAAATACATATAAAGTTAAAAAAAAAATACAAAACCAACTTTAACAAAACAATAGATAAACAAACAAAATCATCATTCTAAACTACTAAAATACAATAACATATGACACTTCTTAACATATATTGCATTAATATATATTAAATTTAAGAAGAATTTATTATACATCTCGTACGAACATATCTTTTTTTAAATTCAACCCTCATATGTAAGATAAGGTTCATATTAGAAATTATTTTTGTCTCAAAATAGTATCAAGTAAAAATATTTTAACATGCGACATTTTATAAGAAAAGGAATGAAGGGTCGATTGGGTATATCATATTTTATAGACTTTTTTCAAGGATGTTTCATTTTTTTTTATATATTTATAACTTTTTCATATAATATTATTTAAAAAATATACCATAAAATCAAATATTATTTTTATCTTTAAGATTATTATAATATTTTGGTATATTAAAATTCATAATATTTATTTATTTTAATTCATACTAGATGTTTAGTGTATGTACTGTATTTTAAAAAATATATTTAATTTTGTAAAGAGTGTTTGTATTTTTAATGTAAAACATTAAATTAAAATACTGAACAAAAAAATACAACAAAAAAATATGTTATATAAATGTAGTATAGGAAAATATAAAATGTAAAAATACAATTCAAAATGTACTATATTTTTTATAGAAAAATATATCAATATTATACTCAAAATAAAAAGGGAAAAACAGTCGATTTATGGTATATGATTATTTCTAAAAAAAATATTATAGTATGAAAAGCTATAATTATATAAGGAGTTTGGAAAAACTATTTTTTTCCTATTATATTCCTATATCATTTTCTTAACACTTAAATATAAACTATTGATTTAAAATTAAAAAAAAAGACCTTTTTATTCTTTTAGAAAAGTTTTTTAGTTGATTTAACGCTTAAATATCAACCATTAATTTAAAATTACAATAACATGATATTTTTATACTTTTAGAAAAGCTTGTTAAGATATTAACCTCCATATATAAATATGAATTATCAAGAAAAAAGAAACAGGTTGAAAGGGAAAAGTCTGATCGTTATTACTTTTATGAACATCCAAATAAAATTACGAACATACAAAATTGAAGATATCCTGAATTTCTAATATTAACGAAATGCACCGATATGTCTATCAAACAAACAATATAAATTAACGACTAAAAAACAATTAATCAAATAAGTAATAATGTTACCAATGAGGCATTGCCTCAATCGTACCCCAAGATTTTGTCAAATAAGAGGTCTTGTGTTCAAAACTCCCCCCTAGCAAAATAGGGGTCTGAAAGGAGTCAGAGGGTTTTCCTAGTGGGGTTTCATACTGGGGTGTTTGTGGTGGCTCATGTGAGGTCTAGGTAACTAGACCTTGGTGACATGACCTGGAAACAGTGGGTTCACACGATTGAGATCTTCATCGTTTAAAAATAAATAAATAAATAAGTAATAATGATATACTCATAACAACTGTGGAATATTAAAACATAACTTACTTTGTGCACATCAAAAACTCCCTAAACTGTGTTTTTTATTATTTCTCCATTCACCTCGTTGTTTTCTCCCTAAGATTGCTTATGCCACATGTCTCTCTCGTTTGGATTTCGAAAGTTTTTTCTTTTTGCTAAACATTTTGCTTGTAGATCTATTCATTTGAAAACCAATAAACGTGTCTTTCATTTGAATCTTGAAAGTAATTACGTGTTAGCACATAATTCCACAGTAAAATTGATTTAATTTTTTATTCAACTATAATATGAGTCACATAATTATTTTCAAAATTTCAAATAAAGGATGTCTAAAGATTTTGTCTCTATGATTGAATTTCACATGATGCAATCCTATTTTTTCAACTTTAATGTGCAATCCAATGATGTCTTGTTCTAGTGGTAATATAGAAGTATGGAGGAAGTGATAGAAGACCCAGGTCCTGGGTTCGATTCTTGATCCCCGGGAATTGGTGACTGGTGGGCTAGGGGCTCCGTCCGTCTGGACTAGTGGCCAGTTTGGGCATCATTTAGCTATTTAAGGCCGCGTACGGAGTACCTGACAGTTGATTAGTTGGCCGTTAAAAAAAAAACACATATTTATTTTAAATATTTCAAATCAAGGGTCCAAATAAGCTTTAAGAATTTCCTTTATAACATTAGGTTTTATCTGATACAATTCATATATGTGTCTCTCCTTTACTTTTGAAATTTACAAAAAAAATAATAATAAAAGGATTAAAAAAATATTTTTTTTTGAATAGCAAACATCTGGTCACTCGGAATCACACTGACAAATAGATCGTCATTCTGCCAGAATAACAGAGCGTGATGACCTAACCCACCTGTCATGAGGAAACCTACAATTATAAAAAACACTGACTCAACATAGAGCAATATTTGTTATAGGGAAGACTCCAACCCAGAACCTCTTATAAGAGAAGTCAATGACATAACACTATAATAAAAGCCTTTTAGTTTTAAAAATCTACATGATTAGAAAGAAACAGTTTAACATTCTTTTAAAATAATTGTAAATATCGTAAAGCTTATATTCATTCTTGACCATTTAATTCTTCACTAAGTTTCTCAAACTTATCAGCATGATATTTTAATTTTTAATTATAATAAAATTATTCATTGTTGTTGGATAGACATGACTCTATGAGTCTAAAATTCCACTTGTCAAATAGGTTCGATTATGAGGCCAAGTGGGCAAGTGGGTATGGATTAATGATTGTACCTAAAGCATGAAAGGTGGTACATTGGGAAGCCATTGCTATGATGTTGAAATAAGGCTATCCGACCATAAACCAGCTGCATTAGACGGGCATTTAAACCAATTTACTGGTATTTGTCTATTGTCACATTATGCATCCACCGTTTTAAATTAAGTTCACATATAAATAATACCAGGGACGCGATTGTGAGAGGTTGGCAATCAGCTGACCCCACACACAAAATTATTATGTTAGTGCCTTGAAAATCCGGGTGATGGGGTGTCATGCCTCGGTCGACACCATTACAAGGCTGGTGTGACAGTGAACGCCTGATGGTGGTCACAAGTGTATGTGAAGAGTGGAGATTAGATCGTATATTTAACATTAAAAATAGGAAGTTCATGGGTTCATGGGTAGTCACATGCTAAGTCCGCCTATGCTCACTTGTGTATCAAAGTATTTACATCTCTCATGTTGGTCATAAGACCAGTCGGTAATGGGTGCCTAATGGTGACGTTCACCATTTTTTTTTGTATATCAAATTGGATGAAACTACAGCAGTGGATTAGGTGAGCAATGTCATGTATACCTGACAAAATGGGCATGTTGAGTTGTGTTGGGTAACGGATAATAACAAGTGCGGGTCAAGATGAGTTTTAAGGAAAATCATTTTGGGTTCAAATGTGTCGCTTTAAAAAATATTAATTTAATTAAAATTAAAATGAGTTGTAATAAAACAAATACTTTATTTGAATAATTTTAATTTTATGTTTTTTTATTATCTATATTATTGATATTCTTATTTGTGGGTGATGTAATATGACGCATATGTGAAATGAAAGTAAAAGTGATTGTTAGACATAGTTTAACGATAGGAGTAAGAATGTTTGAGATTTATATCAATTATTTTTTCAAAAAAAAAAATTAATAATAATAATTATGACCATATAAATATCCTAAACAACTTGTATATATTTTCACGCCTTTAAGGATCTAACATTTACATCCTTATCTCCTTCAGTCACTGTTTATATTATTTAAAAAAAATAATAATAATTTATCATCTTCGCCAAAAGTTTACGTCTAGTTAAAAGACGAGCTCAAGTTAACTAGGATCTAACATGCATCTTTTAGAAAATATTATTAATTACAAAATATAAGACATCGTTTGCCCAAGTCAACAATTTTTGTACGAAGATTTAGAGTCAACAGTTATTCGTTTATGTATGATCTATACTTTATAATAAAGGAAGATTATTTTGCTGAGGTGTCATTACCTCATTAAATCTCTCCTTGAAAGTGACATGTGTCATTACCATAAAAATTCTTAAATTAATTTTGCCACATGTCAATCACACATTAAATCTAATTCAAGTATTCACAATTTTCAAATATTATTTTAATTCATAAAAATTGAATCCATCCTATTTTTTAGCCATTTGTTGTAAATCCAATTAACCGAAAATTCAAATCAAAAAAATTCAAATATAATAAAAGTTTAATTTTACATTTATTTAATTTTATAAGTTTATATACATATAAATTAGTTTTATCAATCTTTACTAATTCTTTAGTATATTTACAAACAAAATGTCGTCTTTTGAATATACTATTTTGATGTTTTTTAATTAATTTTGGTTAATAATTAATCTTTTAACGCCTTCCGATTGTTAACAAAATATGTGAATGTTAACATATTATGCTATTTTTTTAAACAAGACTTAATTTACCAACATACAATACATATTTTAATATTCGAAGTTACTAACATAATGTCATCTATCTATTATAATAAAAGAAAATGTTTTTGCTCATGTGTCAATACCACAATCAATTTTTCTTAAAATATGACATGTGTCAATCTCACATTCAATTTCAATTAATAATGAGACATATCAATCTATTATTAAAAACAATTTAACAAATAAATCCTATTTTTATGTGAAATTAAGCAAATCCTATTTTTATGGAAACAAGTTTAATTTATATTATTCTTTTAACATTTATTTTAGTATTATTAAAATATATGATTACATATTTATAATATTTTGTTTTGATAAAAAAAATATTGTATTAGTTTAAGTATGTTGGGTTTTTAAGAATGATTTTTATTTATTTCTCTGTAATATACTATGTGCATTAAAATTTTTACAAATTTGAATTTATTAAAATTTTAATTGATACTACGTTTTTATATTAATAATACTTATTATTTATGTTGTATTCTTTTTAACTTGCTTTTTTGATTTTTTTCCTATAATTATAAACACGAACATTATCAACGTGTAATTGTTTGTGTTCTAAACTTAACGACCATTGGCATGCAGTGGCGGAGCTTGGGCAAGGTGAGAGAGGGGGGGGCGGAAAATTTTGAAACCCAGAATACATGTTAATTTTTTGAAGCCAGGGGTGAAACCACGATTTTTAACTAAATATAACATTTCGATCGAAAAATTTACACTACAGACGAAAAAAGAGGGGGGGCAGTCGCCCCCCGGCCCCTATGAACCTACGCCTCTGTTGGCATGCATATAAAGAAGTTGTTGCACACTTTGAATTTGTATTTGTAGTCATACATTTTTAAACAAGTACTTATTTAACATAATGTATTTTAAATAGATTATATTAACTAGTTAGTTAATAATCAAAAAACAAGTCACACTCAAGGTGTAACAAGTTCTCCTTATATGAAAGCTTTTCAAGTATACACTCAATAATTCATTAATCATAACAGAATGGATTTTAAAAATTAATAAATCTTCAAAATATATTCCAGTAACAGTGCAACTAGAATATAATAATAAAAAAAGTTACGAGTAGAAAATAAGGTTATATGACTCAATATATGAGATAAAATTATTTAGAACTTAAAACTATATAATGTTGACCTTTATTTACTACTTGTCTAAGCAAAAGCATGAATAACTTAAAAATATATACATATGTTTGGTTGCAACATACTACAGAAGATTTGTTGCCCAGTTGGTTACGTTTGGCCCTTTAACGTTTTTTTTTTTTTTTTTTTTTTTTTTGTTAAATAAAGGGTGAAGATTTGAGTCTTGACATGTGCATTTGTTTTCCAAGTTTCTTTCTTTTTTCAATTTGGATATAGAATGCTAGGGTGTTCTTTAGGTTTGAAAAGTCAATTCGCATTTAACATGGTCATGATCACACGGTCGTGTAATCATGCAACTGCGCCACACTGTGTGCCATTGTGTGGCGCAGTTGCGCAATCTAGTTATCCAACATTGTTAATCAATGTCACCTTCTTGTCAATATAGTCACAACATTTAAAATTATAAACTAAAGTTTCTTAAAAATCATGTAAAACAATATAGCCCATTTAGTTGTTAGATTGTCAAAAGTAAGCGGTACTAGATGTGCATTTTAATAAAGAATACTTGCAAACAAAGTTTTCAAATATTAGGTGTGGATTTAGGTCTATTGTAGAGCCGTCTAAGCCCAATAAAATAATGCATTTATTTTAATTAAAGTCAAGAGTACTTGAAGTCCTGAAGGCTATGCAATTTAATCATTTATGCTTAAACAATGGAACATTTAATAATTGTTGTACATGAACACTTGTTTTTTTCATTTATTTACATGAATAAAATTGTTCTCATGTAACTAGAATACTAAACATGAACACTTGTTTTTTTCATTTATTTACATCTTCATTTATATTCATTTACTTTTGTGTATTTACGTTTATTCATTTAGATATTTAAAGGTTATATTAGTTTGGTTCATTTTACGAGTTGGTTCGAACTTAAGCTTAAATTTTAGTTTGCTAAAAAAACAGGATGGTTGTATACACCTTAAACAAGAAAAGGTGATTGCAAGCCGATATGATATCACAAGATTAACGTCAAATCAATGAGAATAATGAATTGATTCAAATAGAACATTATTCGATTTGAATCACCGTGTAATCGATGTTATGATTAAACGATTCAATCAATTGAGTTAAAGTTGAAGCTGCTTTAAACTTCAAAATCTCTTCAATGTGATTCAAGCCTAACCTAACTAAAGGTCTCTACAACATATGAGGGGCTAAGGTTGGGGATGAAGATCCTTTCGGTAGGAATGGAGCAGAGGCTAGGGTATGTATTATACATCTATTTAGACCATGTGTTATAAGGTGTAAGGAGGGCTTGACCACCCTCCATCATGCCCTCATCACCCACATCTACCACTACACACATGGGCGTGACCACCCTTTGGTGGCAAGTCGTGAGGGCCTTCATGGTGTGAAGGAGAAGAAGGGGGAAAAGGAGGGGGAGATGAGTGCTTGATAAGGGAATGATGATAACACATGTGATAATAACGTGAAGTGAGAAAGCGTGATTGTGTTGGTTGATTATGTGATGCCTACGTGACGCCTACGAAGGATGGGGGCTTGATGATAGCATATAGCCTTATACTTATATTTATACTTAAAAGGGTAAGATGAAATTTTTTCAGGAAATAAATCAAAAATTAGAATGTCGTTCGATCACAATGTAAATTGAACCAAACGAATACAAATGGGGTGTAACTATAACCAAACAAGTCGTAAAATAAATAGTTAAACAAAAAGATTTTATTAACGTGTTCGTTTTCATATAGCTTTTTAGTTGAAATGTAAAAAAACATAAATGAAACATAAACGAAAAAAAAACGCATATATAAAGGAACAGGCATAAATCAACATACGGATATTTAAAAATAAAGCCTATTAGAAGTAAATATATAAAAGAAACAAAGTCTAAAAACCATTTTCTTTAAATGATTCAATAATATAAATCATTATAGTTATACAAAGTAAGCAACAAATATCCGAAGTCGAATACCATCAGATGATTTTATTAAAATATTAGTTAAATCCAAACATAAAAATGGCCATAAAAATACAAGTATGTAAAAGATGCCAATTAGCACCATCGATAATTAACAAACAAATTTTAATGAATTCGTAAATGAGCAAACACAACATAATCTCAACAAGCATAACACAAAAAGTCCAACACAATAAATGAACGCTAAAATATAGCTAATAGAAGTATTGATGTGAGTTGTTTAAACAATAATCGTATATATGCTCATTTATTAAAGGAAATATATCAACCAGTAGAAATCAAGTTTCATAAGGATTTATGAACACTCCACTCAGCATTTGGTTTGTTTACAAGTATTAAGTTCATTCGTAATACCAAACTAACCTACTATTTAAAATTAATCTCTTTCACACTACAACTTAATTTTTCACACAAATTCACAACTCAATCTCATCCAACATTTAATTAAATAAATTATGGTTTATGAGTATTTTTATATTTTTAAAAATAGTATGTTATTTTGAAACAAGTATGTCATCTAATGAACATATGGTAAAATGACACATAAGAAATAAGATAAAGATTTATATTAAAAGCACACGAAGTGGAGGTAAATTCGTCCAAAATAAATTACATAAGATTTGTAAAAATAATTATACAAATGAATAATGCACGTTAGTTATAATATGATAAATCATGCAAATTATAATTATAACAACACAAGTTACAAGTAACCACCCATGTTATAATAATAATCATGCAAGTTATACGACAACACATTGAATTTTTTTAAGTTGCTTAAAAAAATATAGCAATACTATATTCAAATTGTAAAAATTAAATACTTGATTTTATGGTGTAATTTTAGAAAAATAATGTCGTATGAAAATTTATAAAACACGTTGTATCCTATATATTTTAAACCAATAACAAGTAAAAAAAATTAAATATGAAACTTATGGAAACGATAAGTCGATACCATCTGACATTTTCATGGGTTTTGATTTGGGCCTTTGTATAGAAATTGGAACCCAAGATGATTTCATCTATTAATTCAACCAATATTTGTACACCAGAAAAATATTAAAAAGGAAATAACAAAATGCTCTCCTAATAATCAGGAGAAGCTCAACGGGTATAACAATCAAATATATGGCCAAAAATAAAACATTTCAATACTCCCCCTCAAGTTGGAGCGTGTAGGTTACGAACACCCAACTTGACAAGTAATATTTGCAACTGATGAGAACCAAGTGGTTTAGTAAGTAAGTCTGCAATTTGTTGCTTCGAATCAACATGCATAGGAATGATTTCTTTCGACTCGACGCGTTCACGGACAAAATAGCAATCCATTTCAACGTGTTTCGTTCGTTCATGAAATACCGGATTGTTGGCTATATGTCGCGCAGCTTGGTTATCACAAAATAATTGTGTTGGAGTATCTTGTGGAACTTCCAGCTCTTTAAGCAACCAACGAATCCATAGTATTTCACTGACCGTCGCTGCCATAGCCCTATATTCTGCCTCAGCCGATGACCGAGAAACAACAGATTGTTTCTTTGATTTCCAAGAAATGGGTGCTCCCCCTAGTAAAACTAAATACCCGGTTCTTGAACGTCTACTAAAAGGGCATCCAAGCCAATCTGCATCGCAATATGTAATGAGTTGCATTCCCCCTTTCTTAGGCAACAAAATTCCTTGTCCTGGTGTTGTTTTCAAGTATCGTAAAATTCTATGCACGGCTTCCAAATGATTCTTTCTAGGATCCGCCACGAACTGACTAAGAACATTCACTGAGTAGGCTATGTCAGGTCGCGTGGCTTGTAAGTAAAGCAAACGACCAACAAGTCTCCTATATTGACTTGCATCGACCTTATCCTCTTCATCTCCTTTGTCAAGTTTCAAATTTTGTTCCATTGGGAACGAACTTGAGCGTGATCCTTGAAAACCGCTATCTTCAAGTATGTCTAGGGTATATTTTTGTTGACTGAGGACAAGACCTTCGGACGTTCTAGCAACTTCGATGCCCAAAAAATATTTCAAGGAACCAAGATCTTTGATGCTGAATTCCTTATCAAGATGAGACTTCGTATGATGTATTTGCTCGATGTTGTTTCCCATGATGATTACATCATCAACATAAATCAATGCTACCACAAAAACATTCGAGCACTTGTAGATGAATAAAGAATGATCTGATTTTGACTGTTTGTAACCCAGTCCAATCAATGATGTGGTGAACTTGTGATACCAATTCCTCGACGCCTGTTTCAAACCATAGATGGACTTCTTGAGTTTGCAAACTCTTGTGTCATTTTCATTGACAAATCCATTTGGGATTTTCATGTAAACTTCTTCTTCTAAGTCTCCATGTAGAAAGGCATTATTGACATCGAGTTGTTGGATTTCCCATCCTCGTTTAACAGCTACGGCCAGAAGGGTTCGAACGGTAACAAGCTTGGCAACAGGGGCAAAAGTATCATGGTAATCAACTCCTTCCATTTGCGTATAGCCTTTAGCTACGAGTCTCGCCTTGTACCTTTCTATTTCTCCATTCGGTTTGAACTTTATCTTATATACCCACTTGGAATCAATGGCTTTCTTCCCATTCGGGAGTGTTTCAAGCGTCCAAGTTCCATTCTGTTCAAGAGCTTGGATTTCCTTTTTCATTGCTTCTCTCCAATGTTCACTTTGAGCTGCTTGTTGAAAGTTCTTAGGCTCATCGTGAGAGTTGATGGCCGACAAATAAGCTTTATGAGAACTAGAAAAATTTTTATATGAAATGTAATGGGCAAGAGGATGTACCGTAGAGGATTCCTGATTAGAGACGGGTTGCGTGCGACCAATTGATGGAGGAAGATTTACTTCATAGTCATCCAAATGCTTTGGTGTAGTTCTGATTCTTTTTTCTCGAACCTCTTGCTCTGTTTGAGTAAAAATCCCTTCATTATGTGGCTCATCATGGTCACTTTGCATGGTAGTGGCATCTTGTAAATCTTGAACTGTAACTTCTTCTTGCATGTCAGTGTCATCATTACCACCTTGCATGGTGGTCCCATCTTGTAAAATTTGTGTGTCATGATCGCCCAAAAGTATTTCTCCTCTGACATCAAGTTCAACCTCATCTCTTCTAACTCCCCCTGTCTCGTTATTCACGATAGATGGATCAAGGGATTGTTGGGCTGGGTCCACAAACTCAAAAATCTCTGGTTCTTTAGTTTTTAATTCTAGCTTAGCCCAAGGAAATACCTCTTCAGCGAATCGGACATCTCTAGAAATCACCACCCTTCTTTGCGCAAGGTCATAAATCTTGTAACCCTTCGTTCCTGGTGGATAACCTAAAAATACCCTCGGTTTGCCTCTTGGTTCAAACTTGTCCCTGCTTGTCTCAGTATTTCTATAGTATGTCAAACAACCAAAAACCCTCATGTGCTCATATTCAGGTCTTTGTTTATAGACCACTTCATAAGGTGTTTTGTTGCCAATCGTTTTTGTAGGTAACCGGTTTATTATATATGCAGCAGTCAAGATACATTCCCCCCAAAACATCGTAGGAAGACTAGCTTCGAACTGTATGGCTCGTGCTACTTCCAAAAGATGACGGTGTTTCCTCTCTACCACCCCATTTTGTTGTGGAGTGTGAGGACAAGTAGTTTCCAAGATGATTCCTTGTTCAGCATAAAACTGATTCATTTGGTTTGAAACAAATTCACCACCATTATCACTTCTAATCCTTTTAATACATTTTCCAAATTGGGTTTTGACCATCGTATGAAAATGAATCAAACAAGTGCTAGCTTCATGTTTTTGTTTGAGTAAATAAACCCATACCGCTCTACTATAATCATCTACTATAGTTAAAAAATAATTTGCGCGTGTAAGAGACGGTCTTCTATATTTGCCCCAAATGTCACAATGCACCAAATCAAAACAATCACTTGTTTTAATAAAACTAACCGGAAAGGGTAAACGAGTGAACTTAGCCTTGTAGCAAGAATCACAAATTTTGTTTTTAAAATCCAAAGTAACCCCTTTGAGAATACTAACATGAGACAGCTTTATGTCAGAGGCATGCCCAAGTCTTTTGTGCCACGCATCGGTGGTCACCATCATCGCACGTCTATCTTCTCTTATTTCCTCCATTCGATATAATCCTCCACGACAGTTACCCGCTCCAATCAAGCCTCCCTTATTTAGATCTTGTAAGACAAAAAAGTCTGGGAAAAAAGTTACGGCGCAATTGAGATCCTTTGTTAAACGATTTACTGATAAAAGATTGCAAGTAAAATTTGGCACAATGAGAACCCCTTTAATGTTTAATCCTCCTTTTAAGACAAGATCACCTTTTCCCTTTACGGGAATGGCTTCCCCGTTGGGGATAGTGACTGGTTTCTCAAATACCCCTGTATTTATATTTTCAAGCAAGTTTTCTTGATATGTAATATGTGTAGTTGCACCTGAGTCTATGATCCAATCACAGTCCTTATTTAGTGTACCTGCACCATTAGCAATATTAGGTGTTGTAATATCTTCTTCTTCTCGGTTTACAGCAAACAATCTCAAAAAAAATTGATATTGCTCATCACTAATCCCCTGTATAGGACTAGAACATGCATCCGATTGGCTCCTATTTACTTCTTGTTTTTCTTGAAGGGGGGTTTGAAAAGCAGCCGGTTCTTGCACCGATTTCTTAGGATATTCGGAAGCGTGTAGATAGTATGATGTGGTAAGATCGATGTCCTCCCCATCGTCACCCATGTTTAGCCGATTAAGATTTTGATTAGGAACCTTTGCTCTGGTACCATATAGAAATTGGAACCCAAGATGATTTCATCTATTAATTCAACCAATATTTGTACACCAGAAAAATATTAAAAAGGAAATAACAAAATGCTCTCCTAATAATCAGGAGAAGCTCAACGGGTATAACAATCAAATATATGGCCAAAAATAAAACATTTCAATACTTTGTGACGACCTTGTGGCCCTTGTCATTCAATTTAAGTGATTTCTGATTTATTTTTTTAAAGCTTTTGAAGCCTCAACCAAAGTGGTCTTATGGATTTGATTTAACATTAACACATACTTATACGTTTAATTTTCTTTTGATTAATTTTTTTTACTTGCTAATACTCAACTATTTGAAGCACCCTGACAAAAGGTTCATCACTCATCAGAGAGCTGCATGTAATTGATTCCACATTTCCACGTGATTTAGGAGGAAACCTATAGCTTGAAGAAACTCTCTGACCCAATCTAGAGCATTTTGATTTAGACAAAACTCGTACCTAGTATCTTTTATTTGAGAAGTCATGGAAGTATAATAGAGTAGAAGCTCTAGTTCCTTTTTGAATAATAAGTGATGAAGATGAGGTAGAAATAAAGGTAGGCCAAGTGAAGTGGCCAACCATGTTCTTTGGTGGGCCTTTAGTGGGCCTATTCGTACACAACAGCTAATCATCCATTGCTTCCGGTGCCTTCTTGTGGGCAATAATGGACCTTTTTCATTTTTTTTCACAACGGTTTTACCGATTTAGGCTTTTAGCCCGCTATTTTATATACGATTACACTAAATCAATAACGAGTTTTTTCCGAAAAAGTTGTTAGATAGAAAAATTATTTATCAAATTAGGTAATTTTAAAAAATATTTATTAAAATGGGTGGTTTTCATGCATTTTTTTTCTTTTAACAAATTTATTATAGTTTCTTTAACACAACACATTATCGTTTTCTATTTTTTTTTCATTCAACTCACTTTAGTTCTATTTTTCTTATAACTTCTTACAACACTTTTTATTGCTCGTCTCGCTCAAATTAAAATTGTATTTAATATTACATATATTTTGTATTCATTTTTAAAAGAATATTTTCATGCATTAAGAATATATTAATATTAAAAAACACCCTAAAAATTATTATTAAACATTAAATTTTCAAAAACAGTTTTTAAAACAAAATTTTTATAGAAACAAATTAATGTATTAAGAAATATTATTATTTAATTAATTAAATATTAATTTAGAAAAAATTTCAATCATATTTTATGTTAAAAATTGTTTTCTCTGCCATCACAATTTTTATTGTTGATTATCTATTTTTTTATTTAATTTGTGTAATAAGTGTGATACTAACCTAGTTGACAAATAAATTAGAGCTTTTAAATAGAAGATTATAGCATTAAACTTAAGGAAAGCAAATATATGTTAGGGTGACGTAAAATAAATTTGCTGGTAAGAAATTTTTTTTTTTAAAGATGAGATTGTAGGGTCTTAATGGTTGGTTTTTTTGATAAAATCTTAAACCAAAACCTTTAATAACGATTTAATTTTTTTTTTAACGGCATTTGATCTCAACGTGTGAACCACTGTTTTCAGGCCATGTCACCAAGGTCTAGTTACCATGACCTCCGTTGAGACCCCACCACCACCTCAGAAGGAAACCGCACCGGAAAACCCTCTGACCTCTCAAGGACCCCTATTTCGCCTTGAGAGGGATTTGAACCCATGACCTTCCATTTGAAAAGCCATAGGGGTACCACTAGGGCAAAGCCCCTTTGGTTAATTAAAACCATAACTAAACCGTTAAAAATAAATATTGAACCGTCATCAATGGTTTGGATCTAATATGGTTTTACGATTTAAGATTTTTCGATTTGGGAATTTAATCTCGATAAAAATAAAAACTGAATCAAATCAAACTGTTTTTTGGGTTGAGACGGACTAATTACACAAACCCAAATGTATTTACTTTAAATGTCACGTAAATTATGAACCTAATTTACATACATACATAAATACATGTATGTGTGTGCATATTGATATAGTTATGATTTTTTATGAAAGTCGTAAATAAAAACGTTTACTGCTACTTGCCTAATGTTTTCAAAAAACCAGCTGCAAAACTGAATTAATAATTGTTTTGAATGGTTTTACAATTTGAAACTGAACCATCAGCACAGACAAATAAAATTACTTCACTTGTTAAACACATGGGGACTAGTTTTATGGGTTAAGTTAAACTAAATAAGATTCTTAACTTAAAAAGCTTAAGAATGATCTTGAGCCATTAGATCATTAATTAATGATTATGATTAAATCAAGTTGTTGGATAATATTTTGGTAATGACTACTTTTTGTTGAATTTTTATCAAGTTGCCCCACTTTCTTCAAACGTTCATAACTTTTACATACGAAATTATTTTTTGAAAAAAAATATATACTATCAAAACGAACATTTCTTTATCTTCGAAATTAGTAGTGTATTGCTATAGAAAAAAATTGTTTTTTAGTTCATTGTGTCTTTTGTGCAGGTAATTGTGTCTTTTATACATGACATTGTGTTTTTTGTACATGTTATTGTGTCTTTTTTGTTTTTACTCAATGTTGTGTTTTTCTGAACATTTTAAGACACAATGATGTCGCATAATACATAATGTTAAGCAAGGATGACACAATTAAGAGTACGAATAATACAATGATATTTAAAAAGGCACAATTACCTATAATAAAGACACAAAGACGAGTATGTACAATTTTGTACAGGTTATTGTGTATTTTGTTTAGGTCATTGTGTATTTTGTACATGTTCGTTGTTTCTTTTGTATTTTTTTCAATGTTGTGTTTTTTAAACAATTTAATACACAATGATGTTGCATAATACATAATGTTATATAAGAATGAAATAATGACACGTATGAATAACACAATGATATTTAAAAAAGACATAATGATATGCATAAAAGACATAATGATCTGAACAACACAATGATACAAAAACGTTTTAAAAAGACACAATAACAATAATTAGATACAATGAGCTAAAAAAGTTTCATTTTACAACAAAATTATACTAATTTTAAAGATAAAAAATTTCACTTTTATGATGTATATATATTTTTAAAATAATATCGTATGTAAAAGTTATGAACGTTTAAAAAATGTGAGGGGAAAGTGGTTATGATTATATTACCCTTTAACAAGTTTCCCTCTAAAATTTTAAATTTTCCATCTTAAATTTGATCTTATGATCTAATAGTTAATAATCATTTTTAGTCTTCTTAAAATAATCTTTTTAAAATAAGAAGATTATTCAGTTGAATTCGATGTCTATTTTATATCCTTGTTGGTACCAATCATGTAAAAAAAATGGTCTTAGACATGATGGTTATTTTTATTGAGAAAATCTTATAAATATTATAAAAATGAAAATACAGCACATTAACAATTGCAACAAGTAATTTATGAAAGGGCTGTTTTATTTGGACACCCCACTTTTATATTTTTACACCCCTGCAGGTTAATACGGGTCGTAATGGCCATTACGGCCCGGTATTGGGTACAGACAAACATTCCAGAGAATTCCTAGGAATCAGTGAAACATTCTGTGGGACGGGCCGTAATGGCCAGTATGGCCCGTCTTGGCCCAACCTTATTTCTCCAAGCCATTTTGGTTGTCAACCAGTTTTGTAAATGTTGGTACGGCCCGTACTGGCCATTACGGGCCGTCTTGAGTTAATTTATTTTATTTAAACATAATTTACGTATTTAAATATTTTTTAACAATATACGTTTAATACGTGAATTATTTGAACGATATGTGTTATTTATTTTATTTAATCATAATTTACTTATTTAAAATTTTTTTAACGATATACGATTAATACGTGAATTATTTGAACGATGTGTGTTATTTATTTTATTTAAACTTAATTTACGTATTTAAATTTAATTTTTAACGATATACGTTTATTATGTAAGTTATTTGAACGATACATGGCTATTACGTTAATTAAACGTCATAATGTCGCTTTAACTAAATATTTCATTTTCTAATCAGTTTGTTTACGTTAGTTAAAATAATTTAAACAATATAAAGTTTTTGGCGCAAATATTAAACAACACAAACAGAAACAATACAAATGTAGAAAGAAACATACGTATATACACTGTACGGTTTTATATACAAGGAATTAAAATACATAAATACAAAATGAACTACGATCCGGATGGTCCAGTGTCCGATCCGTCGTCTGCGTAGACGCGTGGCTCCGGGAACGGTGGAAGTTGTGTCCCGTCCCGTCGTGCATGCTCTGACGCGACTGTCCACTGGACCAAATCCTCGTACCGATCGAGCCGTCGCTCGATGCGTGCCATCCGCTGGGCCGTCTCGTCGCACCGGGCGGCTATCTGGTGCAGAACGCCTCGAGTGGCTCGGTCAGGCGCACCGCACGGTAAACGTGCGGTGGATGCTGCGGAGGCTCCTCATCGCGCGGCGGTGACAAAACCGGCTCCTCCCGAATCGGCTCGGGCTCCGGTATCGGGCCACCATCCTGCTGCTGTTGATGGTCTGGCAATACAATGACCTGGGCCGGCTGAAACGGGCAGCCGTCCAGCCCAATAAACCGCAATCCCAGACCCGGGATGTCGGCGGCAAGTTTCACAAATTCGCCCATCGACCTTTGAATTTCTTCCAGTCTGCGTCCGAAAAGCTTGCCTTGCAGTGTTTGGCAATATTTTCGTCTATGTGCCACCTACAGAGATATTTTGCGGATTCTGGAAACATTTTACGGCACGCATTCATAACAGCAAGGTCTCGATCTGTTATGATCACACGTGGCTCCATACACTTATTCAACATACTCTTAGCCATCTCCAAGACCCAGACGTAGTTCTCCTCACGCTCTTTGCTTACGAACGCGTGAGCAATACTAAACGTCTGGTGTGTGGAAGTCACGCCAACAATTTGAATAAATGGAAGCCTGTACTGGTTCGTTTTGTACGTCGCGTCCATAATCAGTACGTGCGGAAATGCACGCCACCAGCAATACGATTTTGGATGACAGAAGAAAATGTCTTCCACGACGTTTGTTTCAGGATCCTCCCGGGTATAGTAAACGTACCGCTGATTGTGAAGCATGTTTTCCAGGACCTGCATCGGAGTATCACCGAATTTCTTCTTGTTTTTTAGCTTCTGCTGTAAATTGTATACATCCCTAGGGACGGATACATTTGCAGGGTTATGTTTCTTTATGCTCAAAAGTATGTTACGAGGATCCATGTGTCGCTCGGTCAGATTCTCAACCAGATCTTCTTCCTCCTGAGTGAATCTTCTAACATATGGATGACCCTCTAGATTCTGAGCAGGTTCGTGATTGTGATTGTCGTTAATCACCTGCAATTTACAGGATTCACGAACTTCGTTGTATAACCCTATCAGTTGAAACGGACAACCGATTTTCTTGCTGCCTGACCGTCTAAGGATTGCGATGCTATTGTGCTCGCCACCACGGTCACACATGAGCCAGACTTTGATTACACTGCCTATTGTCTTTGATTTCTTCGTTCTTCTTTTGACTACAATGTAACCATTGTCTACTGCTCTACTTTTCACCCACCCTACCAGCGCTTCCTCAGACATTGTAACACCCAAAATCCATACACGCTTACACGTGTCAAATTTAGGTCCCAGTTAAGTTTTAAATCAAAACTTTATCAAAGTTTAATACGGAAGCGACAAAAATCATTTTACAAGTAATATGAACTTGTTAAGTTACTAATTACATTACAAAATAATCATACATTAGTTTGTATGACAACCCAACAACCAAAATTTCCAAAACGTTTGAATTTTTCAACATACGTGCCCGATCATGAGCTTTAACGCATCTAACTCCGACCTGCAAACACCACATATATTTTCACCATTAGTTCATAAGAACTAAGTAAGATTATCCCCAATGGTCCCCCAACCCAAAAATGGCAAAATACATCAATTTTGATCAAGGCCGTAAGGTAGGCCGTAGCCTACTCTCTCAGGGCCGTAAATCAGAAAGTTCAGCTACCCCAGGCCGTAGCTTATGGTCCCAGGGCCGTAGCTTATGGTCTTCTGCACTTTGGTGCAGAAACTTCCAGTTTTGTGCAGTTTTGACCCATCCGAAGACCCGTTTTCGTTCTTTCACTTTTCAAAGTGATTTCACACATCCAAAAGGTCCATTCAACCATATTACTTGGATTCAAATCATCAAATTACATCATTTCATATCCAAACATAATTGGACATCAAATCCTCAAAACGGGTCAAAATTTCTATTTCAAGCAATTAACGCTCTGACCCTTCCAAACCTATTTCCATCATCCATATACATATAATATGGAGTATTATCATGTTTGGATCATAATATAATGAATTCAAACATAATTTGACACCAAATCCATCTATGATGAAATCAAGACCTCAAAATGGGTCAAAGTCACCACAAAGGGTTTAACCCTCCAACTTTCATTCAAATCAATTCAATTAGTTATACCGTTGATAACCAATCATATTTCAACAAAAATTACTATAATGTTCACCCTTAGGTAATTCCATTATATATTTCAAAACAAATTTAACTCAATTAACCAAATCAACTCAATTATCACAATCAAGTGACAATTGATATTCAACATAGTTATGATGTTCTCACTCAAGTACTTCCATCATAACTTACCAAATTTTACTTCCACATTCAAGTGGTGAAGTAATCAACAATTTCAATTCATACTATGATGTTCACACTCTAGTCCTTCCATCATAGATTTCAATCAAGTAAACCATTCATAGGTTTATAATCATTTATAAACCATGATTCTATGATATTCATCCTCCGATACTTCTATCATAGATTTGTCCAATCAATTGTCATTCAATCCAATTACTCAATATCACAATTCACATATTATGATATATAAACGGTTTGACTAAATAAAGTCAAACTTAACAATCAACTCAATTACAATTATGAACTAACAATTCATAATTAATCCAATTCAAGTATGAATTCAACAATTCATAACCAATTCCATTCAAGTAGGTATTCAACCACTCATAGTCCATTCAACTCAATTAGTGGACTACACATAATTACAATCCAACTCACTCAACCAATCTATATCTATGAATTTATCAATTCATAGTCAATTCAATTTAAGTATTAGAATAGCACATCAATTGACACTCGATGTACTTGCAACTAATCACAATTCAAGCACCACATTAGATATGCACAGTTTGACTAAATAGGTCAAACTGCCCAAATCAACAAACAACACTATGAACCAAACCATCCATAGTCAAACTAATTCAATAAGTAGACTATTACTACTTCACATATATGGTGTTTAGCAAGTTAGATAACTTACCTTAGCACTAGGATTAGAGATTAACAAATTGTGATTTGTCTTCTCTTTGACTTTCCTTTGCACTTCCAATACCACCACCTATTTCACATCAAATTTCAATTCTCTTAACTATCATTCTAGTTAAGATTTACATTGACTTATCTAAGTCAATTCATCGACTATCAAATTCTCTATTTTACAATGATAATCACTTCAAACAAGTTTCATGATTCACTTCACCAACTTTGACTAAAAATCAAACTATCGGCATTTCAACAAACACTTTGTGTGCATCATCCAATTTCACTATTCTTGTTAATGTTTAAACATTAACCAATCCCACTCATAATATCCAAAATCACCAATTCATCCTTTTTATACAAAGATTAATCAAAATTGATGCATAACACACCCAAAACCATGATTTAATCATCTTACTAGTTATCAACATAATCATATGGATTTTCTCCATAACTTCTCAAGATACCCGAATCCCATACAAATCATTCTCAACCAAAATTGATAATAGCTAGTAGTTTGATTGTTTCAAACTCATAATAAACATCCCTTCACGTTTTATAACTCATTTAAACAACAAATTTCAAGATTTGAGCAAAACCCATATCTTGTTCATCTCAAGAAATCATGACTAACATCAAGAATGAAGTTAAAATCACTTACAAGATGTTAGACAACACTTATAGATAGGATTAGAAGCTTCAATCTCTAGTTTTGACCACCCAAACCAACGATTTTGGAAGCTAGGGCTTGAAGCCCTTTCTTCTCTTCTCTTCTCTTCTTGTGTTCTCCAACGTATGAACACACACACACACATATACTAGATAAATATCTAGTAACTTTGACTCTAGTCAAAGTTTTATCACCAACTTCTAAGTTTGAGAGTTTGGCAATTTATATCCCTCAACTTAGTAACCCACATAACCAAGTTAACTAACTTAGTTATTTGATTTAACTTACTAACATAATTCAAATACTAGTTAAATATATATTTAACTTACAATTTCACCCGTTAAATTATATTATATAATTTATCAAAACGGGTCGTTACAAATCTCCCCTCCTTACAAAGGTTTCGTCCCCGAAACCTGTTTACACATCAAAGTAGATGTGAGTAAGATTTCATTATCTCACTCTTTCTCTTCTCAACATAATTCAATCTAGTATCAATTTCAAATTCATGAATTAGTATATAAGCGGATTCATCCGCCAATTACTTTCTCAACTACAACACATGCTACGTAATCACTCAATAGCATATTCAAATTAGTCTTCTTAAAGACTTTAACTCCTCCTAACATCGCATAGTTCATACCCCAACATAGCTCCAATGGAAACTATAAACAACTTACTATTTGAGTTTACTCAACTAATTAGAACTCAAAAGTCATCATTCAAACCTCTATTATCACGCATCATTGTGATTAAATCTTTACTTATTCTCAAGTCCTATTACTTGAGTTATCATCTTCCCATCCATAGTTTGTGTAGTTTGACTTTTTAAGTCAAACTTTGATCAAATCAATTTCTACACATTTTGTGAATCATATAACTCTATACATGCATTGTTCCCTTACACATAACTATTGCATATCAATTAGCTTTCTTAAGTATTTCATACATATATGAAATCAACATACTTAAGATTTGTATATTAATCCCCATAACATGTTATTTGGTTTGACTTTATTAATTCAAACCACATCATACACTCAAGTGTATTTCTATACACCTCTCATTTGAACAATCTCCTAATTATTCATTCCATCATATGTATAAATATCATTTATACATATCTTAGGTATCCTATTTCTTTATAAATAGGCATAATTTTGACTTTTTAAAGTCAAACATCACATAAAGTCAATTTGACTCACCCAACAATCATATAACTTATCATATGAATTGTTCCACTTTTTAATGATCATATGGTTAATTGGTTTGATTTCTTATCTTCACCAACTTTATATACCATATGATTAATTCCACTCATATCATACATACTACTACCATCAATTATTCACATAATCAACTCTTTACACATAACCATTTACTTTGACTTTTATTAGTCAAACATATATCTTATAACCAAATGATACAAATCAAATTTCGATTAGTAGGCTTAACCTACTATACATATATAGTTTTTAGTAAGTTAAATAACTTACTATTTCATATATGGTGTTCTCCCTCCGATACTTCCACCATATAATACCAATTAATTCAACATTTCATACTAATACACTCAATATATTAGTATTTCGTTTTGCTTGTTACCAATGGTTCATGTGCACTTAAATCAATAAAATCAAGTAGTTATGAACCCAAGAATTTTCATAACCAACTATGACCATCGCCTTTATGGGATGTTCAATTTACAAATTTCAAAGCACTACTAAACACTTATCAAGTAGTTATTTAATCAACACAACAATTCTTGCATATCGATATATACCAACCAATACGGAGCTTTAGCAATTTGCTTTGCCCCTAAAACTAAATCAATTTATATGATACAACCAATAACCAATTCAATGACTTAAATGAATATGTACCACAAGTATTTACCACAAAATCACATTATGTCTATACTTGTTTCTATTATCCACCTTTCATATTCATTATGGTTTTCTTCACTTATGCATAATATATCAATTCTTGAAAGTCCAATGTTATATAGATGATGTTAACAGGCACTGATTATTTTAAAATGTCATAACCAGTTGAAAACATCAATATAACAATGAAACTATCTTACACAACTCTATTTGTATTCTTTAGTGATTTACTAAGGTATTAAACCCATATCACGAGATGTGATTACTCTTTTTCAACTCATGATAATGGTATCACATACAGAATACATCAATCATTTATATCCTCATCCTATCACACAAGGATATTTCAATTCAAGAAATTCACAAATTTCTTATTATACAAATCAAATAATCACATCAATCTACAAACATGTGTTAGCTATAGCTTCTTTCATGTAAAGCATAAGCAACTTTCACAATCACATGTTTATAATAACAATTTCATCTGTTATGACACTTATGTCAAAACATGAAATAGTGTATAACAACACCAAGTGTTGAAACACTTCATTTTACTTAAGGCATATCAATCCCATAACAATTTAAATTTTAAATCAATAATGACTTACGACACTTATGCCAAAACGTACAAGTCATTTCTCATTCTACCTCATCTTTCACCTAAGTTTATAACCAACATTTTCTTGATGCATCGAATAAAGTTATGTATAGGGTATACGTAGGGCATATGCCTAGCCGTCAACCCACCACCTCTTCAATACATCATGATCATGCATTGGCTAATATCTTTGGTTTCAAACAATTTCAATCACATAATCATTTTCACATGTCAATGCTCAAATGATTTATTAGGTATATTAACATATACTTGCATCCCAAATGTCTTTAAGGATAATCAAAGTATCCTAAGACATATATCATCACTCAACTATTGTCAATTTTCAATTCTTTAGAACTCAAATTCTAATTAAACATAGCATTACATATAATCATGTAATCAACTTCTCACAACATATGTTTTCAAAAAGAGAGGTCCACACCTTTGTGGATCATTCACAAACAAACATCACGTCTAAATGACATGTTTAATTACTTGCATCAATAGGCAAGTCAATGGGTCATAGTCTCCTATAATAACATATTCAAGTATACTATTTCGTATACCAACCAACTACTTAATTTAACAAGTAGTTTCATAAATAAGGGTCCCTCACATATATGGGTCACCCCAACACAATCAAATCAATAAGTAGACACTTTCTACTACAATTACGTGATGTTATAATGATTTGGGTGAATTACAAACTTAATATCTCATAAAATACATTTTCAACCAAACTATTTTCAAATTTATGCCAACATTTGGTTAATAAGTTCTTTCACCCCAAACCATGTCCATCTTTATCAATTTCTTTCCGCATAATTGCGGATTATATCAAACGCCACTCCCCCGTGGTCTTACAATAAATTGTTTAACCAATATTTAAACAACAATTGTATAAAATCATATTTACCCAATCAATCATTAACAACATTATCATGTTGTATTGTTTACATCATAAAGGGTCGTTTTTATTTATTCGACCATATGGTGTAAACAAACACCATTGTCAGTTCATCTGACTAATTTCTCACCCCCATTACCAAAATCAACTCATTAAATTAACCATTTAACCCACCCATTTCGTGGATTACCCCAACGCCACATCAATGTGGACTTACATGTCAAATCAATGCCATTTCAATATGGACTTACATGATAAACCAATGCCACTTGTTTGTGGTCTTACATGACAAATACAATGCCACTCATCGATGGTCTTTCGTAACAAATTTCAATTTTTAACACCACTCAGCATGGTTTTACATAACAATTTCAATGCCACTAACCAGTGGTCTTACATGTTTCACCACACGCATGTGGTTTATCACCCCAATTGCCAATCACAATGGTCTTACATTAACTTTCTCATTAATGTGAATCGTCGACGATTTCATGTGTCAATTAGTATAAAACATATAATGACACTTTCACAAGTTATACAACTATATCGTATTATTCACAATTTCATCAAGACTTATGTTCATAAGTCAACATTCAATTCACAACATCCAAATTTAAGTGCACAAGTGCACACTTTACTACTAAACATAAATGAAGACTTAGTGATCATACAATCACTTTTCAAACCAATTCTTAACACCTTACCTAATTTCAATGACATAAATATCAAATGGTTTCCATAAGATTTCGTTTATATCATGTGTGTACTAATACGTTGGCCAGACGTAATGGTACATACATCATACATTCGTCTCCTTATTTCCTCCATTCCACACTTAGGACAAAGATTTAGGTTCCAAATAATAATTCAAAATCAATTCAATTTCAATATTCAACAATCAATTCAACAATGTAATGCAGAAATTAGATGTGCTAGCCTCATGCATTCAGCTTCATGATCGGGTCTTCGACTCAAACGTTATCAATTCTTATCAAGAGCACAAAAGTTTGAGATCAAGAGTTCGCGACACACTTGATTCACTCAAACCATTGGCTCTGATACCAACATGTAACACCCAAAATCCATACACGCTTACACGTGTCAAATTTAGGTCCCAGTTAAGTTTTAAATCAAAACTTTATCAAAGTTTAATACGGAAGCGACAAAAATCATTTTACAAGTAATATGAACTTGTTAAGTTACTAATTACATTACAAAATAATCATACATTAGTTTGTATGACAACCCAACAACCAAAATTTCCAAAACGTTTGAATTTTTCAACATACGTGCCCGATCATGAGCTTTAACGCATCTAACTCCGACCTGCAAACACCACATATATTTTCACCATTAGTTCATAAGAACTAAGTAAGATTATCCCCAATGGTCCCCCAACCCAAAAATGGCAAAATACATCAATTTTGATCAAGGCCGTAAGGTAGGCCGTAGCCTACTCTCTCAGGGCCGTAAATCAGAAAGTTCAGCTACCCCAGGCCGTAGCTTATGGTCCCAGGGCCGTAGCTTATGGTCTTCTGCACTTTGGTGCAGAAACTTCCAGTTTTGTGCAGTTTTGACCCATCCGAAGACCCGTTTTCGTTCTTTCACTTTTCAAAGTGATTTCACACATCCAAAAGGTCCATTCAACCATATTACTTGGATTCAAATCATCAAATTACATCATTTCATATCCAAACATAATTGGACATCAAATCCTCAAAACGGGTCAAAATTTCTATTTCAAGCAATTAACGCTCTGACCCTTCCAAAACCTATTTCCATCATCCATATACATATAATATGGAGTATTATCATGTTTGGATCATAATATAATGAATTCAAACATAATTTGACACCAAATCCATCTATGATGAAATCAAGACCTCAAAATGGGTCAAAGTCACCACAAAGGGTTTAACCCTCCAACTTTCATTCAAATCAATTCAATTAGTTATACCGTTGATAACCAATCATATTTCAACAAAAATTACTATAATGTTCACCCTTAGGTAATTCCATTATATATTTCAAAACAAATTTAACTCAATTAACCAAATCAACTCAATTATCACAATCAAGTGACAATTGATATTCAACATAGTTATGATGTTCTCACTCAAGTACTTCCATCATAACTTACCAAATTTTACTTCCACATTCAAGTGGTGAAGTAATCAACAATTTCAATTCATACTATGATGTTCACACTCTAGTCCTTCCATCATAGATTTCAATCAAGTAAACCATTCATAGGTTTATAATCATTTATAAACCATGATTCTATGATATTCATCCTCCGATACTTCTATCATAGATTTGTCCAATCAATTGTCATTCAATCCAATTACTCAATATCACAATTCACATATTATGATATATAAACGGTTTGACTAAATAAAGTCAAACTTAACAATCAACTCAATTACAATTATGAACTAACAATTCATAATTAATCCAATTCAAGTATGAATTCAACAATTCATAACCAATTCCATTCAAGTAGGTATTCAACCACTCATAGTCCATTCAACTCAATTAGTGGACTACACATAATTACAATCCAACTCACTCAACCAATCTATATCTATGAATTTATCAATTCATAGTCAATTCAATTTAAGTATTAGAATAGCACATCAATTGACACTCGATGTACTTGCAACTAATCACAATTCAAGCACCACATTAGATATGCACAGTTTGACTAAATAGGTCAAACTGCCCAAATCAACAAACAACACTATGAACCAAACCATCCATAGTCAAACCAATTCAATAAGTAGACTATTACTACTTCACATATATGGTGTTTAGCAAGTTAGATAACTTACCTTAGCACTAGGATTAGAGATTAACAAATTGTGATTTGTCTTCTCTTTGACTTTCCTTTGCACTTCCAATACCACCACCTATTTCACATCAAATTTCAATTCTCTTAACTATCATTCTAGTTAAGATTTACATTGACTTATCTAAGTCAATTCATCGACTATCAAATTCTCTATTTTACAATGATAATCACTTCAAACAAGTTTCATGATTCACTTCACCAACTTTGACTAAAAATCAAACTATCGGCATTTCAACAAACACTTTGTGTGCATCATCCAATTTCACTATTCTTGTTAATGTTTAAACATTAACCAATCCCACTCATAATATCCAAAATCACCAATTCATCCTTTTTATACAAGATTAATCAAAATTGATGCATAACACACCCAAAACCATGATTTAATCATCTTACTAGTTATCAACATAATCATATGGATTTTCTCCATAACTTCTCAAGATACCCGAATCCCATACAAATCATTCTCAACCAAAATTGATAATAGCTAGTAGTTTGATTGTTTCAAACTCATAATAAACATCCCTTCACGTTTTATAACTCATTTAAACAACAAATTTCAAGATTTGAGCAAAACCCATATCTTGTTCATCTCAAGAAATCATGACTAACATCAAGAATGAAGTTAAAATCACTTACAAGATGTTAGACAACACTTATAGATAGGATTAGAAGCTTCAATCTCTAGTTTTGACCACCCAAACCAACGATTTTGGAAGCTAGGGCTTGAAGCCCTTTCTTCTCTTCTCTTCTCTTCTTGTGTTCTCCAACGTATGAACACACACACACACACATACTAGATAAATATCTAGTAACTTTGACTCTAGTCAAAGTTTTATCACCAACTTCTAAGTTTGAGAGTTTGGCAATTTATATCCCTCAACTTAGTAACCCACATAACCAAGTTAACTAACTTAGTTATTTGATTTAACTTACTAACATAATTCAAATACTAGTTAAATATATATTTAACTTACAATTTCACCCGTTAAATTATATTATATAATTTATCAAAACGGGTCGTTACAGACATAAACTCCTGACATATAAAAACAATAATAAATAGCTTAAATGGATAGCGATAATATACAATCATTAACATTTATGTTTCATTTAATTTACCTCTTTTGTTTCCCAGTTAACGTTTGAAGCCCCCGGCTTTTTTTCATAACCCTCCTCCGTGTAACTTTGTTTACTGTCGTCATACACGAACCCATACGATGCTTGACTGTCAAATCCGACATCAGCGTTAGGTTCAGCATTCAGATCTATCGTGCCGTATGAATACTCGACAGGAGGCTCTTTGTTCAAATCTGGCACGGAATAGTTGAAAAAACTCCCGTCCCAAAACGACATCGTTACAGATATGAATTATCTTGAAATATATTTGAATTTGAAAGTTACGCGTTCGTTTGAAACGATTCATGCTTATATACAAATTTGAAAATCTTCAAGACGGCCTGTAATGGCCTTTACGGCCCGTACTGGGTCAAATCAATGTCCTTCTGTCAAAATTGAAAAAGCAATACGGGCCGTAATGGCCAGTACGGCCCATCTTGATGTCAAATCATTGTACTAGGTTGCAGGGAATGTCTGTACGATGAATAAGACGGGCCGTCCTGGCCATTACGGCCCGTCTTGCTCCCAATCATTGGAACATGTTGTCAGGAGTGAATGTTTGACCGAGGCCTGAGACGGGCCGTAATGGCCATTACGGACCGTCTCAGGGGTGTATTTTTAAAAAAAGTGGGTGTGAGAATAACAACACCCTTTATGAAAACTGTTGCATTAATTACAAAATTAATTAGGTCCTTCCAAAGTGATCATTTTTTTAATGGTTTATTTAGTGTACCTTGAAATCTGATTTATTCTAATGAGACAATGCCCCCCCCCCCCCCCCCCCCCCCCCCCTTCTCTTCTCTGTCTGCTTATGAAACAGAAGGAAAGAACAGCTTCTTTTCTTGTTCTGTCCAACAAGCTTAACATCTCTTCTGTCTGTCTCCTTCCCTCATTCAAAAAATTTCATCACCAAAATGGGTTTGATTTGAATCTTTGACCCGACCCAGATCCTGTTGATTCCAACTTCAACCACAAAAATCTTTTACTGTCTTTGATTTTTCTACCAACCCAAATGAAGAAAAGTCACATTATTATACTTATTGTTACACTGTCTTCTTTTTTTGTTTTATTTGTTATTCTTTTCTTGATTTGTTTATGTGCAAGAAAAAGGTCTGCAGGAAGTGAATCACGGGATAAAGAAGCAAACCCTGAATTTAAAGAAATGGGTGTTGAAGAAACAGAGATGAAAGGGGATTTTATTAGGTTTGAAGGTGGTGAAGATCTCACTTGTTTTGATATATTGGATGCTCCTGGTGAAGTGATTGGGAAATCAAGTTATGGGACTTTGTATAGAGCTAATTTGTTGAGTGATTCAGTTTTGTTATTGAGATTCTTGAGACCAGCTTGTACAATTGAGAAGGTACAAGATGTAATGCATGTGGTACAACTTCTGGGCTCAGTTAGGCATCCTAATTTGGTGCCTTTGTGTGGATTTTATTCTGGTCCTAGAGGTGAAAAACTTCTGGTTTATCCCTTTTACAGGAGAGGAAATTTGGCTCAGTTTATCAGAGGTGATTTCCATGCTCAATCTCATTAATCTTTAACTACATGATTAAAAAAAATTAATTTTCTTTTGAGTTTTCTTTGAAGATTTCAATGAAATATGCTCCACCAATGATAATTTGTTGATGTGCATGATTAGAATAGATTTGGTTTTTACTTTTGGGTTTGCTTTATAAAGATTTAATGAGTGCCTTTTTTCTGCAATGATAATCTTACGAAAAAACATAAAACTTAAAAAATTCATGAAATAAAAGGTGTAAATAGCTCATCTTGGTAGTTGATGTGCAAGCTAGTTTAAAGGGAAAATTACGAAAATAGCCACTTTGACCAAAAATTTAACCAAAATGACCATTTGACTTTTCTATCACCAAAATGTCCATGCCTTTACAGGCGCTGGCGCCCGTATACTTACGGGCGGCCGCCTATATGGGATCCAATGGGATTTCGCCATGTGTCCTACACGGGCGTCCACGCCTCTTAAATCTGACAAACGCCCTTTAAAAAAGTAAGTTGTCACGGGCGTCGGGCCCACACTGACACCTTTGTCACGGGCGTCCGGCCCTAAAAAAATAAAAAAAAAATAAAAATAAAAAAGTCGTTTAAAAAAAATTAAAAAAAATAGAAAAAAAAAAAAAAATAAAAGAGTACAGTCGGACGCCTGTAAAGTACGGTCGGACGCCTGTAAAGTACGGGCGGACGCCTGTAAAGTACGGTCGGACGCCTGTAAAGTACGGGCGGACGCCTGTAAAGTACGGACGCCTGTAAAGTACGGGCGGACGCCTGTAAAGTACGGGCGGACGCCTGTAAAGTACGGTCGGACGCCTGTAAAGTACGGTCGGACGCCTGTGACACGTTTTCCGAAAAAAAGTCTTGGACGCCCGTAACTAGGTTCGGGCGCCTGTGTGGTCGGTCCGGGCGCCCGTTAAGGACACGTGGCGAAATCTCATTGGATCCCATATAGGCGGCCGCCCGTAAGTATACGGGCGCCGGCGCCTGTAAAGGCATGGACATTTTGGTGATGGAAAATTCAAATGGTCATTTTGGTTAAATTTTTGGTCAAAGTGGGTATTTTGGTGATTTTCCCCTAGTTTAAAATGCAAATAGTAATTGTACTGTACAACCATTTTATGCATTTAGGAACTTGTATAAACAAGTTCCTATACCACTGGCACTATTGCAGTATGTGCATTGGTAAAGATCCAAAGTTTATGATTTTCTTGTACTTGTTTCTTTCCACTGGCACACTGTTCATCTGATCAATCTGTAGATTCATATTGCTTTCCAAAAAAATAAATAAATAAATAAAAATACATTAGATCCATGTAATATTTGTTTAATATAACAAGATTTTGTGATTATCTTAAAGATTAAGACTTTGTGATGGGTAGATGTTAGTTAATCAGTATATGGAAAACATAATGGTTTATCAATTTCATATTCTTAAATGACTTGTTGGACCTTAAAAAGTCAAATTTTGGCTCTATTGGCTACAGGAATGCAATTATTTTTTTTTGGCAACTTTCTTCATATTGACAATGAAAATATTCTGAAATTGAGGTGGTTTTGATTGAAAATAATATGCATGTGGTGAGGGTCTGCCGGTTCTTTTTGGTCATCTGTTTAGATCTTTGTCTTTATTAGATAATTATCTTTGTATATTTAAACTCCTTCACATGCCTGCTCATTTAAATACTTGAATTTATCAAATTCGGGCCGACATTTACTTGTAAAGAGTCAAATTGGTAGCTTATTTTAAACACTAGTAACTGATTATTATGACTTGATGATAATTTCTAAAATACAATTCAAACGCCCCTCTTAGATCTTGCAATGTAGATTTGGTAGCTAATGGTTCTTCGATTTTTATTGATCAGATGAAAATGGTGACACTCACAAATGGAAAATCATTTATAGAATATCAATGGGTATTGTTAAAGGATTAGATTATCTTCATACAAGCCTTCAAAAGCCGATCATCCATGGAAATCTCAAGTCGAAAAACATATTTTTGGGAAAAAATCATCAGCCTATTGTATCTGATTTTGGCATACATCTTCTGTTGAATCCAACAGCATCACAAGAAATGTTAGAAGACGCTGATATTGAGGGTTATAAAGCACCTGAATTAACTAAAATGAAAAATTCTACTACTGAAACTGATATCTACAATCTCGGGGTGATTTTACTTGAACTGATTACTGGTAAGGAACCGGTTAATGGGAAAGCCAACCAGAATCAAGATTTATATTTGCCAACCATGATAAGAAATGCAATTGCAGATCATCGGATGTCAAATACATACCATCATGATGTTCTTGAAGATCATAATGGTGGATCAAGTTGTGTCAATGAAGACATGATTATCAAGTTTGTCCAGCTGGCATTAGCTTGCTGTTCTCCTTCTCCTTCTCTTAGGCCTGATATAAAGCAGATTTGCAGGAAGCTTGAAGAAATTGGACGAAAATCTTGAAGATTATGTATAATTTTTGTGTTGAAGTTTTGACATTATGGAGAGACAAAAGGGGTAAAAATGTTCACATATAGGAACAATGGGATGTGAGTTTTTTGCTTAGAGGTATTAAGGACTGAGCCAGGCTAGCGTGACTAAGCTTGAGCTCTACTTGTCTAACTTAGAGAGCTCGAACTCTACTCGTTTCGAGGTCTATCGGCTTGTGAGAAATGTTTTAAACTCAGGTTTTGCTCGTTATTATTCAACTATTTTTCATATGTATCATTATTTTCTATATATGTTTATAGTATAGGGTTAGGCTAAAAAGGGTTAAAACCTTAAAAAGTGTAGGAAGGAATCTTAGCCATTGATTTTTAAGATGAATGGTTGTAAGGGTGCCACCTCATTTGAGAGAATTAAGGGAGAATTTAAGTGGTTGGAGGGGTATAATGAGTATTGTAGCCATTGTTGACTTTTTAACAACTTCCCCCTACTTTTTTTAAACGTTTATAACTTTTTTTATACGTAATTATTTTTTTAAAAAAATTACACCATAAAATACAGCGTTTTTTTATCTTTTCAACGAGTATAATATTGTTATATAAAAAAAAACGACATAAATTGGTGTATATGAATGTTGCGTTTTTATGGTGTTTTTGGGATGATCATATCACTGAACACAAAAAACATCATAAAATGTTTAGCTTCGATCTCATGAATATTCGATCAACATAAACACCACAAAATGTTAATGACATAAACATTATAAAATAGCTTGAAAAAACACCATGAAAAGTAAACACCATAAAACTAAGTTAAAAAACACCATAAAATGTCATGTTTTATTTTCTTTAACACCTGGAAATCATTAACACCATAAAATGCTAACACAATAAAATAATTCAAAAAACACCATAAAATGTACATATACGTTACAAAAAAAAACACCATAAAGATGTTTATGGTGTTTTTGGTGTTCAAAAAAACTATAAGACGCCTTGTTTTAGTTCGTTAACTTCTGAACATCATAAACACCATAAATGTTGACACCATAAATAAGTTGAAAAACACCATAAAATGTTAACACCATAAACACAATAAAATAACTTGAAAAACACCATAAAACGTGAACACTATAAACACAATAAAACATCTCAAAAAAACACCATAAAACTAAGTTAAAAACACAGTATACACATTTAAGTGTTTACGGTGTTTTTAGTTTTTTAAAAGCACCATAAAATGCCCTGTTTGAGTTTCATTAATGTCCGAACACCATAAACACCATAAAATATTAACACCATAATATATCTCGAAAAACACCATAAAACGTGAACACCATAAAACGTACAGATGCGTCTTAAAAAAACACCATAAAAGTCTAGTTTGAATAATATTCGAAAAAAACGCCATAAAAATTAAGACGCTATTTTAATTTTTTTTTAAAAATATATTAATATTATACTCATTAGAAAGATAAAAAAACGCTTGATTTTATGGTGTAATTTTTTTTAGAAAATATTAACGTATACAAATTTTATGAACGTTTAAAAAAATGAGTGAAAATTGCATGTGACTTGCATGTGTAGGTTCATTTTTGGTTTTGACATGTTTACCCTTTGCCTCCATATCCACGTGTCAACATTTTGTGACTTCCTACACTTTTTAAGCTTTTATCCCTTTGTAGAATATCTCTCCCCTATGTTTATATACATTTCTATATATATTTATAATTACGTTTATATTCATACAAGATTAAATTTTAATTATAATTACATATGAATACTTTTAACATATTATTTAAATTATTTAATATTTATGGATGTAATAGACTCGTTTAGACATGCACCTATGCAAGTTTGAGCCTTGAGCCAGTTTGAGGTATGAAGTGTTGGATCGATTCCTTTGGATTAGATGTAAACATGAATACGAAAACAATATTGAAATAGGGATTAGATGAAACCTGTGAATCCAGTGAATGCGTTGTTGATTCCAGACATCGTTCCTGAGATGACGATCCGCTCGGGTTCCCGTTTAGGGTGTACGGTGAGGATGGAGATGAGATGAGAAGGCTCGGTTATGTGGTGTTCACGAGTTCTCTTGAGAATGAGGAGAATCGTGTGTGTGTTATGATGTTAAAAGTGAGTAACCTTGATTAGGAGCCATAAGTCCCATATTTATATACACCCAAGGGGAAACCCTAATTAGGATAAATAAGGATAATTACGTCCATCAAATAATTATCTATCTGTTAGGGGTATTTAGGTAATTGATCTATTTAATTAAATAATCATAAGGGCCACATTTAATTATTTAGTCTAACATTCTCCCACTTGGCCAAGTGATTATTTATTATGAGCATTAAGTAAGTCTGCAGATTGATAATACTCATTTTAGTTCTAAATTGTAATTATAGCAGAGAAATACAGTCATTGAATCAGTTATTCAATTCAAGACCCCCATTAATCATACTACAATACAAACTTAAAACTTAAGTTAGGATCAACTAACGAGTAAGCCCTTTAACGAATGATTTGTGTTATTAGTATCTATATGTCATTAGGCATGCATAAACATATATTTAGAGACAAACAAATCAAATAAGTGAGGAAATTTCATTAATCATAAGTAAGTACATTATGCAATAAGGTCTTTACATAAGCCCATCTTCGAAACATGTTCTTCGAATATTTTAGGTGGGAGACCTTTTGTCATCGGATCCGCAAGCATAACTTTAGTACTTATATACTCAATACAAAGGTTATTTTCCTCAACTCGCTCGCGAACGAACAAGTACTTTGTATCAAGATATAAACCAGCACCGGTCGAACTGTTACTGTTCGAGAAGTTAACGGCTGCTGAGTTATCACAGTAAAGCTTCAATGGTCTAGAGATAGAGTTAACGACTTTGAGTCCAGCGATAAGGTTTCTCAACAACATTCCATGACAGGTTGCATTGTACACTGCAACATATTCAGCCATCATAGTTGAGGTTGTTGTCAACTGCTGCTTATGACTTTTCCATGAGATCGGTCCGCCTGCTAACATAAAGATATACCCCGAAGTGGATTTCTTGTCATCTTTGCATTTAGCAAAGTCAGAATCAGAGTAACCAACCACTTCCAAATTATCACTTCTTCTATAAGTCAGCTTGAAGTCTTTTGTCCCTTGAAGATATCTAAGTACTTTCTTAGCTGCTTTCCAGTGATCAAGGCCAGGATTAGTCTGATAACGGCCAAGCATTCCAGCAATGTAAGCGATATCGGGACGAGTACAGACTTGAGCATACATTAGGCTCCCGACTACTGATGCATAAGGTATCATTCTCATTTGCGCCTTTTCAGCCTCAGTCTTCGGACACTGAAATGAACCGAAGACATCTCCTTTAACTACTGGAGCTACAGAGGGAGAGCAGTGTTGCATGTTGTAGCGTGTGAGGACCCGATCAATGTAAGCCTTCTGAGATAAACCCAAAAGTCCATTGACTCTATCTCGGTGTATTTCGATGCCAATAACGTAAGAGGCCTCTCCGAGATCCTTCATGTCGAAATTATGCGAAAGTAAGCGCTTCGACTCATGCAACATATCTAAGCTATTACTTGCCAAAAGAATGTCATCGACATAAAGGACAAGTATAGTAAAGTTGCTCCCACTCATCTTGAGGTAGGTGCATTGATCCACTTGATTCTTCAGGAAACCGTGCTTTTTCATCACTTCATCAAACTTTAGATACCATTGACGTGAGGCTTGCTTCAACCCGTAGATGGATTTCTTTAGCTTGCAGACTAAATGCTCTTGACCTTCAGGCATAAAGCCCTCAGGCTGTTTCATGAACACGTCTTCATACAAGTCGCCGTTTAGGAAAGCAGTTTTGACGTCCATCTGATGCAGCTCTAAATCAAAATGAGCTACGAGGGCCATCACGATCCTTAAGGAATCTTTACGAGAGACAGGAGAGAAGGTCTCTTGATAGTCAATTCCCTCTTTCTGAGTGAAACCTTTTGCAACCAATCTTGCTTTGAAGCGTTCAATGTTCCCATTCGGATCCAGTTTTGTTTTGAACACCCATTTACATCCTACGGGTTTTACTCCGTTGGGTAATTCTACCAAATCCCAAACATCGTTTTTCTTCATGGAATCAAGCTCATCAGTCATAGCTATCTTCCATTCAGAAGACTGATCACTAGTAATGGCATCATGATAAGAGGTAGGATCAGTAAACTTTCCGGCATCCATTTCAGCTTCAGTCAGGTAGGTAACATAATCATCAAAGTTAGTAGGCACTTTAGGCCTAGATGACCTCCTGAGCTGATTAGCGGGTTCAGCATGGCTGGTATTGTGTTGATGTTGATCAGATGAGGTGCCTTCATTCTCGGTAACGTTTGGAGCAGTAGTGAGTCCTGATTGTGTCGGAGTAGGTGCAGTGAAGTTCGGAGTAGCATGGTGTACAAGAGGAGTAATCGGAGGTAAGTTAGTCGACGAGTGTCTCCCCCCGCGTCTTGTACTTCTTGCAAATCAGAGTCAGGATTTTCGCTGCTCCCACTGACCTTTGAATCCTCAAGGAAATGAGCATGCTTTGTTTCTACAATTCGAGTGACATGGGTAGGACAATAGAATCTATAACCCTTTGAGTGATCGGGATACCCGATGAAGTAACATGTAACAGTTTTCATGTCAAGCTTCTTTAAGAAGGGATTATAGAGTTTAGCTTCGGCAAGACAACCCCATACTTTCATATATCTAAGACTCGGTTTCCTTCCTGTCCAAAGTTCATAAGGAGTTTTAGGGACAGATTTCGAAGGAACTCTATTGAGTATATGAACTGCTGTCTTTAAGGCCTCGGTCCAGAGGAATGAGGGTAAATCAGAGTTGGCTAACATACTGCGCACCATGTTCATTAGGGTTCTATTTCTCCTTTCAGCAACACCATTTTGTTGAGGAGTACCGGGCATGGTGTATTGGTTCACGATCCCCTGGCCTTTACAAAACTCATAAAATGGACCAGGAGCCTGACCCACATCAGTATGTCTACCATAATATTCACCTCCTCTATCTGATCTCACAACTTTAATTTTAAGATCTAGTTGATTTTCAACTTCAGTTTTATAATCTTTAAAAGTTGTAAGTGATTCAGATTTGTCCTTGATTAGATACAAGTACATGTAACGAGAATAATCATCAATGAAAGTGATAAAAGAAGTTTGTCCAGTTATTCCAGCAATGGTGTAAGGGCCACTAATATCGGTGTGAATTATTTCTAATAAATTAGAACTCCGAGTGGCACCTTTCTTAGTTGCTGTTGTCATTTTGCCTTTAAGGCATTTGACACATGTTCCAAAATCAGTGAAATCAAGAGAAGGTAAAACTTCATCCTTCACGAGTCGAGATAAGCGATCCCGTGAGATGTGGCCTAAACGTTGATGCCACAACATGGATGAAGTTTCTAAGTCTCTTTTTCTTTTAGTCTTTGTTGATTTCTCATTAATGTTATATGACAACAAAGACTTAGAGAAATCATCATCTAGTTCTAACTTATAGAGACCACCATCCAAAAGACCAGTACCAAATACTTGAGAATTAGAACTAATAGTAAGTCTGCCATTACCATGAGAAACATAAAAACCATCCATGTCTAACTTTGGTCCTGATACAAGATTCCTAGAAATTTCAGGAATATATAAGGTATCATAAAGTTTAATACATAGACCGGTTTTCATTATTAATTCTAAGGTTCCCACGGCAGCAACAGATAGTTCCTTTCCATCCCCAAGCTTAAGCGTTCTTTGGTTTCTTTCCAGCCTCCGGATTGTAAGGAATCCCTGAGTAGAATTGGTCACATGAACCATAGAACCAGAGTCAAACCACCAAGTATTAGTTGGAACATTTAAATTAAAGGACTCAATTATCATATTAAGATGATTACCTCTCTTAACCAGCCATTCCTTGAAGTTAGGGCAATCTTTTTGCTTATGTCCTGCCTTTCGGCAGAACCTGCAGTAAGGATTGCCATTGGAATTGTTAGAGCTGGAGGATGCACCTGCATTAGACTTAGGGACTTTAGAAGCATCCTTATGAGTATTGTTCTTCCTTTTTTCGAACCAGTAGCCATCAGGTAAGCAACATCAGGTTTTTCCAGCTTCTGACGCTCTTCCTCTTGTACGCACATGGCAATCAACTCATTCATCAACCACTTCTCTTTCTGAGTGTTGTAGTTGATCTTGAAAGCCTCATAAGATGCAGGAAGAGAAGTCATGATGAAGTGGACTAAGAAACCATCACTGATCTCCATGTCTAATCCCTTAAGTTTACGGGCCATGTCGTTCATCATCATGATGTGCTCACGAATGCCACTGACTCCGTCATATTTTGTAGACACCAGTTTCATGATCAGGGTGCTAGCATGCGCCTTAGAGGTTCCTTTGAATTGTTCCTCCACAGCAGTAAGGTAAGCTTTAGCATTAGCCAAATCAGGAATTGCTCCTCTGATGATTGGGCTGATGGAGTTCTTGATAAACATTAGCGCCATCCTATTAGCCTTCTCCCATTTCTCATAGAGCAGTTTAGCTTCAGCAGTGCTCTTGTCAGTAAGAGCAGGAGGTGCAGGTTCTCTCAGGGCGTAGTCAAACTCAGTAATCCCAAGAGTGAGCATCAGCGAATCTTTCCAAGCAGAGTAGTTCGCACCAGTAAGGGTCTCAATTCCCATATTAGGAGCTGTGGATTATATTAGATGAGAAAGAGTAATATACTTAGGCTATAGAAGAACTTAGAGTGATCTATGGGGTAACTTAGATCTAAGGCAGGCATATATAAGGACCATTATAGTAATGAAGCTGTGATAAAGAGTCTACTATAACATCAAATTAATAGACTAGATTAGATTCTACTTAAACAAATGGGTTTCACTTTGGTTAATAACCATTCATTTAAGCATTAGGAACAATTTAGTTAGAAAGTACAATGTGCATTAGGAATGTAACACATCACCTTTGGGCAGAAGTGAGACATTTATAAGCATTATGCACATGTTAAGTTTGCAAACATATATGTAAAACATCACCTTTGGGCAGAAGTGAAACATACATGCTTTTAAGGCAAAATGATGTCATGTGAATATCTAATGTTTAAGGATACACACAAGTAATTGACGATGCTTAATAAGACTCAAATAATAAGATGTAACACATCACCTTTGGGCAGAAGTGAAACACTTGTTACTGAGTTTAAGCTGATTTTTTGTATATTGAGGTTTTGTAAAACATAATAGTTTAAGGTTTTAACAAAACTATTTATTTTATCTCTTAGCCCCCTGATTCGCGGATCGAAATTTACTGTTCACGAAGTTAGTAATGTTCTCGAAAATAGTTACGTATTCGAAAATTGTTATGTACTCGAAAATGGTTATTGTACTCAAAAATGGTTATGTACTCGAAAATTTCGAGTAATTTTAGTTTTTCGAGTACATTTAGATTTCGAGTACTCTTAGATTTTCGAGTACAGTTTTTCGAGTACCTTATTTCGTGAACTTAAGAATTTCGAGTACTGTTAAAAATTTCGTGAGCTTAAAATTTCGAGTACACTAAAATTTCGTGAACTCCAAAATTTCGAGTACACTAAGTTTAAAAAATAATTTCGAGTAAGTTAAATTTCGAATACTCAAATTTTTCGAGTATAATAAATTTCGTATACTCAAAATTTCGAGTACATCAAATTCGAGTACACTAAATTTCGAGTACTCATAAAGACGTGTACATTAATTTCGAATACGATTAAGTCCGAAAATTTTTAGGTTTACGAAAAACGCACCAGATTCACGTTTTTACGAAAAACGAACCAGTTTTAAGGTTTTTCGAAAAACGACCCACTGTTCATACTCGTTTTTGTAAAACGTTTTTGGATTTTGAATCAATTTCGTGATTAGGAATCGATTAAACAACATATTTCTCTGATGCCACATGTTGGATCGATTCCTTTGGTTTAGATATAGAGATGAACATGTAAATATAAATGAGATAGAGATTAGATGAAACCTGTGAATCCAGTGAACGTGTTGTTGATTCCAGACATGATTCCTGAGATGACGATCCGCTCGGGTTCCCGTTTAGGGTGTACGGTGAGGATGGAGATGAGATGAGAAAGCTCGGTTATGTGGGGTTCACGAGTTCTCTTGAGAATGAGGAGAATCGTGTGTGTGTTATGATGTTAAAAGTGAGTAACCTTGATTAGGAGCCATAAGTCCCATATTTATATACACCCAAGGGGAAACCCTAATTAGGATAAATAAGGATAATTACGTCCATCAAATAATTATCTATCTGTTAGGGGTATTTAGGTAATTGATCTATTTAATTAAATAATCATAAGGGCCACATTTAATTATTTAGTCTAACATGAAGGTCAAGCTTCGGCTGGTTATAAAACGGGATCTGATTTAAGCCTTAGATCTGCTCGAGCTCTTAGCAAGGTGATTAGAGGTAACAATTTTTACCCAAATCAAAAGAAATGGGTTGGTTTGGGTAAACAATTGTAGTATAATGGTTGAAATGGGTAACATCATAATATTGAATGGGTTGAGATGGGTAACACTTAAACACAACGTGGGTCGAGATGTGTAACCAAAAAACTATATAAATACAATGGATTCAAACATTTAAGAATGATTCGTAACATATTTGACAAGAAAATCACTAAAAACTATCTAAATGAACTGTTTGATTACTTATAACACATCTTAAGTTAAATAAATTGATGTTTTTTAAGAATAATCCATTTAGACCTGAATGGATTTTGCTTAAAACCCGTTCTAACCCGCACCCATCCTGATCCGAACCCGTTCTGACCCGTTGCCCAACCTGACCCACCCGCCCATTTTTCCAGGCATAAAGGTGATATCGAGCAGCCCTGCACATCGAAAAGGGTTTTGATATGGGTCAGATATGATCTTCAATGCACAAATTCAGAACCTTAATTGGTATTTGGTGGTTGACCCATGCCCGTCTGAGTGGTGCTGCTGTTCTTTGTTCACCAAATCAAGAAACGTAAAAATTGCCAATTATTGAGTGCATATAAATTGATGAATTGTTTTCAATGCACCTGTTAGATATGACAGATCAGTGATACCATTTATTATAATATTTTCTCACACACACACGCAGAGTAATTCCAGTTTATTTTCTTTAAATGTTTGGCTGGCAAAGATGGTTGAGAAGTTATATGGGCCAATCTGTCTACTAGGTGTGCAATTGCAAGTTTTGATTAAATTATGCCAAGTTAGGTTATACTAAACTTATTGATCATGGTGAATATAATATATATTTATATGCTCTCATTAATATGTAACGATATTAATAAGAATAACTTTTTTAATAATAACAATTCTACATTTTTGTTCATATAGGATTGTGTTTAATAATACCCGTATAGAGTTGGTGCATATAATGTATATGTGTCGACTCTCGAAGGCAAAAGTAAGATCACACTAATCTTAATGTTATTTTACTAAATTTTTTTTGAAGACAACGTTAAAAACATTGGACTAGTCGGTTAATCAGACATCATGAGCTATGGGTCTCACTAGAAGCAGTATTTTTATTTCTAAGTGGTAGATGTACAATTGTCTACATTTTACCCTCTTTATATCTTACGTTAGCTTTGCTAATGATACATGCTTTAGTTAACACATCAGCAATCTGCATATTTGTACCACAAAATTCCAAGGATATTTCTTGCTGAGCCACCATATCTCGAACATAGTGATGCTTGATCTCAATATGTTTTGATCGACCATGCATCACTGGATTTTTTGATAAATTAATAGCTGAGTGATTGTCACAAAAAATGACAATAGCTTCATCTTGTTTTTCATCTAAGTCACTTAAAATTCTTCTCAGCCAGATAGCTTGACTGTTAGCAGCTGAAGATGCAACATATTCTGCTTCAGTACTTGAAAGAGCAACTGTATTCTGCTTCTTTGAACTCCAAGTCACAGCTCCACTTCCAAGTGAAAAAACATTAGCTGAAATGCTCTTCCGGTCATCAATTGAACTAACCCAGTCACTGTCAGTATACCCAACAAGTTTAACTGGCACTTTTTGTTCATACCATATCCCATAACCAAGGGTACCGGCCACATACTTTACTATCCGCTTAGCAGCACCAAGATGTAACTGTGAAGGACTTTGCATGAACCTTGAGATTAAACTTACTGAGTAAGATAAATCAGGTCTAGTGTGGGTTAAATAAAGTAAACCCCCAACTAGACTTCTAAACAACACTTCATCAACCTTAGTGGCTTTATCTTCACTCAGTAACTTCTCATTTTGATTCATAGGTGTTTCCTGAACTTTGCATTCATTCATACCAAACTTTGATATTAAAGCTTTAGCATACCTGGTTTGTGATAAAAAAACTCCATGCGATGTTTGAAGCACTTCAAGACCATATCTGACATTTCAAATTCTCGTTCCATACCTTCTTTAAATTCTTTCACAAGTGCTGAAGAAGAACTTGTATAAACTATGTCATCCACATAAAGACAAACATAGATTATGTCATTATCTTTCTTCTTAACATACAGAGTTGGCTCATTGCTACTTCTTTCATACCCATTTTGAATAAAGTACCCATCTATTTTAGAGTACCAAGCTCGTGGAGCTTGTTTCAGACCATACAAAGCCTTTTGTAAGAGGTAAACTTTATCTTCACTTCCTTTTACCTCAAAACCTTCAGGTTGAGTAACATAGATCTCCTCAGATAAATCACCATTTAAGAAGGCCGTCTTTACATCTAGTTGATACAGCTTCCAACCATGTTGAGCCGCTATAGCAATGACAATTTGAATAGTCTCAAACCTGGCAACAGGGGCAAATGTTTCTTGATAATCAATCCCATGTTGTTGAGTGTAACCCTTGACAACTAATCGTGCTTTATATTTTGCAATCTTTCCATCAGCACCAATTTTGGTCTTAAAAAGCCATTTTAAGCCAACCAAATTTTTTCCAGGAGGGAGAGTAACCAGCTTCCAGGTCCCATGCTTTTCAATAGTGTCACACCCCCAATTTCCCACTCGTGGTGTCAGTCCACGTGGGTGTGACGTGGCCAGAATCACAGCTCAAAGTCATATAGAACAACACTATATGCGTTTACAAATCCAAGTTTGACACATACACATAATAAAATAGTTTGCAGCGGAAAATAAAGTTATCATAACATGCAGCGGAAAGATAGTTGTTTACACAGCGGAAATTAAATTGTCAACACATCATTGTTTAAACATAACCCAAAAGTAATTGTTTTTCAAAAGACTGATAACATGAATGCGGGATCCTATGCCCATAATCCCTAATGTGCATTCATGCTCCGTAGTCAGCTAGTTACCTGAGAATACAAGTTAGAAAAAGCGTCAACACAATGGTTGGTGAGTTCACAGGTTTTGATATACATATAGTAATGAAAGTGTGTCATGCTGTTTATCAAATGTTAGTACCGAGCCCTAGGCCCAAAGTGTCAGTGCGTCACTACCGAACTAGACTTGTTTGTCCTTGCCTCCGCTATGCCTCGTATGCATAGCAAGTTAGGTCAGAATTTGCACGGGTTATGACATCCAGTCAACATAGTGCCCCGTGGGGTTAGTCATTCCCTAATGGATCCATCCAAATCTACCACGTTGTTTGTACATTAACGGTAAGACTTTGTGAGGGCTTGTTACGAGTTCAACACTTAATGTTTGTCCAATAAACCAGCATACACAAAAATGTTTGTAATAGTAATAATGTTTGACTTGATGCAACTAGTATTCTCCCCCTATTTAAAAGCGTTTGAAAAGAGTAAAGAAGGGCCGTAAACTCACCTTAGTGAAATGAATGTATGTAAGTGTAAGCTCCTGAATCGTCAAGTAGCACGTCGGTCACCGGCAACCTATAGCGTATACCGTACGTGAGTTCGTGTAAGTGACCGTGCTAGTGTTGGTGTTAGTGCTCGTGTTTGTGCCCAACAACCCTTGGTTGTTCATGTTTGTCCGTGTCGGTCCACAATGACCGTGTTTGCTCGTGTTGGTCCACATTGACCGTGTTTGACCGTGTTGGTCCACATTGACCGTGTTTGACCGTGTTTGTCCACATTGACCGTGTTTGACCGTGTTTGACCAAAGTTGACCGTGTCAAGTCAACGACCCGTTGGTGAACCGTGTGACGGTTGTGAATCGTGTAGCAATCGTGTAAGTGTTTGTCGTGTGCAAAACGCGCAAATCGCGTCTATGGACAACTTACTATTTATAGTAAGTTTCCATTTTTTTAGAAAGTTCACAAAGCATAACGGTTTTAGGGTTCTAACATACTCAAGGGTCCTACGGGGTCATGTTAACACATAGCACATTATCATACAAGTTCATATACGTCGTTTATAGCATGTTAGTGCACAAAAGTTTCCTAAAATGGAAAGTTTCCATTTTTAGCATACGTGACATCGGAAACCATCTAACTTAGCATCTAACCATCATGTTATAACCTATTAGGCCATTTAGCAAGCTCAAATCATTCAAAACGTTCATAAGTTGGTTTTTGTAAAAATAAAGTTACTAAATATAGTAACTTTCTAATTTTTGCATAGAAATGACCATTTAACATTTCTAACCCATTTTTATGCCATAAATCCTTATAATAACCAATCTAATATCATTTTGACATATCAATATAACCAAAATCATCATCAATCAATAGTTCATCACAAAAAGTTTCTAAATATAGTAACCATGTCATAATGACCATAAACATCATCATAATCACATTCCGAGTATTTCAATCATCATATTATCATCCTAAGAACAATTATACATGCATGCATGTCCACCATTTTATCTATAACTCCATTTAGACAAAACAAAGTTTCTATAAATAGAAAGATTGTCAAAAATCATCATTTTAATCATTTTAAGCAAATCTAACCATGAGTACCCATCCTAATATCATCAATAAGCATAACAACATACTCAAGATCATTCCTACCATCATGGATCATACATGCATGGCATTATTTCATCAATCCAAGACCAAATAACACACTTTAATGACTCACATCATCATGGATCGTCATGAAACACATTCTAATCACTCTAGATCATCATTAAACACTTTAAAATCAACAAATCCAGATCATAACCTCGTGCATGTGCACTATAGGTACTTGCATGTGTGATTCATGTATTGCATGTGTGTGTAGAAGTGAAAATAATGCATTTTAAGCTACAAAGAACATCAATCTACCTTCCAAAGCCTCAAAGACCCTGAGATGATGATGAGAGCAGTCACTCGAGCTCCTGGACAGCAGGTTCGAGCAGAAAAACGATGGTGATGGTGGTGGTGTGGCCTCCAACTCCTCTCCTCAAGTTCTTCAAGCTTTAAAGTGGCTTCAATGGCTTCCAATGGCTTTCTAAAGGTTGAAGAAGGGTGTAGCAGAGCTCCTGGATCGGTTATGGTCGGATGGTGGCGTGTGTGGTCGAGAAAAATGATGATAGTAGGTGTTATGATGATCTTGGGGGTTTAAAAAGCTGTTTGGCGACTCTGGCGCCCCAGGCGTAACGCCTGGCGTGGGCGAACCCCTTTGTGCGTTACGCACGGATCCGGACGGACGAGGCGCTCAATTTCTACCCGCGCGCATCGCCTGTCGCGGGCATCTCGGGTCAGGCGTACTGCCTGGCCTGAATTCCAAGCCCAATAAGCTTGTTTTGTTGTTCTGGCCCATTCTTGCCGTTTCTCGACTGTAAAACACCATTCGAGCGTCGTTTAGACTCTATTGGTCAATTATTAGCCATAATTGACTTGTGACAGTGTTTCGTGAAGTTTCGAGTGTTGTGCTACACAATGTGTTAGGCGTTCACCAACGTTCGTGTGTTTTGACACGTGTGCGCTGTTTGTCGATAATTCCACGAATTATCTAATCATATGTCAGTGTTCGTATTGTCGTGCCACGTGTAACACTAAATTAAGCTAGTTCTAGTGTCACGTGTACCTCAAGCATTTAAATAAACATTTAAATAAAATCAAAGCTGACCTGAAAATTACGGGGTGTCACAAATAGCTTCAAATTCAGCTTGCATAGCCTTCTGCCAGACTTGTTGTGAGACTGCTTCTGTAAATGAAGTAGGATCAGTAAACGTTTAATGCAACAATTTGAGCCTCATCTTCTGATAACCCTTCACCATTTTCAAAGTCTTGCATCCATGTGGGTTTTTTTGACTGACGTTTATGTGAAGGTTGAGGAATGGAAGGTTGTGCCGAGGAGGAGGATGGATCAGAAGGTAAAAAAGGTGTTTGAATAGGATTAGGTAGCAAAGTAGGCTGAATAGGATTAGGATTTTCAGTGGGTAAGGAAGGGTTTAAAAAAGTAGGTTGATTTTCAGTGGGTAAAAGGTTTGACTGATGGATATTAAGTGGATTGGATGGTTGAGTGTTTGTAGGGAGACTAGTGGTACTAGTGCTATCATGTTGAACATGAGAATTTTGGGTTGGTACATGCTGTTCGCGTGGTGAAGGGTCCATAATCTCATCTAGATCTGACAAAGGAAATGGGTTTTCATAGGCATTCCTCTGACACATCATCCTTTTCCCATTTCCACCTAGAATTTTCAAGAAAAACAACATTGCGTTTAACAAGAAATTTCTGAGTAGAGGGATTATATAACATGTATCCTTTGCTTTCAGGAGCATATCCCAGGAAAATGCATTTTTCAGCTCTATCATCCAGCTTTTGTCTTTGGTGCACCGAAACATGACCATAGGCTGTACAGCCAAAGATTTTAAGATGATGCACAGATGGTCTTCGACCATACCAGATTTCATAAGGGGTTTTATCTTTGACAGCTACTGTAGTGGCCCTGTTGAGCAAATAAACAGTTGTGGCAACCCCCTCGGCCCAAAAACAGTTTGGCATACTTCGTTCTTTAAGCATACTTCGGACCATGCCCATAACTGTTCTATTTTTCCGTTCCACCACCCCATTGTGTTGTGGGGTGTATGAAACAGTAAGTTCTCTTTTGATCCCATTAGATTCACAAAAGTGATTGAAGTTGTGTGAACAAAACTCTCCACCTCTATCTGTTCTAAGGACTTTAATGTACCGTTCACTTTCTTTTTCAACTAAAGTTTTGAAAATTTTGAACTTTTCAAATGCTTCAGATTTATTTTGTAGAAAGTAGACCCAACTTATTCTTGAAAAATCATCAATCAACAAAAAATAATAGAGACTACCACCCAAGCTTTTAACTTGCATTAGGCCACACAAATCGGCATGAACCAATTCAAGAGGTTTTGTAGCTCTCCATGAATGAGAGGAGTATGGTTTCTGGGCTGACTTACCAAGTATACACCCTTCACACAAGTTAATCAGGTTTATACGTGGGAGCCCATGCACCATGCTTTTCTCAGAGAGTGTTTTTAAACCTTGAGTATGAAAATGGCCATACCTTAAATGCCAAAGTTGGGTTTCAGCATCTTGTGAGGTTGTAGTTGGGTTTGAAGAAGTGTTGACTTGAGAGACATCAACCACAAACATGTTGTTTTTGGCCATTTTGATAGTCAGCAGAGTTGTATTTGACAGCTTATGTGTGATAACACATTTTCCATCATCAAACTGGATAAGATATCCCTTCTTCATTAGTTGACCTACACTTAATAGGTTGTACTCCAACCTAGGAATGTAGAAGACATCATCAAGAAGTTTGAAGCTGCCATTAGATAGCTTAAGTTGGACCGTGCCTTTACCGGCCACCTGTAATTTCTTTTTATCTCCAAGGTTAACTTATGTGGTGACTGATTCATCAAGGGTCGTGAAGCTACTTCGTACACCTGTCATGTGATTAGAACAACCAGAATCTAAAAACCAAAGAGATGGAGATAGAGATTCGATATTATCTGTGAACATCATGAACAAGTGTGGTTGCTCATCGCTTGGGTCTAGCACGGCTGCATCATCGGAAGCAACTTGCGCTTGATTCTCCTCATTGTACCAGCAATCTCGTTGCACATGACCATATTTGTTGCACACACTACACTGTGGTAGTTTACTACGATCAAAGGATCGGCCTCTACCTCTGAAGGATCCACGGTCTCTTCCACGTGGAGAGTTGGATTGCCATTTTCGATTTGAGGCTTGCATAACTTGCAATGCCTGTTCATCGCCTTTTTCTTCCTTCTCTTTTGAGCGGCTATTGAGACGTGCTTCTTGAGATTGAAGGGAACACATTAGTTTCACCGGAGTGAGGGTCGCTAGATCTGTGGATACCTCAATAGTAGGAACAATGAAATCAAAGTGTGCAGTAAGGCTCCGAAGAACCTTCTCAACAATTGTTTGATCGGCAACCTTGTCGCCATAAGATCTCTGCTGAGAGACTATGGCCATAACACGTGAAAAATAGTCACCAACTTGTTCAGTTTCCTTCATGGACAGATTCTCAAAGTCTCTACGAAGTCCCTGCAACTTGATTGCCTTCACCTGCTCATCTCCTTGGAATTCCATTTTCAGGATATCCCATGTTTCTTTGGCGGTAGTGGCTGCTGCAAGTCTGGAGAAGAGTTGGTCATGAACCGCCTGCTGGATAATCGCCATTGCATGTGCATCTTTCTTTATTGTCGTTTTGAGACGACTTTGATTATCATCAGCTTGATTGTACCCATTGTCGACGAGATCCCACAAGTCTCGAGATCGGAGGATGGTCTTCATCCTAATGCTCCAATAATCGTAGCCATCCCCTTTGAAAATAGGGATCGGCGTGGGCTGAGTTTGGATAGCGCTGGTGGGTTCGACCATAGCAGATTGTATATCAGGAATCAAGTAAACCAGTGTGCTCTGATACCACTGATAACCAGTGATATACACAATACTGATATAATAAGAATAAACAGATAGAAGTTTATGATTGATTCAATGAATTGCATGCACATAATGAGCTATATGACCAGCTTTAAATAGAAATCAAACACAACGGCTATAACCCAAAATTAGGAAACAAACTAACAAACATCTGACTTATTAAAAGAAATAAACGAAACAGCTAAGAAACCGGTCAAGTAGTAGACTTCTTCTGCATGGCTTAGTCAGCCACATTCCACGTATGATTTGGAGTATTTTCATCACTTCCAACTATTAGTTTTCTGTTGAGTCAATCCCTATGGTGTAGAGATGATCAATCAACATACGTCCTCGAACACATCACTTTATAGTGAGGGATTTCAAAGGATCAAAGGCTAATGTCATACCAAGTGGCCGCCTTAATTTGAATCCATTCACTGCCTGCGAGTTTCGGTTTAGGAAGGGTGGCTGCTTGATTGATTAATTGTTTGATTGTAAACATAACTTTTCGCATTGTATTAAAATTCTTTCGGAATCTTGCAAAAATTTTCATGCAGGCTGCAGCAAAGCATTAAACCATTGGATGAACTATAAAACATGAATTAGATACATCCCCATTTTTATCATGAATTACATATTTATTTTCAAGATTTCAAATCAATTGGCTTACATAGAATTTAAGGGTTTTCTCTATAAAATCGGCTTTTCACAGGATACAACTCCTATATAATATATTATATGTATATAGGGAGATGATAAATTAAAATTCCACTTAAGTTGAGAAAACCAGTGAAACATGGTACAACTTTCAAAAAATATTCATTTTTTTGTGTTCAGGTATAATAATATATGTTGTTATAAGAAAACTAAAAAATACAAAAAAAATTATAATTTCTTGTTACACATATATCGCAGAATTACGTTTTACATTGTGTAAAAATAAAAACCAAATATTTAACACATATTTAACAAACACATTTAACTTTATTTATTTTTTATAACAACATATAAAAGACAAAAACCGTAAACCGAACCATAAACACTACTAACAAATGTGATTCAAATAAAATTATAAAAATAATGAAAAGTGTGAACATAATCGACATAGATTTTTGATTAAAAAAATGAAACAGTCATCGTTGTTGGCCTTTTAATTAATTTTTTTAATGCAAATAACTTTAAAAATATTCTATTGGATAAAATCCTCTATAAACTAATATTTATCTCTTTAGATTGAGTATATTTATAATAAATAAATAAATAAATCTAACACTGAAATCCAGGGTGTCATGAATCTTTTACATGGTTGGCCTAACTCAATCACCTGTCTAATACAATACATGGCATGTCCAACTCACAAATACCTTTTTATCTCTAGGTATATTTAATGTTAGAATAACCGCCCCTATGTACGTGCATGTAATATGTCACATGTTGTATTCTTGAGTTATCCGAGACCTTTTATATTTTAAGTCTTTTTTTACCACTCCCTCTATACAAAAACTCTATATATGTGGTAATTAAAATTGAGAAAAAAATAAGTGACTAGTGATTGTTGGTGTTTTCACAAACAGTGCTTGTATCGGGCATTTGGAATTTAAAAAAAGTATGGTGAACGCCACCATTATGCGTCTCTCATCGACCGGTCCAACATAAGGAAGGTAAATCGTATGACCCGGGGAAAATTGGGTGGTAACGAACTTTGAACCAAAGCATTTGGAATTAGATACTTCCTTTTGTGGTTATTATTTGAAAGCCAAAAGCATTCCTAATACGATCTCTATAATTATCCGTATCCTCATGAATTTAAGGAGATCATAAATTTCATGAGTAAATTATCGAGATAGTTCTTGTAGTTTGCTAGTATTTTACTTTTGGTCCCTATGTTTCATATGTTACTCATATGGTCCCAAATTTTGCACATTTGTAACAAATATAGTCCTTATATGAGGGTACTTTGGTCAATTTTGTGAGGATAATTTGGTGACTTAAGGGCTATATGTGTTACAAATGTTTAAAGTTTGTGACTATATGGGTAATTTATGAAATTTAGGGACTAAGAGTGAAATACTAGCAAACCACAAGAACTATATCGGTAATTTACTCTAAATTTCATCTATTTATATTCTTGATTCTTCATATAGTTTTTCGTCTATTAGGGAATGACCCACAATCTTATATTTATCAAACCCTATACCTACTTATATAAGACTATCCGCAATGCATAGGGGTGCATTTACTACATGCATCTTAGCCACCACTTCCATATCAGCTTTTTATACATTCTTCTTATATGTATATTCACTTCTCTTTTTAACTCCAACACATCTTTCTCACATGCGCCCATTTGTACAAGTGATTAATGGGCATGTACAAGTAAATTAAGTTTGATTTAATGCGAGGCCCACCACCAACCCCACCAAATGGCTGCATGTCTCTGCACTTCCCCACATGCGCCTACCGATGTCCGCCGTCCTCTCTCCTCCAATCCAATGCGCACCTCTGACGTGCGGCCGCCACATCAACAATGTACACCCCTCTTAAGTGTGCATTGCGGGTAGTCTAAGTGATTACAACATACCACTAGTCCACTTAATTGCTAGAACACAGTCTTTTATAAAGAAGATCTTGTGTTTAAATCCAAGCAAGATTATATATCTACGATTAGTTACGAGTAACATAGTATTAATGTTCAAACGGAATTGTATAAGTGATTATGTGTGAAAAAAAAAAGAAAAATAATAAAATGAATAAAAAAATAGTATTTAAATTAAGGATAGATACGAGCAATGATAAGTGGTAAATTTCAAAATACGAAAAATGAAATTTATAATTATGTATACTTCTTAAGGATTCACATCATGTTCTCTATTTCTATCTCAACCTTTACGCTATGTTCTTGAATTCATTTAAGAAGAGAAAATAAAGGAAATGAAAGTGAAGGAGAAACATTTTGCGTTCCTGAGTTTCATTTAACGAGGATAAAGAAAGTAAAATAACAAACGTCGTGTTCCTGAGTTTCATTTAAGAAGAGAAAGGAAGGGAAGTAGAAGGAAAACTAGGCAAAATTTCTTAGTTTTCCTTTCCTTCCGATTTGGAAGGAAATGGAAGGAAGTAACTCTCTTATTTTCCTTTCATCTCATTTCCTTTTATTTCTTTTCCTTTCTATTCTCTCCTTTAATAAACTCGGGAACTGAGCGTTAGATAACGAATAACATAATCTTCTACAAGTCAGTTGTTTAATTATCGTAAAATTTTATAAATAGCCACATCCATTTTAAACTTATTTGGAAGAATAAAATTATCAAAGAATACAAGTCAATAATAATTTATATTTTTCTTCATATTATAATATTTAAAGACATGTTAACGCACGTACATTTAAATTTAAGAATATATAAGAATGTTTAATAAAGACCTAAAATTGTTTCACTCTTTATTAATGTTTAAGTTTATTAATATAAAAAAATAATATTTATAAACTTTTTATAATAACTTAGTTGATCAAATTTATAATTATTTTAAAATCAGTTCAATTAAATCAAATTAAGTTAATTTTCTGCAATAAACTTGATTAGTTAAAATATATTGAAATTTGAAGAGTTTTTAAATTAAATTAAGAGTTAATTACACGGATGGTCCATGTGGTTTACCCAGATTGCACGGATGGTCCCTAACTTTCAGAAATTACAACGGTGGCCGAATACTTTGCAAAACCGTAACACGGATGGTCCCTGGGTTGGATGTCTGTTATCTTTTCTGTTAAGTGCGATGTAAAAGGTCCAAAATACCCTCACCTTTTGTCTCATTTCCCCACCCTACCATCATTATCACACTTAAACCCCCTAATCACACCAACACGACACCCCTGAAATCACACCCACCACCGTCCACCACCACCACCACCGTTCTGCCACCTTCAACCACCAACGACCACCAACCACCGCGGCTGTCTCTTCCACCTCTCCTCCAAAAACTGTTCGTTCTTGAGCAATTACACTCTACAAACCTCTGCGAATAACAAATTCCACAACGAAGTCCAGTCAACCACCACGTGATTCACTGAAAACCCGATAAAAACACCGTCTTGAAGCTCTGTCACCTGAACAGCCATAGTCGGATTGAAATGACTGTTGTAGCTCACCATTCTGTCAAAAGTGAAAAACCCTTTCACGCAATCGGGAATATTCCTAACATGACGTGAATTGGGGAAAGAACATCACTAACACGACGTGAACGCCGGCGTCGGGAATGAATTGAACGATGGGAACGTGAATATCACTAACATCGGGAACGTGAATCGGGAGCGAATTGAACGACGACGTCGTATGTAACCGTCGTCTTTGGTGATGTGTCGGCCGACGAGAGGGGGATAATGGGTGAGAACGATTAAAAGGCCTTCCCGGATAAGAAACATGACGCCGGAAATGTTGGTCGGAGGTCGTAGTAAGAGATTACCCTTCTGGATAAAGTGGCAGGATAACATGGGTAGGAGTTTGAGGTCGATGATGGTTGATTTTGTCGCCGGAATGGACCCTGAGAAGAAATGGGTGATGTAGGGGTAAGGGATAAGGGTATTTTGATCATTTTAAAATATTTAACATTAAAATCTAACAGACATTCAACCCAGGGACCATCCGTGTTATAGTTTTGCAAAGTATTCGGCCACCATTGTAATTTCTGGAAGTTAGGGACCATCCGTGCAATCTGGGTAAACCACAGGGACCATCCGTGTAATTAACTCTTAAATTAATTTAACCAAGTAGTGCACACGAAAGAGCTTTTAAAGATATGTTTATAAAGTGTTGGTAGAATGATCTTTCTCTCAAGTGAAGAGGGTGCACGTATTATTGTTGGCAAAAATAATGTAATTTAAAAAAGTTCAAGGCAATTCATCTAGATTCAACTTTGGTTTTATGATGTGAAAACTTTGTCTATATATAGTTGCAAAAAAAATTATAAAAAGATGGCCCTCAAAGTTGTTTTTCATAGACGTAAAGAAGATTAGTTAAAAAGAAAACCTGGTCATCAATTATGCAGAACCGGCTCAACCGTTTTAAGGGTTGTAGACGAATTGAAATCCGGGGTCTAACGGTTATTGTTAAATTTGTGTGTGACCAAATTTAAAGTCCGGGACCTAACAGAGTTAAAGCTCAACGCATCTTACGCCCGTGACCAGAATTTTGGGATTTTCTTGCTTATCTTGGCCAAATTTAAACAAAAATCTCTACTAGCCTCCTTCGGATGACATGTTTGTGTGAGTTAGTAGTTGTTTCTAATTTAACATAGGTATAGGGATTAAACTTGAAATCTTTTAAGTACATTCTTCAATTGTGCTTTATTTCATTTAAAAAGTTTAATGGTTTTGGAAACCTGGATTTAATAATCAACAATTTTTGGTTTCTTGACATCATTAGCAATTTTATACTGGATGTTGTTTTGCAAATTGAATCGGTGATTTGTGAATAGAATTCTTTACAATCTATTATATTATCATCATTTGAATTGCCAAAATCATAGTCATATCTCCATAGCTTCCTATTAGATTAAATTGGGTTAGCCATTAATTTGCTAAATATGACACCCATAGCATGCCACTATTTTTTTATAATTGTTTAAAATCAATTTTAAGTTCTTTGCATTTGCATTCATTTTCAAAATTCCATTAAACATTCAAGCTTTAGTTTTCTAGTTAAGTATATCATTAACTACTAAATTGACACTTTCTATAAAATTTATTTGAATACAATATTTTACTTCTTTATTAATTAAAGGTAGCTAAGATTTGAACACTACTCATTTTAGATTGATCTTTTAGTATCGACCAATGCTAACATGTATATACATACGTAAGTGTTTGTTGTTATATTGTAGTTATAGTGTATCAAGCAAAATAGTTAGACCCCCACATCGTACGTCTAGGCTTTTAGTCGTTCAAAGAAAGTTACATAAACATAAGAAGTCAAACTTAAATTAACTTGGTCGATGGCGCAGCCAGGGCTGCAACAAAAGACTTGACCCTTTTTTTTTCATTTATTTATTTACACTTGACAGACCCCATTAATTCTGATTGCAACTAATTTTAAATATAACTTGATTTTTCTCTAATAACTTATACTAGATATCTTTTTAAAAAATCTAAGTATACAGTCTTATTTGGAGTTTTAACGTACACCATGATATAGATTATATTAAATTAAAGTTGTTTCAAAAATGTGTTTTTTAATATATAATAAACTGGTCTAGAGACCCATGTATTACACGGATTGAATAATTAGAAAATATAATTCATTGATATCAAATAATAATAAGTATTTAATAATTATAAAATTATATTTTAACATAAGATATAATTGAAATATTCTTATATTTTTAATATTTAATTATATAATTTAATTAGTATAACATGGAGAGAGATATGAGAAAAAATTTCAAATATCATCAGAACGCAACACATGTTGTATAAAAATACTCATTTATTAGAGTAGTAAGATATAAATATTTTTTTAGTGTCATTTCTCACTAAAAACTAGAATCATATAACTGAATGATATTGCGCTCGGTATACAGAAGGTGGTTTTGAAACCGAAAAATATTGACAAGATGATTTGCTATTTATAGGGTTTTTAAAAGATTTATAGATGGTTTTTAAAATATTTATAAATGATGAACGAGATGAATAAGTGGTGGCATTATAAAAACATTAGGTTGAGTTGTTTTGTAAACATACGTAAAAATGAAAGTTTAATTGATTATGTTTATGAAAGAAGAAAATAGAGAGAATATATTAGATTGAGTTCGGAAATAAAACTGATACCTTTCAAAAGATACCACATGCATTGTTAAAATGAATACATCACAAGTTCACAAATTCATAATCACAATTTCATAATAACTTTAGTGAGAGCAGATGGCATGTGTTCGAGTACTATAAAAGAATTTTAACCGTGTTACTATATAATAAATTCACAATAAGTGTTTGTTTAGTGTAATTTTAGATAATTGGTAATAAATTATATATTCATTGGACTTTCCTTTTTAAAATTATTTAGTTTTGCAAAAATTATGATTTGTTATCATGAATAAAATACTTTTCATGATTAACTAAATACTGAAAGAACGTCTAAAACTAACAATAGATTCTTTTTGAACAACAACAGCAGAGTGGTTGGTACATCTCTGAAGAAAGCCTCGCACCTCATGCACATCACTTACATCTAACAAATACAGAAAAAAAAAAAAAACTCACTGCTATAATAAAACATCCTAGAGCTAGAATTAGAACTTCCAAGAATAAATCATAATTATTTATATAATAAAAAAAAGTAATATTCTGGGCAAAAAATAACCATAAATAACTTTTTATTATAATAATCCTTGCTAGAGGCTATTTTTATTGTTTTCACTTTTCAGTTCAAACTTAGAGAAGAGACGAGTTTTAACGAAGAACAAGTCTCCAAGTGGCAGTTGAGATTTTACTCACCAATAATATTCGCTGGAGTCAAACGTATTTCAGTATGCATTATTGCTATAACCTGGTCCTCTTTTTTAGAACCATCTTTAACATTTCCAAAAGTCAAGAAGGCCCTACACTTGCAAACGAATATTCCAATTTCCAAATACAAACACAACTTACCTTCTGGGTCTTTTTAAAAGTTATTTTGTAAATTTTATTATGTGTCACTTCCAAAATGATTATCAAAATCTATACTTAAATCTTTTATAATTTTATAAACAATAATAATTATTAGCTAAGTGCCTAAGTCTCCACATATTAAAAAAAAAACATTATTTGCCTAAACTTGTATCAGTTGTATGTATTAAGTTCATTAGACTCGTTCAAAACAATATTGCAGTTTTAATTAGGATATTGAAACTAAAACGTATCACGCCTTTCTGTTAGACTAATATAGATTATATCAGCAACAAACAGTATTTTATTTAAAAAACATATTATAAAGACTTTGAAAATTTACATCGCAGATGTGATAATAAGAAAAGGGAAGTAATATTATATAAAAATGACTTTGTCACATGTTGTCAAGTTGAAATAAACTAAAAACTTCAACTAAAATTGATTTTAATATAATATTTGTTTTGGGCATTAGTTAGTTAATCATCTTTAATTTTCCTTGTCAGGTGAACAATAAAAACAGCGATGCACGGTTAGATGTTCATTGTTTTGACAGAAAAATTGTTAAAAATGACGTGTAATAATCAGATATTTGCGGACACTCATCTAGATATCTATTAATTTCTGGTTTGTTACGATCTTTCTGCGATTCAGAGAGAGAAAATACAAATCAGAGAGATTCAAGAGAGAGAAATTAGAAAACTTCTTCCATCTTCGATGGTTTGGTATCTAGTTATACTTAACTTTGTTTTTTCTACATTTTATTGTGGTTTTCTGAAGTAATTTTATTGTAGTTTTCAACATAAAAACATGAAATTCTTGGACCCAATTACGCAAACTTGTTCGGTTTCTAGCTTTCTTGATTTTTAACATTTTTTTTTCAAGAATCTCGCTTACAAAGTTGTGATTTTGTTGGGGTTTTAAATCATGGCTATGAAGTTTATGATTTTGTTTGGTTGAAAATTTTACAAAATTACATAAATTTAAAGGGGTGATTCTGCAGAAACATGGAAGACGAAGCAATAATACAAGGGGTAGATGAATTAGCGACGCCTTCATGTTTAGTCGTTGCTTTAGCAGTCAATGGAAGTAGAAAGACCAAATATGTTGTTAGATGGGCATTAGATAAATTTGTTCCTGAGGGCATGCTTCTCTTCAGATTAATCTTCATCCGCCCTAAAATCACCAGAATCCCAACACCAAGTGAGTTTAATTTACCAAATTCATTAATATTTCATAAAATATCAAACCCTTTTGGAATTTTGTTATATAGTATAAGCAACAACTCCTGCAAATTATATATTTCAAGATAAAAATTGGGCAACTTTTTTGCAGTGGGTCCTGTTCTTGTTTCTCAAGCGCGAGAGGATGTAGTGGTTGCTTACAACAAGGAAGTTGAATGGCAAACGTATGAAAAACTCCTTCCTTTCAAGAACATGTGTGCCAGGAGAAAGGTTGTAGCTTTTATACATTTTCTTGATTATATTTTTATATGAATTTGAATTCAGGACAATATTAAGATCAAGTTTGTTTTTTCTGATATGTTTTTGAGTGTAGGTGGATGTAGAAATTGTGCAAATTGAATCTGATGATGTAGTAGATGCAATAAAACAAGAAATTGTTAAAAACAATATCAGTAAACTTGTGATTGGAGCTTCGTCGAGGGGCATATTCTCAAGGTACCAAATTCTTTCAAAATGTTTTGATTTCATCACATGTGATAGTTTGTTGTTTTATAGATCATCTTTATTGCTGTTATAGGGGGAATAATTTGTCATCAAGAATCTCAGAAAGCATACCAAGCTTTTGTACCGTTTATGCTATTTCAAAAGGAAAATTAACCTCGCTTCGGGCTTCTGATTCTGAAACCATTGGATCGAGTAAAGATGACACTAATAGTAGTGATTCAAGTTCTATCACAAATTCTTCAAGTTTTGCAACGAGCTCCAGAACAGGTAATGTTTGACTTTTGAGGTCAACCAGACTAACTTGTGTTTCCAATTCCATGTGGATTCTTTAATTACTTTCACAAAGATTTGTAAAACATTAACGATTGTAATGAGTACCACAAGCAGAAAGATAGCATTGTATATGAATCATACTCTCTATCAATTTCATTTCAAACGTTATATATAGGTTTGATGTGAAAAATCAAATTTGATTTTATCTTATGACAGAGTGGACAGACCAAGGCTCAGCTACTTCATACTCCCAGTTCTTTTCAAATTCACTACAGAAGCCACGTTTAGAAGCGCTTTCGTCCATAGACCGCACCGTTCACAAAGAAGCAAGTTCTTCAAAAAGTTTGGGAAATAAGTTTCTTGATGGCAGTGAGAGAGATGAAACGACTGTTTCGTATGACAGTAATCCTGATTATAATATTGCAAATAGTACTGTCTCAAGCAACACAAGCTTCTTGACTGAAAACCATTCTTGGACATATGATCAAGATTCCATGCCTGGTGCACCTTCCGAAATTTCATCAGAAATCCAGGCATCTTTCAAACCTTTTTCATTTCTAAATGTGTTTCATGTTCTTGTAATCTTTATAACTCTATCAACTCTCTAAACATGCAGGATAGCAATATCAATGATGAGTTGGAAAAACTAAGAATTGAAATCTTGCACTTTCGCGGGATGTTTGCAGTTACACAAAGTGAAACATTTGATGCATCTAGAAAGGTAACTTCTTTTTCCTTTTTGATTTTTAACTTTAGAAGTCAAATCTTGACTAACAAAGTCAAGTGAAACTAAAACCAAAACATACTGGTCTGTGTCAGCTGAATGATCTTAAAAAACAGCAAGTAGAGGAATCAATCAAGCTCGAGGATTTAGAAGTTAAAGAAAAAGAAGCAAAATCTTTAGCTCAAAATGAACAGGATCAGCACCAGGCTGCTAAAAGACAAGCTGAAAATGTGAAAGAAATTCTAAATAGAGAAGTTGCGATAAGAAAAGATGCAGAAGAGGAGGCGTTACAGGAATCTAGAGAGAAACAAAAGCTTCAAAATGCCATAACCGGAGCTTCATTGCACTATCAGAACTTCACATGGGAAGAAATAGTGGCGGCTTGTTCTTCGTTTTCGGAAGATCTTAAAATAGGAACAGGAGGAAATGGAACTGTTTATAAATCAAGCTTTCATCATACGCTCGCTGCTGTCAAAGTTCTTCACTCTCAGGAGGCCCATACAACCAAACAATTTCAACAAGAGGTATGAATTATTTTGCAGAATTCTATTTGGGAATGCTTAAAAATAAAACAGATTTTTTTTATTTATTATTGTTATTATTATTTTGTAGCTTGAAGTATTGAGTAAGATTCGGCATCCTCATTTGCTTATCCTTATTGGCGCATGTGTGGATCATGGGTGCTTAGTTTACGAGTACATGGTAAACGGGAGTTTGGAAGACAGATTGTTTTGCAAAAACAACACGCCACCAATCGCTTGGTTCGATAGATTTCGTATCGCATGGGAAGTAGCATCAGCACTAGTTTTCCTTCATAATGCAAAGCCGAAAACGATCATTCACCGTGATCTAAAACCTGCAAATATATTGCTTGATCAAAATCTCGTGAGCAAGATCGGGGACGTTGGTCTCTCAACCATGCTTCAAACAGATCTTTCTTCTATGACTGTTTACAAAGACACGAGTCCAGCTGGAACCCTTTGTTACATTGATCCAGAGTATCAACGGAGTGGATTAGTTTCACCAAAGTCTGATGTTTATGCTCTTGGTATAGTGATTTTGCAGCTGCTTACTGCAAGACCAGCGATTGCAGTGACCCATGTGGTGGAAACCGCTCTTGAAGATGATGAGTTAGCCAATGTGTTGGATCCAAAAGCAGGCGAATGGCCGATTGATGAAACCAAGGAGTTAGCCATATTGGCATTGAGTTGTGCAGAGCTTAAACGAAAAGACAGGCCAGATTTAAAAGATGGTGTTCTTCCTGCATTGGAACGACTGAAAGCAGTTGCTGATGCAGCTAAAAGAACCAAACTGAACATTCCTAACCACTTCAGATGCCCAATACACAAGGTATATATCATATATGGTTCATCGAACACAGGCACACATACATGCACATGCAAGATGTTATGGTTATTGGTTAACAGTATCATGATTCTTTTATGCAAACAGGATGTAATGGTTGATCCTTGTGTTGCTGCTGATGGGTACACTTATGATCGCAGGGCGATAGAGAAATGGTTTGAGGGGAACGATAGCTCCCCGGTGACGAGTTTACCCATGATTAGTAGGAGCTTAACGCCTAATTACACGCTTCTTTCTGCAATCATGGAATGGAAATCAAGAACATAATAATGATTCTTAAGTAATTTATTTGAGTTTAGGACTGATTTTTTTGGATTGTTTTAGGTATACGTGTTTGATTTTTCTTGATGTTATTTGGGTCTGACATGAACCTTGAGTTTGAAAGTTATAGGACCGTGGACATGTTTGCAGAAGGATGTTACTACAATTATTCTTTTTAGAGAATATTAAATTGCCGTGTATGTAACGTACAGCAATTATTATAATTTAGAACATATTTGTGACTTGTGAGTAGTATAAAACCTTATATACGTACATGTACCCTTTGTGGGTTTAAGTTGCTTAAAATTTACGCTCTAGTCGCCCTATCTAGTTGCCTTGTAAAATCCGCTCTCACCCACAAAAGCTGCTGAAATACTAGCCGATTCTCATAGGATGTGGAAGAAACCGAAAAAACCGATCCAAAACCAAAAAGACTGAATAACCAAACCTAAATAACCAAGCCCAAATAGAATTTACGGGTTTGGGTCAAGTTGTCTCAAAAACCAAAAGTTTGAGTTGGTTTTGGTTTTGCCTAAAATAAAAAAAATAAAAAAAAAACCTAACCGAACCATCACATGCAAAACTGACCCAATATTTAAGGTATTTGTATTTTGACTATGTATATCCTATAATTTTGCTATCTTGTCTAACTAATCTGTAAATTATATATATATATATATATATATATATATATATATATATATGGGCCAGTTAATGTACAAAGGGATAAACGGTACTAAGCGTAGGAAAGATCCAGAACGTGACATGTGTAATCTAGGAGAAGGTTATTATCGTCATACAAAATCACATACCACATTATACAAAATCACAGACCGTGGGACTGGAAAACTACAGACCAATAATCACACTATATAAAAATATAGAGGGAAAATGTTGTAGAAACATAATCAACTTTTGATTTTGTTCCAATTAAATAACTGGAAGTTTGTTTTGTTTCAATTAGGTAACTTAAGTTTCATTTATGTTCTAATACTAGATAAAAAACCTGGATAACAGGTAATATTAATTCGTTTAGGCTGTATAAGTATATTTTTAGATGATTTTATGACCCGTTGAAAGTTTTAAGCATATTTTAGACTCATTTGGGCATTTTGTGTTTTTTTCAAAATGTTATAGAAACGGGTCATAAAATCATCAAACGGGTCATAAAATCATTAAACGGGTCATAAAATCATCAAAAAATGCACTTATAAAGCCTAAACGAATCAAGATTACCTGTTATCTAGGTTTTTTTGTCTAGTATTAAAACATAAATCAAACTTAAGTTACCTAATTGAAACAAAACAAAGTTCCAGTGATTTAATTGAAACAAAATCAAAACTTGGTTATGTTTCTATAAAATTACCCCTATAATCATAATCAAAAAAATTATAATCATAATCAATTATAGACCGTCATTTGACATTCATAATCAAAAAAATTACCTGGATAAATTACGGACCAATAATCATGGACTTTAATTTAACACTAATAATCAAAGACAAACTACGTAATCACGTGCCAAGTAATTACAGACCGTCATTTGACATCCATAATTAAATGAATTACCTAGATAAATTATGAACCAATAATCACGGACTGTAATTTAACAATAATAATTAAAGACAAACCGCGTAATCACGTACCAAGTAATTACAAACCGTGTTATATAAAAATCACGTACTGTCAATTTAAATGCATAATCAAGTACCACCTGCGTAATTACAGACCAATAATCACGGACCAAACTTAAAAATCACGTACTGCGTAAAAGAAACGAAAAAAACTATAGCAATATCATACTCAAATTAATGACAATAAAATAAAATTCTCGATTTTATGATGTAATTTTTTTAGAAAATGATCAATCGTTTAAAAGTTATTCGATTTTTAAAAAATTGGTGCAACTTGATTTACCCAGAAAAAAGTCAACAAGTGTAGCTTATTCCTTTTTTGTCCTTTTAACTTTAATTCACGCAAGTTTTTAGGCGAAAATGGGGGACGACAAAATCTTAACCATTGATTAATTTGATCAAAGGCTAGGAATCCTTTTACCCTTCTCACCAAAAAACCCATTTGTATTGAATCCGTCTCCTATATATATATATTACCTAGATATAATAATTTTCTCTTGGATCATTTATTTCTCGGTCCACAAATTTACGGTCCAAGTAGAAAAATCAAAACAGAACCCTAATCGAAAACTGAAAAAGCTAAACCAAAAGGATTTTAGAAATACAAAAATCGAATTTTTGGATTTGGGTTTGATTTTATCCAAAAACTTACCCATGCACACCTCTAGCTTCTCACATTGTCGTAGCTGGCAACTCAAATCATTCTTACTAAATCTTTAAACCAATGCCAAAAGTCAATAAAGGAAAATAAAACTAAAATGGAACATCATCACATTTAAAACATGAAGAGCCAAGTATATTAATTTATCTATTCATTTTCATAAACAAATAAGCATTTTGTTACTGAAAATAAAAAAAAGTTTTTAACAATAGCCATTAAAACATAAAGTTTCATGAGCTAGTGCCCACGTATGCGACGGCTCATACCACTAAACGCTCCTGCATTTGGTGGATACCTTGTGGAACCACTTGAGGTTCCACCAACCCTGTAGCTTCTACCTTGGAAAGCAACTCCGGTTGACGCCTCCTGCGTAACTGGACTATTCATTTGGAACCCTTGACCCCAATGCATCACGAGCTTGTGACTACAAAATGATATTCAAGGATAACAAAAAATAAAAAGAAATACCAACAGGGTTATCAAAAATGGACAGCCCCTATTTGTCAAAGCACCTGCAACGCAGGCGTTTGCTTCCGAGATGGCACAACCAGACATTTCACATTCGGATTTCGATATGGCAAAGCAAACGTGAGTGTGGGTCTCCCTTTCACATCGCACATATACATGTATATACATTTGTTTGTAAATATATAATAAGAAATGATGTTTAAAGAAGTTGTATGCATTGAAGAAACATTTTTTTGTTAACTTTCAAACTATATGACTTTTGACATGTTTGATTAATTTGACTTGTTATCTTGCACCTATATTTTTCCATTTGAGTAAGTTTTAGATAAAACATAATCCAATTCGACCTCACCACATGCAAATGAGTCAAAATTGCGAAATCGACCCACAAGACCTGTAATGTGTTGGTTTTTGTTACTATAAACTTTGCAAGGATACACCCAAAAAGGAGTCTTGCAGAAATTGGTGCCACCAGCAAGAGGATGAAGAACTGTCAAGAAGTAATACAGATGGCCAACCCCAATTCCTAATAAGCTTGGCATCAATGGATTTCCAAGCATCAAATCTATAACAAGCATAGTCCAAGGCAGATAGAACCCCTGCATTATAAAGAAGATGACCAGCTTTGAATAACCATGTTTGACATTGTGTAAATAAATTAGACAAATCGTTTAATTATCTAATCATAATCTTTAAAAATCACATCACTATCTATACCTTCAACTCCACGAGACCGTAAATGTTGATACGAATGTTAGGGAGCTCACGACTCCAGACATAAACGATCATGAAAACCAACGAAGCCCCCATGAACGGAGACCAAAGAAAAGGAATGGCAGCAATGGCCTATTACAACACGTCGTGTGTCATCATACATAGACAAAATTATATATATATATATATAATATACACACACACACATATACATACATAGGAGCATGTTCAAATGAGAACTATTGGAACTTGAGAACTAAAAGAACCATTTCTAGCCACTAGTTTAAAGGGTATAATAGTAACTTCCCCTATTTTAAAAGGAAATTACTTTTATACCCTTTAAAATATGTGGCTCAAAATTAGTTCTTATGGTTCCTTGATATTTAATGGTTCTCAATGGAATAGTCCCTACATACATACATACATATATATATATATATATATATATATAGAGAGAGAGAGAGAAGACTTGAACAAATCAAGAGCAGTGTTTTGTTTGTATACCAGTAGAGAGAATGCTCCAAAGAAAAACATCCATACATAGTCTGCTGTCCTCTTGTCAAAAGGAACTCTCTCTAACTGAACCCCATATTTTAATCTGGAATACCCAACACTAACTATAAAACTAATTTGTAAATTAAATATAGTTGAAAGCGTATGAGATCATGAAATGTTTACATTATGAAAAGCCGAAATGCAAAAGTAAAAGAGAACGATCCGATGAAGATGAAGTTTGTTATAAGCCTCCAAATCTGCATCATGGAAACTCCAAATTATGCTTCCCGCATGTGCTTAACCAGTAGAGATGGGAAAGGGCTGACTCAACGTTAAGGTTGACTTGAAACACCATTTTGTTTAGAAACTTTAAAAATTTCGTAAGTAGTCTGTGTTGAATATGATTTCCATTTTTTTACAAGTTTTTTAACTAAATTAATTTATTAAATTTTGGTTGAGCTTTGACCCGTTTCCCTTAGATGATTCATTTTAATTTTTGTCATTTGACCCGTATGAAGAGTCAAAAGTATCACCTCTACAAACTAGTGATCTTTACCTGAAAGTGCTTAAACACATCTCCATAAGAGAGAGCTATTATCCTGGGGCTGTAAAGCTGAAGATGACGGCCCAAAGATGTCAAGAAACAGATGGTTGCATACGTCTTTGCAACAGGAGGTAAGGAATTATAATACCTGATTATATTGAATTGAATGATTTTAAAGAAATATATAGAAAAAACAAGAATCTTTCAGAAGGAATAACTTCAAATAAGCAAAAGATTCGTAACTTTAATACGTCTAGCATGTAACACACATAAAAATGATCAATTTGAAAGAGAAGAGGCCTTACTGGGTAGGAGTAGACATTGTTGATGATGGAAGCTGGTTATTGAATAAAAGCAATGAAATGGACTTTATATATCACAAAAAGGTTCAAGAAATAATTGTTAAAATAGGAAACGGAGATTTCAGAGCAGACTTTGGAGTCATCACAGGACCCCAAAAAAATTCCTGCAGTTTTATCCACGCCAGTCAAAATCTTGGTGGAGCACTAAGAAGAGAGGAGACTAAATCAGCTTGACTTAGGGTCAACATAAACCACATATAAAAAAATAGCACAATTACATAAACAAAGTCTATAACTTTTTATAATATTTTCGAACTCAATATCGTCACAAAAATGAGTAATTATCTAAAAAACAAGAAAAAAAAGGGGTACAGTTTCTATATTTGTAATTTACAGTGAAATACATGGGAAGGCTAGTAAATCAGGGTTATAATCGTCAATCTCATGTTTCGGGTCCAGAAGCAAACAAACTAATAAGACCACGAAAAACTTGTGCGGAGAGTTTTTGTGCTTGAAGAATCTCACCATCCACATTCCACACACTTTCCTCCCCAGAAGAAGTGAATGTGAAACACGTAGTCTGTCGAAATCAACAAAATGTTTTTAGAACAAGTATTGGTTCAAATTCAGATAATACAAACAGAGTTGGAATGAAAAAAATTACTTTATGGTGCTCAACGAAATCAAAATTCAGGGGGGTCCCACCCTTTCTTGCTAACTGAGTGAGATGCCTACATACGCAGATAAACGATCATTAGTCTGATGTAGAGGAATAACAGTTTTTACATATATGTCAATAACTGAGTCATTTTGTTTATAAATGATTAAATAGTCAAATAGATTAAAGAGTAAATTACTGATTATGTCCTTTAAAAATATAGCAATTTGCTGGTTTCGTCCTTTAATTTCAAAAATTACTAGGAGTGTCCCTATTTTGAAAATTTTGCACCGGTTATGTCCTTTGTCACTAACACCGTTAAAAGTCTCCGTTAAAAGGCTCATGCCCCAAACATGTGATGGGTATTTTCGTCATTTAATCCCCTTCTTCTTCAGTTCTTCTTCTGTAACTAGGGTTTTTTAAATCTGAAATTAACTCCCTGAGTTTGAGGTGTTAATTGATTCATATAAGATTTAGATTGTTGTTTCCAATATCAAACCAATTAAATATTTAATCAAAATGTATGATCGGCCCACACGTTACCTTCGCATCTTATCGTTCTCTTCGCCTCCGTTCACTCCACCACTGCCACCAACGTGGTACCTTCGCCGGATTTGGAACCTTAGCACATCGGCTTTCTTCTTCGCAGGTAAAGACTGGAAGTTCGCCGGATTTTGTGAGAAACCATCATGCCAGAAGACAATAAGCCGATGCATTCTCTGATCAAGTAAAGCACATGTCAAGGGGTGGATATAAGACCAAGGATAGAGTCCACCATAACTTTGGAATAAGATTCGATGTCATTCACTTGGATGCGTGTGGCCGTCAATCTGACTGTTGCTTTGTTGGTTTGACCACAGAAGGTGATGTTTGCACTGTAGAAGTTGCCGGTGCCGCGCGGGTGGTTTGGAAGAGAGTAGCGATGAGCTCACCGGACGCCGGAAATTTGGTTAGGTCGTCGACGGAGATGTACAGTAACCAACGTGGTAGCGGATAACATCGTCGGTGTTGCCGGAGGGGGAGCGTCGGAGGATCGAAGAATGGAGTTCGTGGCAGTAAGGACGGTGACGGGGTCCTTGAACGATGATGAGCTGTTTTCTGGAAACCCTAGGAATGGAAGGAGAAGAAGAGAAGAGGATGAAATGACTATTTTACCCCTCATGTGACTGGCACATGGGGGTTTTAACGGAATAAGTTAACGAGGTTAGCGACAAAGGACAAAACCAGTGCAAAATTTTCAAAATAGGGACACACCTAGTAATTTTTGAAATTAAAGGACGAAACCAGCAAATTGCTATATTTTTAAAGGACATAATCAGTAATTTACTCTAGATTAAATTTTAAAATAAACTATAGAAGTGTAGCAAGCCAACTAAAATGTATCTAGATGCATACAACAACCTAAATCACGTTGTATAGATAATTACAATTACAATCATACAATTTTTATTAAACACGTTAACTATTTATAAGCTATAAAGATGGCAAAATGAGGATGCCAGGCAGGTAATTTGAGGTATGTGATTGAACCAAAACATTCTGTCCAAACTTTTTATTTTATCTTTTTATAAATAATTAGTTGTTCAAATACGATTACAAAAGCTTGCATAACTTCAAAGATAGTTTATTTCTGGGAGGTTTTATGCGTAAAATAATAAGTTGTGACATAGTGGGTCAACGTCCTGGCCCGCTTTACCCCTCCCATGTGTGTGAGTGCTGGGCAAAATGGTCAACTAGCTTCAAGCCAAGTTTGAAGTTCATGTTTTCACCCTTTCTGCACCCCTTTAGGTTATGGAGTTAAGAAACAAAAATAAGTATAGAAGAAAGAGAGGTGTCATGTGTTTTACCATAAATAGAAAGCACGAGGGCAATCTTTGATCAAAACAAGATGCAGAAAACCATCTGAAAGATGTGCATCAACAACCAATCCATCAGGTGCTTTCTCATTTCTGCAAGAAATTACAGCAGCCCCAATGCTAAGAAACCGTCCTTTAACTCTAACCCAATTTGACTCTTGCTTCGGGTCAGGTTTTTCTCTTTGTTGGGCCACTGATGTCATGTTACAAATATCACATTTGGCCCGACAAACTACTCTTTCTGAATCTTTAGATAAGCCCCAAAATGCCTTTATCCTTCTTACATTCGCACCCATGTTTGTTTTTTCTGATTCAACTTTCATATATGCTACTTTCGCCTCATATGACCTTAAAAATGAACAATGCTCCTTCAAATTTCATAGAAAATATTATTGGCCATTGTACTATGAAGATGATATGTAGGTGAATACCTGTGCCTGAGAAAAACTTTTGTTCCTGCATAATCATATCTCTTTGGGCCCATCCACCTGTATTTCTCACTCTCTGTAATAACATCTCCATAAAATCCATAACTGGTGACATCCAAGAGACAAAAGAAAAGTTACTGCACTTTCTCTGCTGTTTGTGTTTACTTTAAAACTAAAGTGGCAAAATGAGTGGTCTGGGTAACAAATCACGATGGGTTAAATTGCAACAAGTTGTTTTTAATGTGGTTTTTAAATGGGGTAGGATTGGAAAGTTTGACCTGCAAACAGCTTTTTGGTCCATTTTTTATAGATAGTTCACATGTAAAATATGACTATAAAAGTGATGTCATTACAATATTAATCTAACTTTTAAAAGTAAGACGATGTAAGAGGCTGTGAACATTAAAAACACACTTTGGGCAACGTTCAACCTATTTGACCAGTTTCCCTTTTTGCTAGTCTTTAGATTTGGCCTGTTAGGGATAAACCATAACCCCAATCAATCCATGCATAGGTAAATGTGTTGAAATTGCCACCTGTACAACTTTACTCTTGATTTACATTTTATTTTTTCTCCAAATCCAAACTCAACCAAAAAAAACACAAAAAAAGAAGTTCCCATCTTTTTGAGAAAAAGTCAAAATAAGAGTCTACCCTGCAAAGGAAGCTGCATAGCGTACATGAGGCTTGTTCTTGGACACGTGTGATTTTTCCCATCTCACAACTTGAGCTATATCAAGGCATACCCTTTTACCCAAGATAATATGCAGCGCCGATGTCATTGGATCCCGCACCCCAGTTGTGCTGATGAAAAATCCTTTCATTAAAAATTCATAGAAAGAATACAAAAGATAAACAGATAATTGTAGCGTAAATTTATGATGCAAAGAAATTACCATATTACAATAGCATCAGTGGAACCAGAAGGAATAAGCCCAAAGCGAAATCGTTCATTTGGGAAAGACATCTCAGAATCTTGATCTGCTAATGATAGGCAAAATTCATTGTCCACAAAATGAAATGAATTATTATATATAAATAAATAGGCTCATGAAGAAAGGAACACACTGAGATTTACTGCTTGTGATTCATCAAGTGTTGACCTTTTGAGAAGGGGAGACTCGTCGTCATTAGAAACCATAGGGTCCACAATGGTTATTGTTGGGTCATGAAGCAACACATCACTTTCTGTTTCAACAGTTGGATCTTCATCTGGAGGAGAAGGCGGATAAGGAGCTCTATGTCTTGACAATAGAATCCCGTTAAGAATCTCATTAAAAAATCCATCACCACCCTAAGTCCCATCATTCAAAGAACAAAATCAATAACTATCTAAAAATTCTGTGGCTTTGTAGCAGAATTAAAAAAAAAAACTTTGGTAGACAATCCGTTAACTACCAATACTGAAAGTGTGCAAAAGGTTCAATGTTAAGAAGATCCAAATACTCACAATGGCTACAATGCCATCATATAAGTTAAGTTCTCGGTTTGTAATAGAAACCATAGCATCAAAAGCCTGCCCGGCCCTTTCTGTAACAATAACCTATAAAGATTCATCAAAAGCTAATAAATATTTAAACTTTGGCTAGACAAATTGTTAAAAATTTGAAAAGATTTGCGATAAGACATGAACCTTTGTTTTAACTTTAGCTTGAGAAAAGATTGGAGCTACACTCTCCCATATTCGACAGCCATTTCCTTTGCCGCTCCCTGGATTAACATAAACCTGGAAAGTATAAACAAAACATGCAGTCAAACAATTTACTGTCGAACAATATTTTTTTTTGTTATATCTAAGACAACAAAAGTACAATTAGCCTGTGCTTGATGTTCATTATCAAAAACTTGTTGTTTGACACTTTGACCCTTAATGATCAAAAGTAGAATTTGTTTATCCAAAAACTCAAGTTCACCTTGTATAGAACATACCAGAAGATTCTTAGGTCGGTCTGTTTCCAAGCTTAGATAGGAGTTGATCATGTTGACCCACATTTGACATATTTGCTTATCCGCATGACCAAATGTAAAAACAGTTGGAGCCCAAAGAGAAGGTTGACTTCTTGACCTCTCTACACCATGCACCGTGAACCGATACATCTACAAACAATATATAGACATTACACACAAAAATAAAACCTTATTGCTTTCATCACAAAAACCAAAACTAAAATCCAACAGTCATTGCATCCATAAAAAGGAGCGCACTTTCTAACCTCAGATGCATGACCCAACAGGATTCCTGGGTTTGTGAGAAGGGTTTCATGTACCAAACCCCAATCTATAAACTCAACAGCATAAACATCTGAAATGTTGATTGAGGTAACATGTTTGGATAGAAATTGCATTCCTAAACAGGTTGACCGATCCTCCTCATCCTTCAACATAAGAAAAAACAACAATACATGCAATATAAATCTCATGAAATGTGAGATTAGCAACTAAACAAGTGACAGATCAGATGCTAAACTTGGGGAAAGGAACAAGACACATACTATGGTATGCTAAAAAGTTAAAACTTCTTCTCATACAAAGTTTTCTGCAATTATAAATCATTGAAATTTAAAACATGTAAAACATTAGCATTTAAAATACAATTGGTTGGCAATTATAGGGAAGGAGGCGGTTTTTTATATCAATTTTACTACTGATGTTTACTGGTGCAAGCCAACAATTACACAATGGACAAATAACAATCAATCAAAACAAATTCAAAATACTAAGAACTAAATCAGTTTAACAGGAAACTAAATTCTTGATTTAAAGGGTTTAAAAGATGAACAAAAGCAGTTTAATGTAACCTGGAAAAACTAACATTGCAAAGGGATTCCATCAATTTCCAGGACAACTCATCTGGTTTCAGGGTTAGAAAAACCTCTCCAACATGATCCAAGAAGAAACTGGAAGTCAAAATCGACGGTTCTTGAGAATCATTATCTCTCATGTTAAAATTTCCGATTGTATCCATATCAACGGTTATAAGAATCAGAATTTTCTGAAACGTGAAATGGTAATCTCAAAATCTCTTGAAGAAATCAGATAAAAGATTTAAGTCAAAATTGACGAGAACATTGATGCGCCAAAAGGGTGAAGGAGGAGTCAAGCCCTTGATCTGTTTTCTAATTGAAGGACGCCAGTGTTTGATGCGGATTTAGAGGAATCATACGGGAGAGATCTAGAAAAACATTTGTTTTTACGCGACGTTTAACAACATAAAATAATCAAAAACATGTGCGTTTAGGTATTCGTGCCGTCACAATGTTTTCTCGTATGAGGCCGGGGTAACACGCAAGAATATTAATTTCAGGATTAAAACTTCAGTATTAAATTGAATTTAAATTTCTATGCCATCTTAATTGGCAGTGGCGGAGCTTGACAGAAACTTCAAGGAGAGGCGAAATAAAATTTTTTTTCGGGGGGCGTAATAAAGGTTTTTAAAAAATTTTACACTATATATTGAGAAATATACGCTACTACACGAAAAAACAGGGGAGCGGTCGTCCTCCCCCCCGGTCTTCACTAAGATGCGCCATTGCATCTTAGAACGACAATTTTTTTTACTTCGCTTCTTCTGACTGGATAACATGGTAAAGGACAACCATCTTTGAAACATTGTTGCGGGCCTTAAAAAACGTAGTAAAATCAATTCATTCATATAGTTTAACTTTGTGATTTTAAAATTATTGTTAAGAAACACGAATTTGACTTTTTTACATGCGTGTATGTGCCATGACTCCCTTCCAAACAAAACTTATGTTACTACGTAAAGTAAATACATCACAACATAGACAAGCTCAAATTTATGCTCACATGTAAATAAAAATTATTATCAAACAAACTCAAACTTATGTTCTCAAACGAAAACGTATCATAATTGAGGCAACCCGTATCAAACAAAACTTATCTCATTACATAAAGCAATTAGAAATACATCTAAAATTATTTTCGAACAAAATTACATCTGAACATATAGCAATTCGAATTGATGCGCATATTTACATTAAAATAATTACGTAATAAATTATTTTTAGAAAATAGAACTAAAAAATATTGTTAAGAAAAAATCAGACTATCTATATACTAAATGGATTAACTTGAAATTTTAAAAGAACAACCTAAGAGGATAAAAGTAACAAGTATTTAATAATTTTGGTGACTAGCAGTATGTTTTTCAATTGGTGTCTTATTCGTCTCAATACCAACACAATACTAAAAGTTGATATAAAGGAGGTCAAAGTAATAATTTACAAAGCTAAAAAAATTTAAAGCTAAGGATAAATTAAGTGTGACCGGCATTTTAAATCTAGTATATAACTCTATTAAAAATATCTAAAACCTCTAACACTATTTTATAAATAAAAAGTTAATGAAGAAATCACATTCAAAGTTTAAAAAGAAACACATCTAAATCACAAAATATTAAAATACACAACAGCTTGCTATAGTTCATTAAGAGCAAATGTTGCTCCTTAGTGTCCATTCACCAAATCCAGTGACATTTTCTTCTTTATGGCAAATGTTATCCCATTTTTTGAGCATTTAAACCATTAGTCTACCAGAATCAAATAAAACTCACCAATCAAGAGCTTAGAGGGTCAAATACCAACAAAAGCAAATGTGGTTAAGTAATCACTATCCAAAAAACTCCATTCTTGTTTCTTTTGTGGTGTCAATCATTCCTCTTATCCAAGCAAGTGGAACCAACTATAGCGTGATCATCTCTTACAAACAAACACAAGACTAGACGTTTAAGGATATATGGTGAAGATCTCCACGTCATCCATAGCCGGGCTTCTGACTGAGTACTGGAATGTCCATCCATAGCACGCACCAGCATGCATGCCATTCTTGTCAACTGCAAAGACGGCTCCAACAAAATTCGGATACCTTTTTGCTATTCTTGATATTGCGTCTTTGGCAGCATGCCTTGGCTCCATTCCTAATCGCATACTCTCCACTACTTGATAACTGAAATCAGTTTAAACCACAGACCGAGACCAAATCAAACTAAAAGGATCCCAACAATAAGCTTCTGTTGATCATTCATAAGTAAATTGTTTGATTATTAACTTATAGTAGGTCTTTAAAAGTTGATGCATATCAGTATGGTTCTTTTACATGCAGTTTTCCTTCATTCATCAAGAAACTAAGATGTTATTGTTAGTTTGGTCGATCCATAGAGAGAAAAAAATAAAGGATGGTTGGTCCAAATGTCCAATCACTTGATCGGAGCAGATATGAAGATAAGATTCACAAAATAAAGATCACATAGCAAAGGCTTATAATATAAGATTACCATGGGAGGAAACGCATCATGATATCACCATCACCAGTCGCACCACAAGCTCCAACTTCATCATCAGCATATGCTGAAGATCCAGCAATGGGTCCATCACCAACCCTACATTCCGTAAGTGAATAAAAGAGTAAAAATGCAAGTAAAAAAGCAATTGAATCCAAACAATTTTTTTTGAAAATAAAGTGCAATAATCTCTGCCACAAGGGTCTAAAACTTTATAACCACCTGCCAGGGATCTTAAAACTAGCACCATTGGTGGATGTACCAACAGCAATGCGTCCAGACTGAAACCAAAACTAGATTTAATTGAAAAATAGATCAAGTTATTAAAAGGACCTAAAAAAAGGGATGAAAAGCAAAATACCTTATCAAATATTGCCATGGATATTGTGTCATGGTTGTGAAAATCCACATGAGATGATTTCATTCTGATATTTTCACAAAAATCATCCAACAAACACATCCTGTCACCAACATGTGGATATGTTTTTAGATGATAAGGACCACAGCTGTTGGCGGGTAAAACATTTTTCCTAAAATTAGGCTGACATTGATTTTCTCTCCATTTAGCCCACTTTTCCATTGATTCTGTAGAGCTAAGATTTGAAGGTCCCGGAAGACCCATAGAAATGGCAAAGGCTGAGGCTTGATCACCTGCAAGCATTGTGTGTTCAGTGTAGAGCATCACTAATCTTGCAGCTTTAATTCCATCTTTGACGTATCTCATGGCAGCAACAGCCCCAACCTCCATTGTTGCCTATATGAATCTTAGCAGTCACAATACAATGCATAAGATTCCATTCACTGAAGCTATCTTGTGTTCACCTAAAAATGATTTGTAACATCACATAGAACCACATATATAGTATATGTATCTATAATGCAATGTGTTGTTACCCCATTCATGATTAAGGCATCAATTGTACTTTCACCATTCTCATCAGGACTTCCACCAGGTCCAACTGTTTGAGCATAAACTCATTTTAAAAATACAGTACAAATCAGCAACAAAAAAGTACACAACTTCAAATAGCTTTGGTTTGAAGAAACTTACCGGTACCATCACATCTAAGTAGCTCACAGGCGGAACAACCTTCCACAACTGCATCAATGGAAGATAATCCGTCATTGATAGCCCTCCATCCTGCTCTAACAGCATCTAAAAAGGGCCATGTGCTCACTACCAATGGAAACTTGCTTGAATTCTCAACCTCATGTCCTGATACCTATGAAAGAAGAAAACTATAACATTTGACATCCGAAAAGAAAAGGTGGTACATGCTGCTACCTCCCTCATTTCTTGGAGACAAAATCAACATGATTGTCATGCATATGTTTATAATGTTATAAACACAATTACACATCCATGTCCTAAACATATAATCCACCTTCAGGTTCAAAATGTGTACAGATGCTTGTATTTCTTTGGCTCAAAGTATTTTCTGTTTCAACGATATTTGTAGATATTAATGGAGCCATAAATTCAATAACCGTAACCAAAGAAATTTTTAAATCTTTTGAAGTAAAATCAGCTCTTTCAACCCTCAATGTCAGATCTAACCTTCAAGGGGGTAGGGCACTGATAAGCGCTTGAGTCCCTCAATCACAGGTTTCATATTTGAATCATCATACACAGGTTTCATCTTTGAATCCAAATTATACAGCTTTTCTGTCTTTCACTGTAACAATTCTAAATATTGTATTTTCTAGTTTATTAATAAGAAATTCTAAAGTTACTCATAGAATTGTATATAATACATAATGATAGTAATATATACAAATAATAATATAGTTTTACAAATTATACAAAAAAAAATTCAAACATATTATGTTCATAAAATGTTCTAGTATTATGTTTATATAATTTTTATAAACATTTAAATAAAACTATATAAAATCTAAGAAATGATATAAAACTTTTTATATCAATTATTATTACAAATTTAAAAAAAGAAAAATTTCAATAGATTTAACAAATCTTAGGACAATTGGAGACCTTAAAAATATATTGAAAAAAAAAATCTAATTATAAATTAAATACATACAAACTTAAATGACAAGAAGTTGTTTATTAATAGCTTAAAATGACTATAGGTTAAACTAGATCGTATTGGATACTATTTGGACTACATACTTACCATTAACTAGCAAATACTAGCTCATCAAACAAGGTGAGTCTTCATATCCCCATTTTACGCTTTTATCTTTGGGGTGAAACATGTTTACAACTATTAAACTATATTTTAAACTATTAATCAGGTGAATTTAGTTTAATGGTCTTAGATGTGGTGAACCTTAGTTATGAATTTGCATTGATCACATAATTAAACTTTTTGGTAAACAATGATAGATCTATTGGCCCGGCCAGACCCACCGTTGTTTGATTTACTCTTCAGTGGAAGCCCATGGTGATTGTTTGCTACTTCAGCATTGTTAGGAATGCTAAACTTGGTCAAACATTATTTGTTAACATTATTCGATCTGCTTTTACATGATTCGTTCATTATGCTTAGTATTCACATGTGACAACTATTTATCCATATTATATCAACGATTTTTGGTGTGTGTACTTAAACCTGTGAAGCTCACCAACTTTATAGTTGACTTTTTATTTAAACATGTTTCAGGTGGAAATGCTACATAAGGATTTCTAGAAGTTTTTTAGTTTTGAATTTAAGATTTCGTATTTCTTTTGTTAGTGTAATGGATTAAGGATGATTGAGGTTAAATTGAATATTAAGTTTGAGTTTCTTTTAATACAATTGGTGTGATTATGTAAATTATGAACCTTGTGCTTTCGAACAACCTACACTTCGTGAATACCCAATGATTCCGCCAGTGGTCGGGGTGTTACATTCACCCCCTTAAAGCCACTTGCCTAGAGCAGCCAACATTTTACCTGATCCCATTGGTTTTAAAAACACACCAACTCACCAAGGCAAAAGAGTCCCAAGCAAGACGCAAAGCACACCTTTCGTAAGCGACCCAGAAGGTATTTATATAGATTTTTTATATTTCTGAGAGTTTTTAGCATCAGCTACCTAAAATTTGGTGATTTAACACATATATTGCCTATATTTAAGATCTAAATAGCAATGTGTATGACGAGTGAAAAAACCCATGTAAGAGAGGCGAGCCTCAATCCGCTTTTGTGTGCATCTCACTGGTTAGAACTTCTAACTCAGAAGTGACAGGGCTTTCGAGTGAGGTTGATTCGCGCCTAGATGCACTTTTATAAGTAACTGGTACTCACACTTGCTGAAATAGAATTGTCAAAACTGGTCATTAATTTGAGTTTTTAACGCCAAGTATATATCAATTTCGATCGTACTGATAAGGAATGGCTTTGACTTTTGCTGTCAAACATGATCATTATTTCGAAATTTTGAATTTGTATGATCACATTAGAGAGTGGAGATGAACAATGTATGCTTATTGTAGTTCAATTCCTAGTTTTAACTACGTATTGATCCTGATCGATTGAGGTTTCTGAAAAAATTAAGAATACGGACATAAACACAGGCCAATTCATAGAATCATTCGAACCAATTATATGATTCGGATATACGAATAACATTGGTTTCATAATATGGTCAAATGGAATGATTCGTAGATGATTCAGAGAAACACACACACACAGAAGCCGATTTAAAATATTACCTTGGAGAGAAGGACGATGATCAAGAGAGCCACCATAGTCGCCATTTTCACGCCGGTTGCGCTGCCGGATTTGAGGAGTTTACAAGTAAACGGAGCCGGATTGACGTCTTTATCAATTAAGGTTTTTTTTTTTTTTTTTTTTTTTTTTTTTTTTGTAAAAACAGTTGTTTGAGTAAACTACAACTTTGGTCCCTGTATTTGTAATCAGTTTGTTAATTTGGTTTAGGCAAATTGCATCAACTCATCAAGAATGAAAAGAGGTCAAAGCCTTAGAGATTGTTTAGCATTTTTTAATGGTCATTAAGAGATTATTATAACATCTTAACGGTTAAGAAATAATTTTAAATATGAATAGTTAAGAGGTATCATTAAGAGATAACATTTTTTACCAAAGAGCATTTGTCCGAATGGTATCAAGGTGTGTTAAAGGCGTCCTCCCTAAAATAGGTTGAGGGTTTCTAGTCTCATAGTGGACAAAGGTGGAAAAAAATTGTTGTTCAAAAAAAACAGAGATAACATTTTAATCATTCAGATTTAAGGAGTTAAGGTTACCTCTTAACCATTAAAAAGTTATGAACCATTAAAAAATTACTCTCAATGATCACTAAGACTATCCACAGCGGTCACCCCACTGAAAACTCTTCCCCACTGAAATTTCATGCCACGTCATCACCCCACTGAAAACCTTAAACACCCACAATGGTCACCCCACTGAAAACCGTTCCCCACTATTCCACATCATAAAATATTTTTAATTATAATTTTGTTTATATATATATATACATATATCTTGGTTTTTGTTTTTTTTGAACGGTACAATTTTGAAGAAGAGAGATAGACGGATGGTGGAGAGAGAGATCAAGAGAGAGAAACACCACCACCAGCTTGCCGGTTCGTTTCCGGCGAACCACGGCGGCGCCATCCACCAGTCTCCACACCATCTTTCTCCTCTCGTTGCGAGGATTCCATCGGTGGTGTCTGTTTCGCCATACGACGCCAACAAGATTCCGGTCTTCTTCTCCGGCGATCCACTTCCGGTCTTCTTCTCCGGCGATCCAAGATTTCGGTCTTCAACATGTGGGCCCTAAAAATTTGTTTCACCAATGAAATGAGAGGAGTGGGAGCGGGGAGCGGGAGCCGTGTAACCTGAAATCTCGTTGCCGCTGGGGTGGTGTAGCGGTGTTCCCGCTGGAGCCGCTGGCCACGTCGTCCCCGCGGATTCCGCGGCTCACCCACTGTGGATAGCCTAAGAGGATACCAAACAACCTCTTAGATGAGGTGTTTTTGTTTATTCGTTTGGTTAGGACTTTAGTTCTACGGCTTTGAAAAGTTATTAATCCTGTTATAAATTGAAAAATTATAACGAGTTATGGTTTGTTATGTAATTAATAATCTCATAAGCATGTAATGATAAATTACCAAATTGTTGAATAAATATATTATGTTATAAACTATTGTATTACTCAGATTAAATTAATTTTATTAAAATGTTTATTCTACATAAAATATCATATATTTATCAAAAAAACAATAAAAAACATAAAAATAAGTCTTATATTGTAATCATATTATTTATCAAATTAATAAAAATTATTATACATTATTTTATAGTAAAGAGAGAAAGAAGAAATCAAAATTTATGCTTAAGCAGAATCTTATCTTATCTTACTATTATAATAAACAAACATCTTCATTTGCTACTTGCTACATTTCTAAGACTATAATGCCACTTGTCAATTTTTTATGCTCTCATTTAAATCTTTCTCTTATTAAATAAAATTTACATTATCTCTTTCATTAAATAATTATAACAATAAATTATGATATTTTTTATCTTTAATAATAGTTTTTCAGTATATTCAAAATCAATTCATTTTATTAGGGAACATATTTAAAAAAAAAATCCTAAAAATTAGATTTTTGGAAAAATAGGAAACATTTCAAATTGTTATTTTGATAAAATAAAACTTTTATTAAATACAATTTTTTTCAAACAAAATGAAATATATATCGAAAGTTATAAAAATGATAATATAAGTTACATTTTTTATCTTTGTGTGTTTAACGATAATTTTAAATTAGGTTCTTTAACTTTAATAACTAAACAATCCTACTTATTATCTTAATTTGAAATAGTTAATTTTTGAAAATAAACTAACTAATTAATTTTTTAACACTAGTTAGTTTAAAAATCTCAATTATTACAAATCAAGAAGTATCCTATTGTTATTAAAAAATTATTGTTTTGTTATTTCAAGCAATTATTAATACATAATTTAATCATTTTATATCATATATTGTTTCACAATTTTTACATTTTCATTAGTAATTATTTAATATTTTATATTCAATACGTGTAACACACGGGTAATAACCTAGTATGATATATAACATCTGATATTTAATGAGAAACAGAGACAAGAAATTTAGCAGTAAGATGACCTTAATAGCTGAGATGTTGTCCTCTTACATTTTTATTTTTTAGGTATAAAAGATCTAATAATAAAGTAGAATTATTATTAAATTTATTTTTTTTGAACGGTATTTGATCTCAACGTGTGAACCACTGATTTTCAGTTCATGTCACTAAGGTCTAGTTACCATGACCTCCGTTGAGACCCTACCACCACCCCAGGAGGAAACCGCACCGAAAAACCCCCGACCTCTCAAGGACCCCTATTTCGCCTTGGGAGGGATTTGATCTCATGACCTCCATTTGGAAAACCAGGGGATATCGTTAGGACAAAGGCCCTTTGGTTTTTATTAAATTTAAATATTGGTGTTTGTTACTGTTAAGTGTTAATAAGAATTGTGATAGAGCATGACATGTTGACTATCTCGTTCATGCTTTGAAAGTAAATGCCATAAACCAACAAAATACGTAACATGCAAATTCAATTCCAAAGACTTTAAAATCCAAGAAAAAAATGACTGGATTATCTTCAATCCATATGATCCAACCATCACTCACTCCTTTAACACTCCAACTGCCCTGATGTTGAAATGTTATAAATATACAGACAGGTTGGAATATTCTTTTAGATCTTTTCTGCATAAGTAAATCTGATTTTGAATTATAAAACTAGTAATACAGGCCATATATGTACTAAAAGATCGATTTTGATTTATGTAGCAATCAACTTTGACTGGTTTGTAACCCTCCAGCTGTCGAGTTAGACTAGTAACAACCACCTGCTCCTTCAATATATATCACATATATCATATATGTATACATAACGACCCCTCCCCCTATATCACAAAAAAAAAAGAAAAAAAAAGGAAAAGTAAACGTCTACTGAAACCATTTAGAAATCTATGGCTGTTGGGTATGCAATAAGCAGTGAAGTGGGGAAGTACAATGGTCAGATTACATCATTTGTTGTGTTATCTTGCATGGTTGCCGCAACCGGAGGAATCATTTTCGGTTATGATATCGGAATTTCAGGTTTCTAACTTTATATTTTGTCTAAACTAAACTACTAATCTGTTGATTTTATGCAAAGTTTTGAAGTATATATTAGATGAAGTAAGTGTAAAGACACATTCAGTTGTTCTGCTTTTCAATTAACATTTTATTGTTATAAATCTGAAGGTGGAGTGACTTCTATGGAGCCATTTTTAAAGAAATTTTTCCCTCATGTTTACACCAAAATGATAAAAGACACCAAGATAAGCAACTACTGCAAATTTGACAGCCAACTTCTAACATCCTTTACTTCTTCTCTATACATAGCCGGTCTAGTTGCGACCTTTTTTGCTTCACCTGTCACTAGAGCCTTTGGGCGCAGACCCTCGATTCTCATTGGTGGTGTCGCGTTTCTTGCTGGTGCAGCCCTTGGTGGCGCTGCTTACAACATTTACATGCTTATAATTGGTCGCGTCTTGCTTGGTGTGGGAGTTGGTTTCGCCAACCAGGTGAACTACTGTTCAATTTGGGTGGGTTGAATAACATGTCAGTTTGGGTTTAAACTTTAAACAAAGCATATTCTTGTTCAATGGGTCAGTTTGGTTAGGGTTGACCCAAAACATTTTCTTGCAAACCTAATCTAAACTTCTATGTAAAAATACATTTTTTGGTTACTTTTGACCCGTTTAATAAATATTTTCTATCAACAGTCGGTTCCATTGTATCTATCAGAAATGGCACCATCACATTACAGAGGAGCATTCAACATGGGTTTTCAGTTTTGTGTTGGTATAGGCGTTCTAGTAGCAAATCTTCTAAACTATGGCACCGAGAAAATAAAACAAGGCTGGGGATGGCGGATCTCATTAGCCATGGCTGCAGTTCCAGCCTCAATTCTAACAATAGGAACATTATTCCTCCCAGAAACACCAAACAGCCTCATACAACATAGCAAAGATCCTGATAAAGCCAAGCAGATGCTACAAAAAATCAGAGGGACAGATGACATTCAAGCCGAATTCAACGATCTTGCAGTTGCAAGTGAAATCTCGAAAGCCATTGAACACCCGTTTAAAAACATCTTGAAGAAAAAATACAGACCTCAACTTGTTATGGCGATTGTTATTCCATTCTTTCAACAGGTTACAGGAATCAATGTTATCGCCTTTTACGCGCCAATACTGTTCAGAACCATAGGATTCGGTGAAAGTGCTTCACTTATGTCAGCAGTGGTAACTGGACTGGTGGGTCTTAGCATGACCTTCATGTCATTACTGATTGTTGATAAACTTGGTCGCCGGACTATCTTTATGATCGGAGGGGTCCAGATGTTGATCTCACAGATGCTTGTTGGATCAATAATGGCAGTAAAACTAGGGGATCATGGTGGATTGAGCAAGGGTTATGGGTATCTGGTGTTGATCTTGATATGTAGTTATGTTGCAGGATTTGGTTTATCTTGGGGTCCGTTGGGATGGCTGATTCCAAGTGAAATTTTCCCACTGGAGATCCGATCTGCAGGTCAAAGTATCACTGTTGCAGTGGGGTTTCTGTTTACTTTTATTGTCGCTCAAACGTTTTTGATGATGCTTTGCCATTTGAAATCAGGAACGTTCTTCTTTTTTGGTGGGTGGGTGGTTGTGATGACTGTTTTTGTTCACCTGTTTCTTCCTGAAACTAAAAATGTGCCGATTGAGACGATGGATCGGATATGGAAGCAGCATTGGTATTGGAAGAAATATGTGAGTTAAGACGATGATGACGATATAGGCGTTGATTATAATCCTACCGGAAGTTATTTAGACTTACAACAAAGAAAACACTTGGCTGAATGTGACGTATACGTGAAATTATTGGGATGTGATGAATACACATAGCCTAAATGTTTGTAAATCCTTCTACGATCTGTCTCATATATCTCACTTTTTAGTTTTGATGTGTCGAGTAATCATAAACACCATTAATGAAGAATGAATATTATGGTAATGTTGACCAATTTTGATGGGTTTTTTCAAGGGTTTTTGTAAATTGTAAACTAAAATCAAATTAAAGTGTGTTGTATTGATAGTATAACTTGTTAACTTGTTAATTTGTTATATGCATGGGCCACAACCAATGTTTTAAAAACCGGTATTTTAGGTGTACCGGATGTGGCTCAAAAATGGTTCAACCGGTTGAACCGGGTTGTACCGGAGGGTTCAGTCGGACACATTAATTAACATAGAATGCTATAGAAATACAATTTATACTCAAATAAGTTGCCAAAAAGTATACAAATTCATCCAAAAACAATTCAAAAAGTACTCAAATTTATCCAAAACAATCTAAAAGTACTCAAATTCTAATAGTTTTTTTAAATAAAATTGCATAATAATATTATGACATTGGCGTGTTAAACGCATCAAGTTCACGATCGCTTAAAAGCCGAAATTTTGTGTTTTTTTTGAAACCAGAAATACCGGTAAAACCGGATTAAACCGCCAGCACAATCGATCGAAGGAAGATGTATAATGCCGAAGGGTTTCGTACCGGATTAGTCACTGGCAGGCTGCTGAACCGGTCGAACCGGCATGTTCGAACTGGTTTTTAAAACATTGGTCACAACTCAAGAGTTTCGGAATAAAAGACCAATAAGATTACAAGGCCATCCAAATGGCATCTTACAAATTTAGGCTTAGTCCACTCTTTTAGGACCTCTATGAAAGCCCACAGAAGGTTCTAAATGCAACAAGCATTTAAGCAAGCCCAAATAAATACAAGAAGGCCCAATTTATATCTCAGAATGAAAACTCTATGACAAGCAAGTGGTTGTGACTTGTAGTAATGTGGTCCTTGTGGATCATAAGAAATAAAGAAAAAACTAATCTATCCAAATAAATGAGCAAATGAGGACACATATATTTCTAGTGTCTCCTTAGCTAAATTTTTTGGTCTCACTCATATTAAATAAATAATCTATATCTATACTCTATAATAAAAGAGTAACAATTTTGCCACTTGTCACATTCTTACACCGCTATTGCCACATGTCACTTTTTTACACTACTATTGCCAATTGTCAACACCTTATCATTTCACTTAATATCTCTCCTATTAAATTATTCTCTCTTATTAAATAAATTCATTCTCTTATTAAATAATTATAATACTAATAACTAATATATTATTTATCTTTTTATTATAAAGCACACTTAAAATTTTTTTTTATAAAATATGAAATTTTCTAAAATCAAAAATTTTAAAGTAAGAAATATTTTATTTTCAAAAAACAAAATTTATGTAAAAAACAAGTTATCTTAAAAAATGATTTTTTTAAAAATAAAATATATTATAAAAAGAGTTTTTAAACAATGAGATTTTTATCATCTAATGACGTTTTTTAATTTATTTAAAATCTGAAGTAATAAAAGTGATAGAGAAAGTTACATTTTTGGTACGTTATCTTTAATGATAATTTAAATTGGGTAGTTTAACTTTAATAATTACAAAAATTCTATTTTATATTATTGATTTATAAGAGTTGGTTTTTAATATAATAGAAACTGAAATTTTTAACGTTAGTTATTTCATATATATCAATTATTACACATTAAAAGGTCATATATCATTTGTATAGTGATTAAAGTTTTTAATTATTTTTTATTACTTAAAACATGTATTCATATGTAAATTAATCATGTTATATCAAAATATCGTTTTATAATTGGTAAATTTTCATTACTAACGATTTAATATTTTATATTAAATCCGTGTAATACACGGGTTAATAACCTAGTAATTATACTAAAAGAACATGTTTTTAGATATTTATAGTAACTTTGTTTTTAATAATTATTGTATTTTCTAGCTCAATTATTGTAAATTAATTAATTTTGTATTAATTTAATTCATGTAATATACAAGTTTTAAGCTAGTTCATTAATATTTGAAAAGTGAAGGATTGTAAACGTGTCATATCACAAAGGTTTTTAAAAATAATTAAAATACAAAGATATGCAATGCTAGTAACATGAGGCATGGGTTTAATATGGAAAATATTAAATAATTAGTAAAATTTATTAAAAAGATTCCAAATGTTTTTTTTAGATTTAATTTTTTTTTCATAAACATGTAAATTTTATTTTCCTTGTTAATTTGGGTTATTGTTGAAAATAACATAAAAAGGAAACACGAGATATCATCGTCGTACTCAATATAATTCGTTATTGGCAGTTATGATATGGTACGAGAATGGTAAGATGTAACAATTTTACCTATAATAGATGGACAGTTTCCAATAAGACCCCGATACATGATGCATGATTAACTTTCAAACCCAACGTTTTTTACTTTTTTTTTTACAACCCTTAACAACCTTTTGCTTGAACGTTTATAAATTTTTAATACATCATTTGGTTACATTTTAGAATTGCATGTACAAACATTGAAAATAACATAAAAAGGAAACACGAGATATCATCGTCGTACTCAATATAACTTATTATTGGCAGAGTTATGATATGGTACGAGAAGGGTAATATATAACAATTTTACCTCTACGAGAGAATAGTTGGACTGTTTCCAATAAGACCCCGACACATGATGCATGATTAACTTTCAAACCCAATGTTTTTAACTTTTTTTTACAATAATTAAGCAAAATAACTTTAAAAATAGTTTAATTTCATATGTTTCTTTAGTTGTACTATCAAACAACAATGTGTGCATTTTAATCATGCAACCTGTTATAAGACATATGTAACTTTGCTTATTAGTGTTAATGAAATAGTATACGTATAATATATATGTATATACATATATATATGGGGGGTATATTCTATAAAGGGATAAAAGCTTAAAAAGTATAGGAAGCCATAAAATGTTGACACGTGGATAAGAAGCCAAAGGGTAAACATGTCAAAACAAAAAATTGAACCTACAAATGCAGGTGTTTTTCGAGATATATTATGGTGTTAATATTTTATGTTGTTTATGGTGTTTAGGTATTAATGTGTGACAACCCGTAATTTCCAGGTCAACCTCTTACTTATTTAAATGTTTATTTAAATACTATTTGTACATGTGGCACTATAACTGGATTAATTTAGGGTGACACGTGGCACGACAGTACGAACATTGATACACAACATGATGATCCAAGGGATTATCAGAAATCGCACACACGTGTCAAAAATCACGAACGTTGGTGAACGTCATAACAATTAGGCACAGAAACACTTCACGAATCAATTATGGCTAGTAATTGACTATTAGAGTCCAAACGATGCTCGAACGATGTTCTACAGTCGAGAAACGGGCCTAAAACCACAAAAACAGGCTTATTGGGCCTGACAAGTGGGCCAGGCGGTATGCCTGACCCGAGACCACGACTTAGGCGTTACGCGCGGAAGGTCCAAGGAGGCGCCTCATCCGGCTGCCTCGCGCGGTACGCCAGGCCCCAACCCATCCCGCCGGTCGTTACGCCTGGGAGTCAGATTCGCAGATTTTACTTTTTAAACTCCCAAAACACATCATTACCTCTACACATTCATTTTAACCGAACCCACACTCAAACTCTCGGCCACATTCATTTTAACCGAATCGAACGCTTTTCCCAATCCCATTCTTGAGCGTAAACACAGTCACCTAACGCACACTTGCGGACTGGAACCTCAGTGACAGCACTCCGAAGATGAACCTCGAGCACTACTGTGATCACTAGCTTCAGATTGAAGGAACTAGAATGACTGTGTAAGATAAATTGACGATTACGGTGGCCAACGTAATCGTGAATTTATAGGTACATACGAATTCTGGCAAATTCAGATGGTAAGCTACACCCGCTGCTAGTGGAGATTTGAGCTCCGCTACATACACCGAGCAGTTTATTTCCCTATTGTATTTAGTATTGCTAGAACCTACATGAGCGAGCCAGGCTCATACAAATCACTTTGGTAATAGTGATCTTATGAAATTTATTACTGTACTTTTGAAGAAACTGGTAATTTTTCCCTCTGCACATGCTAACACCCGACTGTCTCTAACGATAGGTAATACAATATCTATTGTATATAGATATTACGAATGGCTGGTCAAGGAACGTATGTGCATACAGACAACTAGGCAATCAGTGCTGCGGCTATCGAAGCTATGGTAGAACAACGGGTTAGAAAAGCCATTGCGGATTACGAGACTGCACAAGCAACGGGACTCATAACAACAACTCCAAAGGATGTTCATTCAGAGTCTTCCTTAGCTACCATCCTCATATATTCAGGGGACCGGAAGGAGCGGTAGGACTGCTCCGATGGATTAAGGAGGTTGAGTCAATCTTCTGCATGAGCGGGTGTTCTGAAGAGAATAAAGTAAAATTTGCTACCGGAACTCTGGAAGGACAAGCTCTCACTTGGTGGAATTCTCACATTCAGACACTAAGTCTGGAGACTGCTAACTCAATCCCATGGGAGAACTTCGTCACGATGTTGAAGGAAGAATATTGTCCTCGGAACAAAATCAAGCAACTGGAGGGGTTTTGGATTCACAAAATGGAAGGATTCGAGATCGAACAATACACCGCTCGATTCCACGAGATGTGTAAACTGTATCCAGAGATGGTGACCCCGGAATACAAAAAGATTGAGCAATACATCAGTGGATTACCTGAACAGATCCAAAGCCTGGTTACCGCAGAAGACCCCACACTTATTCAACCTACCATTTGTTTGGCTCATTGTCTGACTGACCAAGCGGTGGCACAGGGTAAGCTACCCAATAGGGGTGAACACCTGAAGCCCCAAGGGACCAAACGGAAGTGGGAGCCAAGCAGCAACAGGACCTTCTCGCCACAACAACCAACCCAGCATCTCCCCACACCAGGAATGCACTTTTAACGGATCGAGCATTAGGGCCATCATGCATTCTCTTTATGTTTAACTTTTGAAAACAATTACATTTGGGTTATGTATTAAACCATGTATTGTCTAACATTTTAACTTTCCGCTGCAATACTATATAAATTCCGCTGCAAACTATTTTTGATAAGTGTGCGTATCAAACATTGTATTTGTAAACACATATAGAGGTGTTCTATATGACCTTGAGCTGTGATTCTGACCACGTCACGCCCATGTGGACTGACACCACGAGTGGGAAATTGGGGGTGTGACATAATGAAACTAAAATAGGGCATTTTATGGTGATTTTAAAAAATAAAAACACCATAAACACTTAAAGTGTGTATATTGTGTTTTTTAACTTCGTTTTATGGTGTTTTTTCGAGATATTTTATTTTGTTTATAGTGTTCAATTTTTATGGTATTTTTTCAAATTTATTTTGTGTTTATGGTGTTAACATTTTATGATGTTTATGTTGTTCGAATATTTTTGAAACTAAACTGCGCAGTTTATGGAGTTTGTGAACACTAGAAACACCATAAACACTTAAGTTTGTAAATGGTGTTTCCGAACTAAGCAACTTCATATATGAACACTAAAAACACCATAATATTTTACCCTTTTTGTTTATTTAGAGAAAAAAATACCATAAAAATGTTCAGTTTTATGAACTTTCGAAAAAACAATATGAAGTGTTTAGTTTCATAAATATCCGAAAAACATATAAAAAGTCACCACAAACGATTGTTATCTTTTTTGTTTATTCGGTGAAAAAACCATAAAATGTTCAGTTTCATGTATCTATGAAAAAACACTATAAAACGCAAGATTCATATACACCAATTTAGGTCGTTTTTTTTGCATAACAATATTATACTCGTTGAAAATATAAAAAAATGCTGGATTTTATGGTGTAATTTAAAAAAAAAAACAATAACGTACAAAAAAGTTATAAACGTTTAAAAAAAGTAGGGGGTTGTTAAAAAGTTAACAATAGCTACAATACCCATTATACCCCTTCAACCATTTAAATTTCCTCTTAATTCTCTCCAATGAGGTGGCATCCTTACAACTATTCATCTTAAAAATCAATGGCTAAAATTTCTTTTTACACTTTTTATAGATTTTATCCTTTTTAGCCTAACCCTATATATATATATATATATATATTAATTACTATTTCAATATAATATAAATATGTATATTATTCAATTTAGTTACTTTTTAATATATACTAGGGATTTACCCCGCGCGTTGCGGCGGTAATCCCGTATTAAATAGAAAATAGAATGATATATATTCAACTTCAATTTTACTAAAAAAGTTGTCATACCACTTTGTTGATATGGGTAATTGATCACGATGGCGGTAACATCATGAATATCCAACACATACCAAAAAATTAAGCGGTCTTAACGGGTGTTAGCCCATCCTAAATCAATAAATTGAACCATCGCAAAAACGTGTCAATCGCAAAAAATATGAACAAAATATAAACGCAAAACATAAAATAAATAAATAAATATTTAATTATTATTACCTTTAACTAGTATCTTTAAATTAAAAATGAAAATATTTAATTTGTTTTTAACGTTAGGGAATCTTCGAGTGCTAGCCATAGTGAACCGAACGATGTGAAAGGTCGATTCCTCGACAACTATAAAACCATATCTCTCATATCAGAGGAAGCTAAATAAATCTATAAACCTTCTCCCCTTCTCATGTTTGAAACCTTAAATGTTTAAATATTTAGCTTAAAATTATTATTATTTTTTATTATTGTAGTTGAAAAGCGGATGAAAAAAAAAAGAAAAAAAACTGGGCCTGGCAAGATTCGAACTTGGGACAATGCAAGCAATGGCGTAGATGTTTGCCAACTTCTCTAGCAAAGCATTTGCTTCAGCTTATCATATTATTACCTAGTTATATAAAACAAAAAGTTATAAAAAAATAGTATTACTGTTTGTAGGTAATCATTACCTTTCGTTATTGTATATATAGTAGTATATAGGACCCGCGCGTTGCCACGGGGTCTGATATACAGACCTAAAAACAACCAACAAAACATGAGGTTAAAATCGTGTACAGTAACATGCATGAAGAAGGAAATTTTGCACCTTTTACGTGTCGTTGCCATGTCTGCAGAATACGCAAACACCAAGTTTACCCCTATCATTGAAAGCATGTAACTTTACCCACAATGAAAAAATTTACAATATATAGTAAATAAGTATATGAGGGCACCATTTATGACAATTCTGTTAGCTGTCATAACTCATGAATAAATAGAAGGAATTTGTCACATGTAGTTATAATGTTCTCCAGAAGTATGTATCATGATATATGTGAAGAACTAACTGATTGTAAGAATTTGTAGGCGTTGCACCTCATTGTGGGCAAGGATTTAAACATGAGGAGGTGAGAGGGTTTATGGATTTACCCGGTTCCCGCTTATCTGGGGTACGGTCTCACAACAGTCTAATAATAGACCTTGGCTATATCGCCGAGTTCCAGGTGGCTAGCACGTGAAGACCTTTTGCCATTTAAAAAAATCTATTAGGCAAGTAAGTCAAGTTAGCATAATAAAAAAAACGACTCAGGTAAACAAAAGTCATAACGTTGACGGCTGATTCAAACTGAAAATCTACATCAACAGTTCCACCTCTCACCCTCTCCTCATAATCCTTCAAACAGAATTCCAAAAACAAATAAACATTGATGTAAGGCAATTTATAAAGGATATAACATAACCAACCTGATTAGTACATATATGACGAAGTGTAACTTTCTCTTTTACTAAAGCAGATTTCCTAGTTGTCATTAATTCTTCTTGTACATGTAGAAAATTTTGTTCTGCATATTCAAGTAACATATATTCTATCCTCATAATCATGCCTTTTTCTCAATTATAGTTTAAGAGCTCCATATATATCAAAGTTGCGCCTGTTCGTATAAACTCGTTATCAGTACCATCATAGCATATTACATATGTGTATTTTCTTTTCTTTTTATGCAATTAAATATGTACCTAAAATTTCAAATAAAAGGAGGAGCCCTCAATAAACTTCTGAGGAGATAAACGTGGCAGACATAAAAACACACTTGTGTATATAGAATTTTATCAAACCCAACTTAAAATGAAACATGATAAAATCTAAATCAAACCAACATTTATTCCCAAATCACTTCAATGGCATAGTAGGAGTTACATTACATACAAAACAAATAAAAATCAGAATAAAGCTTGAAACAAATAGCTTACCTCACGTGACTGAACAATACTTGTCAAATTGATGAGGGCAATTGTAGAAGATCAACAACACAAAATTGAAACCCATGGAATTTGTAAAGGAAGACGAAAGGCACAAAATTGAAATCCTATGAACACGTGTTGACACGAAAAACTTCCACAACTTCAACTTGATTCAAAGTATCTGCTACATGAACTTGTGCTCCAATCATCTAATTGTTCCTCTCTTTTGTCCTCTTTCTCTTTTTCTTCACTTCCCGTGAGAGATGATGAAGGATTACAGCTTGCTTCATCTCCAAAGGCTCTTAACATTACTTTTGCTATGATTTTTAAGCCTATGTCATTGGGCTCGTGTGAACTAAAATTAAAGCTTCAAGTTCATACTTGCAATCAAAATGATAATCAAACAAACAAACAAAAACTTGAAATATACACCTGCAATTCTAAGATGTTGTAATTGTTGCCTGCTTCATCCTTGGTCCACGACACATCAGGTGAATACCTCCATTGACCATCAACAACAAATCTATACTGATAAACATCTGAAGGAAGAACCTTTAGTATGATGAAATCTTTTCCCGATCTCTGCAACGACTTCCTGGTCAAGAAGAAAACATCAAATAATTCTATATCAAACCATATATTTCTTCAAATTCGAAAGGTTTGTGATCAGAAAAATGAATTTGGTGCTTTTACAATTTTACCTAGTTTTACAATTGTCCCATGAGCCTTCCACGGCCACTTCTTTTCCATCATAAGTCCATGTAATCATCGTTGCGATACCTGGAGCGTGGGTGTTGTTCAGATTTAGGGCTTGATTTTAGGAGTGAGATTATTTTTCTTGTACTTTACCGACGACATCCACGACGTGCGCGAAGCAAGAGAGACGACAATCGGTCTCCCCCACAACGTTGCAATGTCATTGACGCATCATTGGATGCTCCGAAATCGCAGGAAAGAGAGCGGTGAAGCGTATGAGAGCTCTTAATTAGCGACGACCAGAAGCTGAAAAGGTGGAGAGAAACCCTAACCGGCTGCATCCAGGACGTGCGCGGAGCAAGGGAGAAGGCAATCGGTCTCCCCCTCAACGTAGAGACGCATCAGATGCTTTGTACCTACAGGAGGGAGAGTGGTGAAGCGTATGAGAGTTCTTAAACAACTGCATATGGATGACTTGTACGTAGAGCATTTGAAGTTGCACCGAAATGAATAGTAAAATATGTGAGAGCCATCGTTTTTGGTTTTTAATATATATATTAACTAGGTTTCCCCACCCGCGTGTTGCAGCGGGTTATTACAGTACAATCTTGAGAATGAGTAGTATATATCATTTGTAAAATTATAAGTTACATAACAAAATCAAATCTTTCATCACGAACTCTATACAATTTTTTCATAAAAACATAAAATCATTCAAAATCCACTCACATATGTTAAAAAATAATAGAAAAAACTATTTAAAAAATCATTCTCGCCGCCAACCAATCGGTTGAATAAAACCCAAATCTGCAATCAAATCTCACAAATTTAACACACACATCTCTGTTTACTACTTCTTAAAGGTAAAATTACTTCTAATGGTCGAAGTCTAAATTATCAAAATGTCATTATTCTTTTCCTTGTATATAACTAACTAAAACCGCTATTCATTTTCTCTAATTTTTTTTTGTAATTCATAGGTGAATCAAAACGACGGCTGCACTAATCATATTTATGCAGGGGCGGCCCTGAGATTTGGCGTGCCCAAAATGAACCGGAAATAAAAGGCCCCCTTAAGAATTCAAATATTAAAGTGGAGGTGCTCAAAAAACCAAAAAAATGTTTAATCCGAAAACCGTAACTTATTCGTAACTGAAAAAATCGAACCGAATTCTGAATTCGTATTCATTTTGGTTCTAGCTGTATCAAAATTCCGAATTCGGTTTTCGTTTCGGTACCCAACCATATCTGAATTTCGGTTTTTGATTCCAATTTTTTTATAAATTTAGTTTTTTGGTTAACCGATTAAACTGAATTCAAATTTATTATCTTATTAATAATATATAAGATTGAATTCGGTTTATTCGTTTGAATTTGGTTTATTCAGATCGGTTTATTCGGTTTGTAATCAGTTTATTTGGTTTTAATATGTTTGTTCAATTGAATTCGGTTTATTTGGATCGGGTTTATTTGACTTTTAAGCGGTTTATTTGGCTTTCAACTTGTTTATTTGGTTTTAAACGAAATTAGAACCAAATCACTTCTCGAATTCGGTTCGGTTTATGACAGGGAAAAAAATTGAAAACCGAAACTAGACCGAATAAACTGCTAACCGAACCAATTGACATTTAGTTTAAAGGGCATGAAAGTAACTTAATATACTTTAGAAAAATGATTTTTTGCACCATCAAATAATATGTTTATAAATGTTTCTTTGTAGTTCGATTCACTTTATTAATTATCATTTGAATGAATCTGTATATATACGTATATATAAAAAATTTTGTGCCCCCCTAAAAAATGGGTATGGGCACTACAAGAATAAAGACCAGTCCCGACTAAGCCTATACCGACGACTTTTGTCGCCGGGAAAAGTTAGTATATACCGACGACGTTTCGACGCAAACAGGCATCCAAATTTTTTTTTTGTGTTCAAGTATTCCCACCGACATGTCGTCGGGATTGGTATGGATCATTTTAGCGGGCTAAGTTCCCGCCCATTGCTTCCCCCCGCTTTTTTCCCATGAAAACCGTCCCTACGACTTGTCGTCGGGACAAGTTTAAAGTATTTTTTTCCACTTTTTGCATCAAGTGTTTAATGAAGGAACAAGAACGACATCGTTTAAGTAATGGGTGTGCCGACGATTAGTCGTCGGGACTGAATCAAACGCGATTTTAAGCTCTGTGTCGCATCAGACGCATTTTTTTAACCCAAACTCAAGAAATTCTTCCTCCTCTCGACTCCTCTCGACTCCTCTCGTCTTTTTTGCGGTTTGGGGGCAAATTTCACCATCATTATTGTATGTAGAGGTTAGCTAACCACGTATTCATATAATCTTTTTTTGTTTACCAATTTTACAGTCGTTTTTTTTGTTTACATTGGGTTTTGAAGTTTTTAGGTATTTTTGAAGTTCTTGGATTTTGAGGGCTATTTGAAGTTCTTGGATTTTGAAGGCTACTTGGATTTGAATTTTTTGAAGTATTATTTGAAGGTAATCGTATATTTTGTTCTTTTATGATGGATGTAGTTTTTTTGTATGTATTTATGAAATTAAATTTGGGTTTGATGGATGCATTGTTTTTGTATGCTTTGTTCTTTAGTATTGTAGGTTTGAGAATATGGTGATATGGATTATCTTTAGTTTGTTGGATTGATGAGGATTGATGATTGGTTTAAGTAGGTGTTTGTGTATGAACTAAAAGTTTAATTTGCTCATGTAGGTTAGATTCATGTAAAGTTATAAAGTGATTTTCAGTTTATAATCCATTTCTTGTAATTTTAGACTTATATGTGAAGAATTAAAGTGAAGAATTAAAGTGAATCCAAGAAAACTTAAATCCGTTTTGTTCTAATTATCATTTCAAGTTTGACTGATCATCTAACACAACAACAATCTAATATGTTAAAGAGAACAATTTAGGAGGCTAAAAGTATTAAAAGTACACTAGTGCAAATATTTTTGTCATGGATCACTTACGGATCATTAATTTTTGTTAAATTACTTTAATAAATAATATGAGTTTAAGGTTTATTTTGATTAGTTTAATAAATAAAATGAGTTTAAGGTTTATGTTTGAGTTTAAATGCCTTGTAACATTAAAGTATGCATTAATTACAAAAATTTATTATTTTTGTAATGCTCATGTCATATTTGAAGTAAATAGTTTATAAGATAATAATTGAAAGTTGACATATAATAAAAAATAATAAAACCCTAATAAAACCTTAAAGTAATCAAAACCTTAAACTAATAATTAATATAACCTTAAACCAATCAAACTTTAAATTATTATTTAATAAAACCCTAATAAAACCTTAAATTAATAAAAATAAACCTTAAACTAATCAAAGCTTAAACTAATAATTAATAAACCCTAATTTAAAAATAAAGATTAAATTTAAGAGACAATAAAATAAAAATACGAATGCTTTTCTCAATTTAGTAAATTAGTTATTAGTTCATCTTGAGTGATGACTTTTTAGTGATAGATTTAATGTTATTAGATTACTGTAAAGAAATGTTTAAAATTAAAAGTTATTAAAAGTTATTAGTTTGCTATAAGATAATAATTGAAGCTGTTAAAAAAAAAGATAATAATTGAAAGTTGGCATATAATATAAAATAATAAAACCTTAAACTAATCAAAACCTTAAACAAATAATTAATATAACCTTAAACCAATCAAACCTTAAACTATTATTTAATAAAACCCTAATAAAACCTTAAACTAATAAAACATAAACCTTAAACTAATCAAAGCTTAAACTAATAATTAATAAACCCTAATTTTAAAAATAAAGATTAAATTCAAGGAAAATAAAATAAAAATACAAATGCTTTTTTTAATATAGTAAATTATCACAATTGTTATCAGTTCATAAGAAACCATATAATCGATGAGCATAATTATGTATTATATATATTCAAGTGATTTTTAAAAAATTCATTTTTTTTTTAATTTTACATAACTTTTTGATAAGAAAACATATAATTAAGGTTAGAAAAAATAATACTTTGACTTGTACGTGATGGACTCCAAAGTTGTATGTTTGTAACTATAATTAAGGTTAGAAAAAAATTCATGTTTTTAGTCCTTGGGTTGAATGTATGCAACTATATTGTAACATTAAAGTTGTATGTTTGTAACTACATTATAACTTTATATTTGGGTTTGGTTACTTACAACTACATTGCAACTATAATTTGTCTTTATTTGTACGAAGAGCGTTGATTAATTTTACATTGTATATAAAAATTTATAGATATGACAATTGATAAGAGTTGGATTACTTTGAAAAATCGACAATCACCTGATTTTATAAACGGCCTTCGCAACTTTATAGAGATTGCCAATAACCATGTTGATGGTCGAGGCAAAGCATATTGCCCATGTAGACGACGTTACAATGGTTGTCGACAGGATTTGAGTACGATTTATGCACACATTCATGACCGTGGGTTTTTACAATCATATAAGATTTGGAATTATCATGGAGAGAAATATCCTAACGCTGAAGAGATAGAAGCCCTTTTTGCTCCAAGAACATCTACTTCAACAACAAATGATGAAATGTTGGGTGTAATCGATGATGTTATGGTAGAACTGAATACAAATGAAGAAGATATAGATGAAGATGTAGTCGGTTTAGATCCAGAATTTGATGCTTTGTTTAAGGAGCTGAATACAAAGTTATACCCTGGTTGTAGTTGGATGTCTTCTTTAAACTTCTTAGCAAAATTGATGCATATTAAAGTAATTACAAATGGACGGATAGTTCTTTTGATCAACTTTTAGAGTTTTTAAAAGCTTCATTCCCGAAAGAAAACCAGATTCCAACATCACACTATGAAGCGAAGAAAAGGCTAAAAAAAATTGGGTTAGGATATCAAACTATCCATGCTTGCATTAATGATTGTGCTCTTTTTTGGAAAGAGAATAAAGACCTGCATAATTGTCCGATTTGTAACGAGTCTAGATGGGTTGACAAACACACAAAGGGGAAAAAAGTACCACAAAAAGTGTTGCGTTACTTCCCTTTAACTTCTCGACTTCGATGAAGGTATAGTTCCAGATTTACGGCAAAAGATATGGTTTGGCATAACTCTGGACGCTCAACTGATGGTTTGATGCGTCATCCGGTTGATGGAAAGGCATGGCAGGACTTTGATAAGAGATATCCTGATTTTGCTAAAGAACCAAGGAACGTACGCTTGGGTTTGGCTGCAGATGGCTTTAATCCATTTGGTAACATGAGTTTGGCTTATAGCATGTGGCCGGTGGTGTTGACAACATATAATACACCACCATGGTTATGTATGAAAGAGTCTTCTTTCATGTTGACTTTACTAATTCCTGGTCCTAAATCACCTGGAAAGGATATTGATGTATTCTTGAGGCCATTGGTAGATGAATTGAAAATATTGTGGGCTGATGGAGTCCAAATGAGAGATGCATCAACAAATACAATATTCAGGATGCATGCAGCATTATTGTGGACTATTAATGATTATCCTGCTCGCAGTAGCCTATCTGGATGGAGTGGTCAAGGTTATAAAGCATGTCCCACTTGTAATGCAGACACTCCATCCTGCCCTGTAACCAATAAGATAGCTTTTGTTGGTCATAGACGATTCTTACCTAAGAATCATAAATGGAGGGATGATCTTTTGTTTAATGGCAAAAAAGAGACAAGAGATCCTCCTAAATCATTGAGTAATATACAAATTTTAAAACAATTACAAAGTCTTCCTGATCGTGTTCCGGGGAAACATCCAAGCCATGGAGGTGTGAAAAGAAAGCGTGCCATGACAGAGTTGAATTGGACCAAAAAAAGTATCTTTTTTGAGTTAGAATATTGGTCTTCTCTTCTTTTAAAATACAATCTTGATGTAATGCATGTCGAGAAAAATGTTTGTGAGAGCTTGTTGGGTACATTACTTATGAATGATAAATCAAAAGACACACCCAAAGCAAGACAAGACTTGGAAAAGATGTGTATTAGGCAAAATTTATGGCTAACAAAGAAGAATAACAAGGTTTACCAACCACCAGCTCCTTACCCTTTCTCACCTAATGATCGTGAACGTTTTTGCAAGTTTATTAGAGGAGTGAGACTACCAGATGGGTTTGGATCGAACTTCAAAAATAAGATACTTCCTAATGATTCAAATATAACTGGGTTAAAATCTCATGACTTTCACATCATCATGCAACGATTGCTACCAATAGGAGTTCAAATAGGTTTACAAAAAAATGTTTCTACAACAATCATTGATCTTTGCACTTTCTTTCAAAAAATTTGTGCACGATCATTAGATGCGAAAGACATGGAAAAAGCAAACAAGGAAGTTGTAAAAATATTATGCAACATGGAATTGATATATCCTCCGGCATTTTTTGACATAATGGTTCATTTAGTTCTTCATTTAGCTGAAGAAGCTATTCTTGGTGGGCCTGTGTATATGCGATGGATGTATCCCTTCGAAAGATACATGAAGAAGTTGAAAGCATATGTTAGAAATAAAGCAAGGCCTGAAGGTTCAATTGCAGAAGGTTATGTTGCAGATGAAGCATTGACATTCTGCTCTATGTATCTTGAGGGTATGCAAACCAAGTTTAATCATCCTGATAGAAATGTAGATCCTGGTATTCCTCAGAGGCAGCTGCAAGTGTTTTCATCACAGTGTAGACCAATTTCAAAAAAGAAAATCATACCACTTTCTGAAGAGGCCAAAAAATCATTGGAGTGGTTTGTACTGAACAACTGTGATGAAATCAAAGATTACAAATTGTGAGTTTTCTTTATTTTCTCTATTTTTATTTTACCTATAATGACTAACTAATTGCCACATTTTGTTCTTAAACAGTGAATTTGAATCTAAATTTACTTCAAATGATATGAAAACAAAATTTTCTTCATGGTTTAAATATGAAGCAAATACATATTCATCTTCGTATACCAATGAAGTCAGGGCATTGGCACATGGTCCGTTGAACGCGTATTCTTACACTGCTTGTATTGTTAATGGTGTTAGATTTGTGGTTCATAGTCGTGATTTTCGACGCACTACTCAGAACAGTGGTGTACTTACAATTGGAGAAGATGGTAGTTCATTTTATGGCCAACTAGAGGACATTATAGAGTTAAAGTATATAGATGGTTACTCTGTTGTGTTATTTCGTTGTAAGTGGTTCAACACGACGGGTAAGAGATTAATCAAGCAAAACAACACTATTACTATTGAAGTCAGTCGTGAATGGTATGTTGGAAAAGAATGGTATGATGATATACAATATATTTTAGCCACACAGGCTAAACAAGTATTTTATCTTCAAGATCCTTCTCGAACCACAGGCAATTGGAGGGTTGTGCAAAATGTTTATCATCGGAAACTTTGGGATCATCCAAGTATGAGTCTTGTTAATGAGACAAATGTATTGCATGACACTGAGTCATCTGATTATAATTTGGTTGTCAACTCAATTAGTGAAGTTGGTGAATCAAGTGCACGGGACACTCAACCATTGTTTGGTGAATTGATTATTGACCTAGGATACTTGCCAATGCGAACAAATTCAGATGATAGTTTCATTAATGATGATGATGCCGGTGGTGGTGAAGACAACGATGAAGATGATGATGATAAAAATGATGATGATGATGATGATGATGATGATGATGATGATGATGATGATGATGAACATGAGTGCAATTCAGATGAAGATGATGATGATCTTTTAGACTCACATTACTTTACTGATGATTCTAATTAGTGTATGCTTATTAATTTTTATGCTTTTGATTGTTAATCCACATTAATTTATCTTTATTATATCTTTAACATTTGCTTTTGTAAAAGGAATGGCAACACAAATTGCTAGAGGACATGGTGGAGATGGTGGAGATCGACCACCTCATGGAGATCCAAGTAGACTCCTTACGGGTTGTCAGTCTTGTAAGTTACTTGTTTGTGTTAAATATTTATCTTTAATTTGCCTATATTATTAATTTCTAAATTTGAATGTTTTCTCATATCAACTTAGCTCAAGCCAAAAGACGTTCAAAAGGAAAAAACATTAAATTAATTAAAAAAATTGAAAAGAACAATTGTAAGCCGCTTCCTATTGAGGTTGAAGACGAGAGAGGGCAATACAAGTTTGTAGGAGAAAATTGCTCCGACTTTATAAGGTTGATCTCTAACGAGGTTGGAAAGGTTGTTCCTTTCCATTATACTAGTTGGCAGAATGTTCCTGATCAGTTCAAGAAGGCCATTTTTCCAACACTTTTTGTAAGTTTATAATATAATGTTTTATTTATATTTTAATTACATAACAATTAATTTTAATTACACTAATATCTTTTGTAGGAATATTTTGATCTACAAACTTTGAGAAACACAGACCAATGGGAAGGCATAAGGCTTGGAATCCATGCCGAGTGCCAAAGAGCTTACAAGGACCGTAAGCAAGAGTTTAAGAAATATTTTGACAAGGTTGGAGGTTATGAGAATATTGTGAAGGCAAAAAGCAAACCTCCAGAGCATATGGACCAAGAAGCATGGGAACAATTAATTGATGAGTTGTTATTAGATCCTGATTTTAGGAAACGCTCAGAGAAAAACAAATCAAATAGATCCAAACAACGTTATACAAGTTTCCATGGTAGCAAATCATATGCTCAAAGGCGACATATGGAGGTAACAAATAGAATTGGTACTAATTTATTAACTGTTATATTGAAATACAATTAATATATTTTTGATTCATAGGGCACTGGTGGCATTGAAGTTTTCAAAGAGACTCATTTCAAGGTGGGAAAAGGTTGGGCAAATGAGATAGCAGAATCAGACTATGTAAGTAAAAACCTTTAATTGCATGATTTAAGCAAAAGAACCAAAACCTATTAGAATTTACCTTGAACATCTTTTCACATGACAAGTATTATTGTTTGTATATATTTCCATGAATGTAGGTTGTTTGAAATTGGTTTATTATTGTTTGTGTTTGTTGTGTTAAATGTAAGTTGGTTGAAAATTGTACATGTGAACCCATTTGGTTATCTATTATATAAAAGTTATGCAGTCGAATTTTCTTAAATTTTGATTGTAAGTTTGTGTATTGTTTAATTCAGGAGATGATGCAAGAAGAGTTTAAGAAATCCACCCAAGAGTCTGGTGATTCATCGTCTGTTAACCAGATAGAATGTATGGAGCGCGTCTTGGGACAAAGACGTGGTCACATTAGAGGCGTTGGTCGAGTTGTGAGACATCCCACTCCTGATGTGTCTCAAACTTACCCCTCTAGAGACGGAGAATGGAAAAATCAATTGGATGAGCGAGTAGAACAACTCCAGCAACAATTGCAAGAACAACAACAAAGAGATATAGAAAGAGATCGCGCAATGGAGGAAATGAGTCGCCAAATGGAAGAAATGCGACGCCTATGGGAGAGATCACAACGTCGTGATCCTTAGTTACATTTGGTTTGAATGTTGTATCATTTTAGACATTTTGTGATTGTTTTAGACAATTTGGATGTTTGGTTGTACAATTTGGATGTTTGCCCAATTTGTGATTGTTGTTTGAACAATACGTCATGTTATCACTAAACATGTGTTTTGGTAAATAAATGTCATTGTTAAACAGGTGCAGGAAAATCAAAAATTTAAAAATTTTTTTTTTTTTTGAACTACACCTGTCCCGACGACATGTAGTTGGGACAACTCCAACCTGAAATTTTTTGAAAATACCCTATACCGACAAGATGTCGTTGGGACAGATCAAATCTGATTTTTTTACAATACCCTATACCGACGACATGTGGTTGGGACAGGTCAAGTCTGAAAATTTTTTACAATACCCTATCCCGACGACATGTGGTTGGGACAGGTCAAATCTGAAAATTTTGAAAAATACCCTATACCAACGACATGTGGTTGGGACATGTCAAATCTGAAAATTTTTGAACATACCCTATAGCAACTACATGTCGTCGGGACAGACTGATCTATACCGACGAGGTTTTTGCCGACGACATTTTTCCCCTATTGGTACGACTTTATGCCGACGAACTTTTTCCCAACGAAATGTCGTCGGGACAGGTCAAAAATACATATACCAACGAAATGTCGTCGGGACAGGTCTTATATTTTTCGTCGGGAAAGGTCCATACTGTTGTTGTGGGGACGAGGGTCGGGTTTGCCCCTCCCCCGGGCCGCTCTTGTATTTATGGCTTTTAATATAATAATAATAATATATTAATTTGATTATTTGATATTTTTATAGGACAAGTGATATATTATTCAATGTATTTGCATAGGAGTTCGAATTAATTTTTAAGATCTAACGATAAACAGTTATTTTAGACGTGTAGGAAAGAACAAGGCAATTTTGGTATTGGACTTTTCTCCTTAAGATCATGTTATTTTCTCATCGTAATATAGTTAGTCAACCGGACTAATTGGATCATATTTCAATTTTTTACATCAAATTAAATACACAAGATTTTATAATATTTATAACACTATTCGGTTTTTAAAAAAGATTTAACCGGTTCAAGCAAATGACGTGTAAAAGAAATGATTTGATCTTATGACTAATCATGTAAACAATGGCATCGTGTGTGGCCCTAGCCCCTAGGGGTGCTAAATGGTTCCGGTTGGCGCTTTGATAGGACAACTTCACACGAACCTTGAATCCGAAAATTGTGTCATACATACAAACCCGATCCAAATATTCACGGGTTGGCACGAACATGACCTGTTTGACGAGAAATTTTTCTTACTTTTCGGATATAAAAACTTTCAAAAGAATAATTTTATAACAAAAAAATACAAATACACAAAAAAAGATCACGTTTAGTTGTAACTTTATTGTTTATATTTTTTAGTGTAAGCATTTAATTTTAAATCTCCAACCAATTTAATATAAAACATAATAAATAGCAATAAAATACATATAAATGAGATCAACATGTCAACCATAACCAAATATGTTTTGTTAAACAAATTCACATGTTCAAATCAAGCTTGACACTAATTCATTTATTTATACTAAATTCAAACGTTTTAATTTTCATGGGCTAAAATCTCTTTTTTTCGTCAGTAGTGTTAATTTTCGAATCAAAATGTTAACTTATTTTGAAAATTTAGATTTCACCCCTTATTTTAAATATATATATATATATATATATATATATATATATATTACAATCTCTTCTGAATAAAAAACAAAACTTGTAATTAGTAAATAAAAAATTAACTTTAAAAGTTACTCACATATTAAATTTCAAATTTTTTATTCCCCTTTATTTTCCACTAATATAGTAAATTATGGTTTTGGACCTTGTGGTTCAAATGTTTTAACTATTTCAACACAAAATATAAATTTTTATCATAACAGGCCATGTAGTTTACAAAACTAATTGTTTTGGCTCTCAAACTTGACTATTTTAACGGTTTTGACCCCAAACCTAATTATGGTTAGGAGCCAGAGCCGTTACTTTTGTAAACCACAAGGTTTCATTGATAGAAAATGTTATTTTGGGTTGATACAAATCAAGATAAATGTAAAAAAATTCTCAACCAATCTCAAAGGTTTTCAAGCTGAATTGTAAGTTTTTTCAGGCATTTACTCTTTTTTAACGTATAATGATAATTATTGTATTTTTATATTTTTATTGTTTGACCCCACTTGACCCAAACATTTAACCTGACTAACCGAGACATACCGATTGATTGAAAAATTTTTTGTGCCACTCCTAAGAATCGTGTGAAGCTCCGCCACTTTTAATTTCGTATCGTGTTAGAAATGTACACGTACTGCTTCTCTGTTTAAGAAGAGTTAATTCAAACAAAGGTCGAAAGAAGCATTAAGCAACGGTAATCGGAGGGCAAAATGTTGCCCTAAACGAAACAAATACTTAAATACCATACATAATATGACCACATCACCTCTTTATTTGTACCGCTTTGTACTTTGTGTTTTCGTTCCTCAACCCCCTCCCGACGACGTCGCCGCTTCTGTGAATCTCAACTCAGGGATCTTCTATCCGTCAATCTTCGCCACCGTCACCGCCTTCGTCATCTTCTCAATTCAACTAAATCATGGATACACTCGACACGCATGTCGATCATAATTATTCGTCTCTGCAATCCGAAACCCTAGCTTCCCTCCCAAATTCAACTTCAAACCCTAAAATTTCTCTCTCAAGTGACCATAATCAGACTCAAGTATCTGGTCTACAATTTCAAAACTCGGTTTTGCAGCCTACAAACGGTCATGCGATTGATGCCTCCTCCAAGAATCCTTTAATTTCTGAAAACGGTCTTACGAAGAACACGCATAGCGGCACTGATAAAGATTTTTCAGGCGGTGAAGAGGAAACAACAAGCCGGAAACGGAGAAAAAGTCGATGGGATCCTCCGCCGAGCGAAGAAGGCGGTGCAGGTAGCGATGGAAGTGGGGCAACGGGCACGCGGAAGAGGAAATCGAGATGGGAAGATGATGCACCTAACCCGGTGTTACAGCTGCCTGATTTTATGAAGGATCTCACTGCAGGTATTGGATTTGATCCTAAAATTCAAGCACTTAATAACAGGCTTCTTGAAATAAGTAGAAAGTTTCAATCTGGGTTGCCCTTAGATGATAGACCTGAAGGTGCTAGATCTCCTTCTCCTGAACCTGTTTATGATAACATGGGAATTCGAATTAACACCAGAGAATATCGAGCTAGGGAGAGATTAAACAAAGAGAGACAAGAAATCATATCTCAGATTTTGAAGGAAAATCCATCTTTTAAACCTCCAGCTGATTATAGACCACCAAAAGTTTCAAAGAAGCTTTACATACCTATGAAAGAATACCCTGGCTATAACTTTATTGGTCTTATAATTGGGCCGAGGGGCAATACACAGAAGAGAATGGAAAGAGAGACGGGTGCTAAGATTGTAATTCGAGGTAAAGGGTCGGTGAAAGAAGGCAGGTTGCAGCAGAAAAGAGACTTGAAGTATGACCCATCAGAGAATGAAGATTTGCATGTTTATGTGGAAGCTGATACGCAGGAAGCAGTTGATGCTGCTGCAAGTATGGTACAAAAATTGTTACAGCCTGTTGATGAAGTGCTTAATGAGCATAAGAGACAACAGTTAAGAGAACTTGCTGCTCTTAATGGAACCATAAGAGATGAAGAGTATTGTAGATTGTGTGGTGAACCTGGACATCGACAGTTTGCATGTCCCTCACGCGGTTCGACTTTTAAAAGTGATGTTTTGTGTAAAATATGTGGTGATGGTGGACATCCAACCATAGATTGTCCAGTCAAAGGGTCATCTGGTAAGAAAATGGATGATGAATATCAGAACTTTTTGGCAGAGTTAGGCGGGACGATCCCTGAGTCTTTGACCAAGCCAAGCTCTTTGACTCTTGCTATTGGTCCAGGAAGTTCGGTAAGTGATGTTACTGCTGGAGCCGCTGGGAGTACAACACTAGGGGGATTGGGGGCAAATGTGTTGAAACCTTCAAAGGAATTTGATGAAACAAACTTGTATATTGGTTACTTGCCACCTACAATGGATGATGATACTTTGATCCGACTCTTTGCACCTTTTGGTGAAATTGTAATGGCTAAAGTTATTAAAGACCACGTCACAGGGCTGAGTAAAGGGTATGGCTTTGTGAAATATTCAGATGTTAACCAAGCTAATACTGCTATTGCTAGCATGAATGGTCATCAGTTGGAGGGAAGATCAATAGCTGTAAGAGTTGCTGGGAAGCGCCCTCAGCCGGTTATCCCTCCTGGTCCTCCTGCAATGGTTCCTGGGTCTGGGTCCTATCCAACCCAGCCGCCTGTGCCTGGTGCTGCTATTGGCAGTGCACCACCTGCAACATATTCTGGTAATCCAGTTCCATGGGGTCCATCTGGTCCCCCTTCTTATGCGCCTTACCCACCTCCACCTCCACCTCCAGGTTCAACCATATATCCTCAGGTCATGAGTCAACCATTACCCCCATATGGGATACAATATCCTATAGCTACACCAACAGTTTCATCTGCTGCAACTTCATTAACTGTTCCTTCTGGTGAGATTCATCAAAGCGTTCAACCTGCATATTCAGCTCCTACGTTTGCCTATGCTCCATATTATGGTGTACCTACTAGTGCTAATATTACCAGTATGCCTCAGTCAACTATTGACCGTTCACAAATCATTGCAAATGTTCCTTGGGCCCCACGTCCAGATGTTCCATCATCCACCATATTGGCTGAGACAAATAAATCTAGTGCGGATAAAGAATACGAGAAATACATGTCAGAGATCAAATAATAGTTATTAACTCAGTTTCTAAGTTGAAAGGTATGGCTTGATATTCTAACCCTTACTGGTTGTTCACTTATTTTTTATGAGTTGTTGAGTATACTGTGTATGATTTAGAGATGCCTCTTGCATTTGTTTGCACAAGCACTCATGCTCCTGTAAATAATTGTCAGCTGGGCTTCCTAAGTTTATTGCCTTAATGCCTTTAATGATTCCTGGATGTCTTATGTCATAGGGAAAAAAAATTCTTTTTAAGATGTTATGAAATACTCATTGTTATTCTTTGGTTTGCGTTTTAAGATTTTAATAACCCTGCCTGAAGTTTAGTTGCCAAAAGAGATATATAGATGTATTATAACATCTTACTCTTATTAATTATGTATACAAGTTGATGTTATTATGGTTCTACTGTTTGGACATATATAGGCTCATACAGGCATACAGTTATACTATCTAGGAAAGTTTAGGGAAAGCTATGTTTTTTTCTTTGTGCTTGTTTCTCCAAAAATGATGTTTTTTTTTCTATATGGAGTAATGATATATGATAGCAACATATCTCTACAGATGTATTGCTTTACGCAATTACGCTGCATCTTTGTACGCCCTAATTTGTTGTTTTGCTTTAAAAAAAGTGAGGCACTTCAAGATAATTAGGTACCATAAGCTGAGGCTTGAGAATCACACATGCAAGTCGTTAAATAACCTTTTTAACTACCAAAAGTTACGTCTCTCTATGTGTTCTACATGTCAACCTTTTAATAAAGTAAACTCCTCGTAATTTCATCCCCTGGTTGTTCTAACATGCCAGCCTCTTACATTCATTAACTTTGACCAATTTTGACCTAGAAGCACATGAAGCGCCACCTCAAGCCTCTTATTCATTTTCCTGAGTGCCTCATGCCTTAGGTGCATCTTTTAAAGCCAACTTCAACGTATTTGTAGGCTGTAGCGTGTTCTAATATTGGTGGTTATGGAACTGGTTGAGCAGTTGAATAGTTGCGAAGGTTAGATGTTCTAGTTAAGGTCCCCTATGTGGATTTATAATTAATAACTTCAAATCTAAATAAGAATTGCCATGTGTGTAACAATATTTCGTAAAAATGATAAACTCCACATCAGCAACATCTTTAGTCTCATGTCAGTGTTTTTAAGGGTGAATTTTGGTTGCAAAATTTATTAAATGGGACCACGTTATTCATCTTTAACTATTAAGTGGAATAACGCATGTGAATTGTGATACTATCAAAAGACTATAATTAGTTAGTAGATTAAAACTTCAAAATTTCACCAACTTTATTTACCGACTGTTTTTTAGTTTTATTTTTATTTATGCATCTGTGATGGAAAATACTGTGGCTGTTTTTGAATTTTTTTATGCATTTTGCTATTATGGTACATTTTCTTTTATTTAATTTAACCCTTTTCTTTTTTCTTTTGTCATGGTATCTAACTTTTCGCAGGCATGATTTGTTGGAGCAAATTGTTCATCTGATCTCTTATCTGTTGCAGTGTTGGAAGTTTGAACTCACAACTTTAACTTGATATGCTGTTGTGACATGTGCAGAGAGCTGGTTTTAAAATCATTTAGTCAAATGTCTTTATTGTTCATCTTTCACCAAATTGTTCTTGTCATCTATGGACTAATTACTGATAATTTCTATTATATTTGCTATCTTTTGTTTGCTGATGTAATAATTTCAGTTACAGGGGGAGTTCTGTGTTGACAGTGAAGTCATTAGGGATTTCAAAGGGTGGGGGACTTACTCCAACCATACAGGAAGAGTAGTGGCAGTTTGCATGCATTGCTAACTTTCATCTATTTGCTCATACATTATTGGATCCATGTAGGATATTGTTGAAGCCTTTTGGTTACCTTTCTGAATCTGATATCATAACTAGGGTCACAAGATTTGACAACCACATTATTTTATGAAAACTGCAATGCCACTTTGAATGATCCAGCCTAAACACTTTAGGATCTAAACTTGATTTACATTCCTATTTTAGATAGGGCTTCAAGTTTTTTCATCAACGACGACTTTAGGTGATCCCATATGATGCTCATTTGACATTAACATTTCATGTGTCATTGCATTGTTGTATTTGTCTTGGTGTTGATCCCTTTCCCTCATGATAGAGGTAACATTTAATCACATTCCATCTTTCGCATCAGCAAATCTTACCAGCTTTTTCATAGATTTATTGGGACGGTGGTAGTGTTTGCATCTCATGATTAATCTTCTGTTCAAGCAACAGGACAATTTTTTGTTTATTTTATGTCATTTTTTTGGGGGTTCTTTGTGTTTTTTTTAAAGGAATCAAATGCTCAGAAGTTAGATTTCCATGGGCAGTAGCTTGTTTGATGGTGGCATGTGGTCTTTTTGGGCCCCCTCTTTAGCCTTCTGGTTATAGCAGAGAACAAACTCAGGTGAATTGAACCATGGTTCGAAAATTGATTCGTAAAGTTTTTTTGGTTTTTTTTCAGATGCTACTGTTATTATAGAGGTTTGGGGAAGCAGGTGATATATCGGAGCTTGTCCAACACACTTGTGTAAATAAAGTAGAGGTGTTTATGGACCTTATGGCATTAATCAAATCAAACAATAATCGAGAAGTAGCTCAACATGTAATTTAAATAACTACCTAAAAAGTAAATGTGTCAATGGGTATTCTTTGTTGAGTTATGTTTATTTCTGTTGAGTCAACATTGCTGTTGAAATAGGGTTTATGCCATTGTTACACCTCTCTCTAATACGCTCTCACACCCAATATGAACCATATAGTTTGGTGAGATGTTGAATTATGAATTTGAGATGTCAAAAGATAAATTGCCGTTGAAATAATTTGATGGAATGTACGTTAAATCAGGTAAAAGTTATCAAATGCGAAAAATGTTCATAGTTTTTTTTTAAAAAAAAACTTGTTTGTCACTCGTAAATCTTATTAGTTATAAGATGAACTGCTTTTTACCAAAAATGTTGACTTATTTATCAAAAATGAGTGTTTTAAAACCTTTCTGGGGTCAAGTTCCAGCTAAGGAATTGAAGAAAGCTGAGTTCATCAACGTAAGATGATCCGAGTATTTGGTGTTTGAATGATGGTTGAAGCACCATGTTTGATGCAAGTTTCCTGCATGAAAACTTGCTTTTTAACTGGATTCATTGACGATATACTTGTGTTCGTTTGCTAGGTTTCATCTTTTGGATGCTATCAATATCATGGTATACCTGTTAACGTCAAGTTAACTATGAACGCGTCTTGTACAGCCAACATTCCAACAACTAGAATCTGTCTAAAGAGAGATTATAGTTCACACCCTACCAGGGGCGGATTCATGTGATGTTGTTGGGGGGGGGGGGGGGAACTAGTTGATTTTGATTCAAAATAAATCCAAAAACTAATATGCCCCCTTTCAGCTTCTTTTTAAGGCCTATAAAACAATTTTTGAACCCAATTGAAGGCCCCACATAGACAATATATATGTCATTTTTAGTCTCGGTTCACATTCTATCGATAATAACAACCATTCATATTCCGATTATTCCTCATCTACCATCTTATTCCTTAAGATACCATGAAAATCATGTACCAAATTTGAATGTTTGAATATTAGGTCGATTTACTATGCTAAAAGTTTAATTTTTTGAGTAAAATTGAAGGTTTGAATGTTATGAATATTACAGCAAATCACAATTTGAAGGTTTCAATGTATGGGTTTCACTATATAAATTTAATTGCTTACAATGCTTTGTTTGTTTTTTGGAATTTTCCTATATCAATACTCTTTATTGATTGTTATTAAAAGGCTTCACAAATCTAGTTTTCAACAACTTTGGCTGTTTATTTTAGTTGAGTAGGCCTTTGATCGGCGATTTGGTTCGAGTGAAACATGTCTTTAAACGTTTGTCTATCTACTTCGTACTTCATTTAAAAGAGTTGTTTCAAAAATACAATATACTTAGCAACATTTCTATTACTGTATGTTGTAAGTTTTCTATGTTTTATTTTACCCGACCTATCTTTTCCACTCCTATTTTTGCCCCCACTCACGTAAATTCCTGAATCCGCCACTGCACCCTGCTAACGAGTGAACATGCAAAAAAGTCGAAAAACGACAAACAACGGTCACATACATGATATTTAATCTGGGTAAATATATTATTAACATTTGCAGGACCGGGTAATGACAACAAACCAAGAGGACCATAACCGAAAGAAAGAAAGAAAGAAGCTCCAAGTTTTGTTTCAAAGGCGCCGGTGGCTGCACCTTCTTCCTTAGCCTTTTCGTTTACTGGAGACTTTAACAACCTGTTTACCAATTCTGTGGTTTTCTTGATTATTTCCATTAGTTTCGCCTTGGTGTTGATAAAGATCCATTGAAGGACATCTGAAACTAGAGTCTGCCCATTAGACTCGTCGCCTAAAATACTCATGTTGGCTGAAAACATCACAAAAACAACAAATTTCAACAACATTTTTTGTTCCAAACTTTCATTTTTGTTGTTCATGTCATTCGAACCTTCATAGATGGAATCTCTAAGCTCACGAACAACCTCATTGTTCATAACAGCTTCCCATACAGCTTTATCAGATGACAATGACATCACCATTCTCTGAACAAGTTAAACTTAATAAATCACATGATCAAGACTTGAATCGATAAGACAAACATACCCGGTAAACTCTACTATTCAGTACAGTAATCAAGACTTTAATTATGGATGTTAAATTCTTATCATACCTTGACAGAAGGTTCACTATGCAATAAACGAAAAGCATCATAAACACTCTCAGATCCTCGATGAGCTTTTAACATGCTTGCTGAGGGTTCAATCCAATCGAAGTCCCACTCTGAATCATGAGAGCTTGTTTGACGATTAAGAACCCTAAAATTCACAAACGATACTGAATCAGATGATACGTATAACGGATGATCAGTTGTTAATATAAATCAAAATACTTCTTACTGTTGGAGAGAAGCAACTGCATGATGAACTTCATCCATGGAAGGAACAGTACAAAAAACAAAATCATCACACTGGTTTAGTGAAGATATAGGGCAGGGGTGATGATTGGATGAGAAAGAAAGGATGGAGTTATTTTGGTTATCAGATGACGACGGTCTGTAAGTGGGTCCGTTATGATTGTTGGTGGAATGAGGAAGCGGTTCTTGGACTGAGCCATGGCCACCGGAACCAGCCCTCACGGCTCTGTGAACCGTCTTCATCATCTCACCGTCGCATGAATAACAACACTTTTTGTATTTTTTTAATACTAAAAAATATTAAAAAAATATGTATAAGTAAAAATTATGTGAGTGTGATGTGATTGATTTGATTTGAGTATGATGTATAAAAAATAACGGTGGCGTATGAATATTAGGACCCTTTAAGAAAAGCTTATGGATAACAGAATGTCTTTTTGCAAACTGTAACCAGATTTTACGGTTGACGAGAATCACATTTTACGAGGACAACAGTTTTTAACATGTTTTTTCCTGACGCGCTGCCAACAAAAGTTCGTTTGGTAACCTTTGAACCATAAGTGATAGTTAAGAGGCTATGAACATGTAAATGCAGTTTGATTTATTGTTTTAAAATAGATTGGTAACTGTTGTGCACATTTTTTGTCTGCGTTTTGATTTTCGTGATCTTATCACTGCCATTGTGATCGAAACTCATATCGACGGGGCGGGATGACTCAATATTTTTTTGAACAATTTTAATTAGGTAAATAATGTGTTTTTTCTGTACAATATTGGTTTACCGTCGCAAGATGCAGGCAAAACCCTAGTTGAAAACAAAGTAGATAAACAGTTAGTTTTATTTTTTTTTCTTTATTTTTATTTTTTATGTTGAGCATCACAAATATAGATTTTTCAACTTTTCAAACTAATGTTTTGGCATTCTTTTTTTTTTTTTTTTACACATTTGGGCCACAACATTTATTTCATACGTTTATTTTTTAATATTTTTTTAGATTTTTTGTTTATTAATGTAACGACCCGTTTTTAATAATATGAACACGTTTGAAATAATCGTCAATAGAACGATTGTATTTATTAAAAATTGAAAGTATGTGAGAAATTATGAACGTGGGAGAAAACCGTTCGCGAAACGGGGTTACGGATTGTACGGAATCGCGAAACAAAGATATTATGTTTGGAATTTCTTCGCGGTACGCGAAGGCTTCGTGAGCCCCTTCGCGGTACGCGAAGAACATAAAATATCTGAGGATCCCGAATTTCTTCGCGGTACGCGAAGAGTTCTTGAACCCTTCTTCGCGGTACGCGACGGGCGTGACGGCTCGGCAGATTGCTTATCTTCAAAGATTTTCACCAGAAAATTATTTTTTTACTCTTTCTCGATCATTTTCACCATAAACACACACATATACGAATTTTCAGCATCCAACATCAATTTTTAAGCTATCCAGACGTTCGGGTTGAGCTGTGGATCGTTTCTACGCTTCCAGATCGTTGTATTTCATTCAAAAATCCGTTTGAAGGGTAACGATTCGTTTTATCTCATCTATTTTGAAAATATGCGGATTAAATATGGTTTTGAGTATTATATAATGATCTGGGATGATTAGAAACGAATTACTAGATGTTTTAACGGTGAGATTTTGATTTGGATCCGTTATAATGTCCGGTTGTCGAGAAACTCATATTGTTGAGTATGATAACTAGTGATATGATTAAATCATGTTTATGGTGGTTTTAGATCATCCTTTGGAAGGGTAAACCCCAATTCCAAGGTTGATTAAATGTTGGAATATGAGGTTGTGATAATTTAAATATGATTTACATGTGTAGCTTAATTTCTGCACATGGGTTATTGATAAAAGCCTCAACGAGGTTTTGACGGAAAATAAAGAATGAAACAGGTCGAATGAATTAGATTAGATAAATAACACAAGTTGTGTGTTCATGTTGTTAAATTCTGTTATATGTGAATATATAATAGGAAGAGGAGGTGAATCTAGTTCTAGAAGGCCTGGAAAAGAGTTGGAGATTGTTGACAACTCTTCAAATTAAGGTAAGTTACCTATTTGATTGAACTTGTAGTTAAGGACTGGGTGAGTCCATACTACAAGTGATTGTGTTATACGTGATTGTGGTTATTGTTGTTGCATGATTCACAAGGTGTGTGAACATGTGGTGATCTACGAATGCGTAGATGTTGAATTGGTAATGTGCATGTTTAGATTCACAAGGTGTGTGAACGTATAACTTGCACATGCCAATGTAAAAGATTCACAAGGTGTGTGAACATGTGGTGATCTACGAATGCGTAGATGTTGAATTGGTAATGTGCATGTTTAGATTCACAAGGTGTGTGAACGTATAACTTGCCATTCCAATGTAAAAGATTCACAAGGTGTGTGAACATGTGGTGATCTACGAATGCGTAGATGTTGAGTTGGTAATGTGCATGTTTAGATTCACAAGGTGTGTGAACGTATAACTTGCACTTCCAATGTAAAAGATTCACAAGGTGTGTGAACAAATGGTGGATTTGAAATGTGCATGTTTTGGTGCAGACATTTGAAATTCAAATGTCAAATTGTAAATTGTGAATTTTGTGAAATATGATGCACAATTGGTGTTTTGTATGTTTATATATATGTGTTATATTACGTTATAATAATTGTGCATGAATGGGGGATGTATTGAGGTTTTGGTTGAAACGAACCATTAGTAAATCGTTTTGTATGTGGTTAAATGTTGTCATCAACATTTTATTTGAAACCTCATTAGTGTATCCATATGGTGTTATGGAGTACACGCGGTGAATGACGAGGTAATCTTACTTAGTTCTAACGAACTAATGGTGAATTTAAATGTGGTGCTTACAGGTACAAAGGAGTAGGGTGAGCGGTGATGGTGATTGGGAATCGAACATGGAGGCTCGTATGGTGGTTTAATCTTTAAACAATCGAACTTGTGTGAAGCTTTTGTGTAATAAATGTTTGGTGGAGTTTGTAAACATACTTAAACTTGTTTTTAACAGATGTTGGTAATAGTATGTTTAAAAATTTGTAAAACACAAAAGTCGTTTTTGTTTTGACTGGGACCTAACGTAATTTATTAAATAATGTTGTAAAATGTCCTGAGGGGACATAAAAGTGACTAGGGTGTCACAATTAATGTTAAGTTCATTGTTGTGTCTACATATGTTTTTTAATTTGTTGATGCTCAGTTTTACAATGGATTACGCGTTATGGGTTTACTAAGGAGTGAAGATTACTTTTACAACTTAACATAAATTTTATAACGGAGTATACCTTTATGTTTTGTGTCGAAGTGACATGCAGTTTACAACGCACTATTCTGTTTTGCTTATGTCATATTTGTTGTTTATTGATGCATCAGGATTTTAAATCAGAATGATATCAATTATGATATATTTTGATATTCACAACAAGGAACATGCCTTAAGTGTGTCTATATATCATTTGAAAACCAAATTTCAGAAATAAAACCATTGAATCATATACGAACAATTTATTTAAATCTTAAAAATAAACATACGGTTCACATTGAAAATTGAATAAAAATTTAGATTTTGAACTAACAAATAAATTTTAATGTAATATAATACGAAGCAAATATTTACTTTTAAGATTTATAAGGAAAAACACTGTTTTAAGGGTTTTATGTCTGATTGATTAACATACTAGGTTAGCACCCTGTGTATTACACGGGCTGAATGATAAAAATATAATAAATAATCATTAATGAAAATTTAGATAATATAGGTTTTTTTAATATAAAATACGTCTAAAATTTTGTATAATTTAATAATTTAAGTAATAAAATAATTATATTATTTCTTTAAACAATAACTTTTTTCAAAGATTGTTTCTTAATTTTTTTTAAATAATATTTTTAAAAATTGTATATTTTATAATAAGTTGCATATTTAAAATGTGTTTTTTTAATATTAATATATTTTTAGTGTATTATAAAATATGTTAGTTTAAAAATGTAAAACAAAATATTTTATATTTAATATTATTATTTCATATAAGGTGTATTTAATAGGAGAGAGAGGCGGGAAATCAAAGATGAGGTGCTCTAGAATCACACCATGTGTCCTTAAAAACCTTGATTTATTAGAATAGATAGATTATCAAATTATTTTCATTAAAGGGCTAGTTTATTCTAATTTTGAACCAAATTCAACATCGTCAATATTGGGCCTACAATTACTTTTACGGCCCATACGTTCTCGATTTGCCATTTCAAATTTGCATCCGCTCTCTAAAACCCTACTTCAGACCTATATTATTTTTATTACGATTAATAGCAGCCTCCTATCACATCTCAAAGAGTACAACAATGGGTAAGATCATGCCGCTTATATCGATCTCTGCAATTTCACTTCTTCGGTTATATCATGTTTCTCTGATGTGAAATCGCACCTGTGTTTGGATCGTGTGTTTTTTGTATTTTTTATTGAAATGGTGTTTGATTTATGGTGGATGTTACAGGGGCGTATACGTACGTGTCGGAGCTATGGAGAAAGAAGCAGTCGGATGTGATGAGGTTCATGCAGAGGGTCAGGTGCTGGGAGTACCGTCAGCTTCCCTCTATTGTCCGGGTCACTCATCCTACCCGACCCGATAAAGCTCGTCGCATGGGTTACAAAGCCAAGCAGGTATATTCTTTTCACAATATTTTGAATGTAAATGTAGGTGATCTGTTAATTTGTCTGTTAATTTGTAACATTAGGTACTAAAATTAGCTGTATATGTGCATTTTTTTGTAAATGGAGTTAGATTTCAGATTAAGAATGTTATTTTTTACCAGCATTCTATACAAGGGAGCCAAATGCTTCAGTCAAATGGCTCTACATAGATTTTATCGTGAATAACTAGTTATTATGCTTTGTTAGTTAAACTTATGTTTGCAGCCATGTTATCTTGGCCTATTTCTGGCAGCATTCCAATCCTAAGTTATTTTTTGCAATCTTTGTAAAAATCAATTGGATCTATGGGCATTGCATTGTTTGTGAACAGATTATATTTGCAAATATTTACTTTCATTTTCCAAAGTAGAACATAAGAGGAGTAACTTTTGTTGACCACAAGCTATATGCCTCTGATAAGTTGTGATGTTGATGGTGGCAAATGCTGTAATGTTAATGCAATTGTGTTTTTCATTTTTTCTTGTGACAAACTTACGTGGGATGTTGCTCCATTGAATTGTTATGACTTAATGCCTTAATAACAATATAACATGCTAGTAATAACTGATTTTAGGCAGTTGTTTGTGGTTTACTTTTGAACGATGTAATATTGCATTTTATCGTGAATGAAAGATACTCTTTAATGTTATAGGGTTGTAGACTACACAAGATATAACTTTGCACAAATACAAGAAAATATGGTAGATGTTATGTGGACAAAGAAGTGAAATGGGTTTATCATTCATTTATAATTTTATATAATCAGGGAATTGATGTAAAAAGTTGCAGTTATTTTGATTTACGGATATGTTTATTTTTATATTAAATTATTTGTTGGTACTATTATACATTTATACGTGACTATTTCCATGCCAAATCTCCATACGCGCCTTCCTATGTTTTCATGCACTATATCTTCAGTTTTATTGCATTTTGAAGTTATGCATTTTTTAATGTTTCTTGTACTTTTCCTTTCTAGTACTTTAGTGGTTAGTTTTCTTAAACGATTTTGCAATTGTATGACTATATAAAGGCTTTGTGTTTCCTTGAATCAATTAATGAAAAATTGTGGTAAAGAAATCTTTCTGTTCTTATTTCTATTTGTTTGGAGTCTAACTCTCTCAATGGTATCTTGAGAGACTGACCATCTCGAATCGGTCCTTATCATACTAACTTTGTTATAATTATAGGGTTATGTGATTTATCGTGTAAGAGTAAGGCGTGGTGGTAGAAAGAGGCCGGTTCCCAAGGGTATTGTTTATGGAAAACCTACAAACCAGGGTGTGACTCAGCTTAAATTCCAGCGCAGCAAGAGGTCTGTTGCAGAAGAAAGAGCTGGAAGGAAGCTAGGTGGCCTTAAGGTCCTTAATTCTTACTGGCTTAATGAGGTTTGTCACATATTTCAGACATTTTAAACTTGGATTTCAGCATAGTTTGTTTTCATGTTTTGGGGTTTGTGTTCTGAGCTCTGAATTCTGGATCTAAATACAGGACTCAACATACAAGTACTTTGAGGTTATCTTGGTTGATCCTGCACATGCTGCTATCCGTAACGACCCACGGATTAACTGGATCTGTAATCCAGTACACAAACACAGAGAGCTTCGTGGGTTAACATCTGCTGGAAAGAAATACAGAGGTCTGCGTGGAAAGGGACACTTGAACCACAAAGCTCGCCCTTCAAGACGGGCTACTTGGAAAAGAAACAACACTCTTTCCCTTCGTCGTTATCGGTGAAACTTCTATTATGTGCAAGTCTTATGTGGTGGTACTGTCATTTTTAGGGATATTGATTTCTTTTGTTGGAGACTTGCAGTTTTTATCAAAACCTTTATATATTGTCAAAATCTTTGATATTTGAACCCACTGAATCTTATTATTACCTGAAACAGAATATGGCTCTTGAGATATAATTTCATACTTGATTTTTATATAGATTCGATTAGGGTTTAGATAGCACTAGAAGAGGAGTCCTATAACTTCTTGATTAAGAGGTTTTACCCCGTCATACTAAGGGACTAAAGATTTAGAAAGATTTGTTACATCTTTGTATTGTTTAGTTTTGAGAATTATGTGACAATTTCAAAAATCTCAAGCATAACGATCAAAATTTGGCAGGTCGTAAGACAGATTTCTTTAGAGATAATCAACAACGTCTGCCACTAATTTGTTTCATTGTGAACTTGAACTATAAAATTAGATCTAATTGTATGAGATTATGTTAGGGAACATGTCACCTTATAGTAACCAAGTTTTTTAAGTGTTTTAATTAAGTCATCAAAAGTTTTTTTTATTTCTCTAAAGTCACTCAACTTTCATTTAGTGTTTCAATCATTTGTAATTTTTTTTTATAAATATATATATATATGTATGTATATATATATATATTTGGAGAAAGTGAATATGGGGCTGTTAAGCACCTAGCTTAGGTGTGAAACCCACCAAAACAACGTAGTTTTGATTAAATCTCATTAATTATGGTAAAAAAATTTTGTTCCTATTTTCACTCCATAAATTTTGCACCTACCATAATTAATGATATTTAATTAAAACTATGTCGTTTTGATAGGTTTCACACCTAAGTTAGGTGTTTAACAGCCCTATATTCACTTTCTCCTATATATATATATATATATATATATATATATATATATATATATTTTTAAAAAAATTGATAGAGGCAAATGAAACATAAATATGAATATTTATTCATAATAAGTGATTTTTTTTTTCTAATTAACTTGAAATAAGATGTAATTGTGAAGAAAACAAATTTACAAATTAATAACAAAGTTTCAAAATTGTTAAATTTATGTGAAATTGAGACAAAATAACAATTAAATACTAATAAATATTCATATATGTTTCATTTGCCTCTATCAATTTAAAAAAATTAAATATCTATAAAAAAATTACAAATGACTGAAGCACTTATTGAAAGTTGAGTGACTTTGAAGAGACAAAAAAAACTTTTGATGACTTAATTATTCACACTTGAAAAACTTGGTTACTATTCTACAAAGTTACCACATTATGTTAAATTTATTGATGGATCGAAATGAGTCCCCTCAAAGGTAAATTAAATTTTTGTGTTTGGAGAGCGGGACTGAAGAGGATTCCATAAAGAACGAACTTATGTAGAAGACATTTTTAGGTATCAAATACTTTGTGTGTGAGAGATGTGGAGTGGGAAATGAAACATCAGACCATCTGTTTTTAAATTGTTCGGAAGCTACTAGCATCTAGAACAAAATTTGGACTTGGTGTAAGATATTCAATACTAGAAAGAACACTATAAAAGGACATGTGGAATTCCACAAAAAAAAAAACCTTTTGGTTATTTAGACTATCCACAGTGGTCATCCCACTGAAAATCCCTTCCCACCGAAATTTCCTGCCACGTCATCACCCTACTGAAAAACTTAAAACCCCACAGTGGTCACCCCACCGGAAAAGCTACCCATTTGTGAGAGAAGGGCCGCCGGTGTGTGAGAGGGGTGGAGCGGGGAGTGGGGAGCGGGGGCCGCTGGTTGAGCGAAATGGAGGCCGCCGGTGTGGGGGGCGGTGTGCCCGCTGAACCCCGCCAAAGGGCTGCATCCCGCTGGAGGCGCGGGGCTTCCGCTGCGCGTAGTCTTAGAGGACAACAAATCCTATACTCTTCAACAATTTAAGGATGGGAAAAAATAGTGATCCAAAAGATAAAAATAAATGCACTTGTATCATCATATGGGTGAAAAATTGGAGGAAACTTCGGTTTTTGGAGTGAAAATATTAGTATAATTATATGTTTTGTTCTAATGTTTTATATGCTTTTATACTTAGGTATAACATATTGATATGTTTTGTTTCATATAACACACACACACACCTATATATATATATATATATAGGATTGTGATCTAATTATAACCCTCTTATGACAATAACCCATTAACTCTAATTACCCAATCAAAATTAAATACATGGTTTATATTATTAAATCTGATGAGGGCATATTAGTAATTTGGTTTATGTACTAACTTACCTCCTCTTTTTTTATATATCCATAACTTTTTTATACTATAATATTTTTTTATGAAAATTACACCATTTTACTCGTTTTATTTTTCTCTTTAATTCCGTTATAGTCTTGACTAGGTTTTTTTATTTTTTTCGGATGTTCGTATTTACACCAATGTAACAAATATAAAAATAACAAATTATTTGTAACAAGATGTAACGAATTTGGGTTTACATTGTTGTAGAATAAATAGGGGTTACGTTTAAGAGTGTAAATGAGTCAAGCCTATCCCGAGGTCGTTAATTACGTTATATTCTTGACTAGGTTTTTTTATTTTTTCCGGATGCTCCAAAATTCGTTATATTTACAAGATTGTAAATACATTTTAATACTTTAAAAAAAAATTATATCTACAAGATTGTAAATACATTTTAATACTTTAAAAAAATACTATAACATTTTGTTGATAAAAACCAAAATTCGTCCTTGTAAATACCTCTTAATACTTTAAAAAAAATATATCTACAAGATTGTAAATACATTTTAATACTTTAAAAAAAATACTATAACATTTTGTTGATAAAAATCAAAATTCGTTACATCTACAAGATTGTAAAACATTTTAATACTTTAAAATTTATATCTACAATACTGTAAACACATTTTAATACTTTAAAAACCAAAATTCGTTACAAAATTAAGAATATAACGTAATTAACAAGCATCCGGAAAAAATAAAAAGACCAAGTCAAAAATATAACGTAATTAACGAGCTCGGGATCGGCTTGGCTTGTTTACACTCTTAAACGTAACCTATATTTATTCTACAACAATGTAAACCCAAATTCGTTAAAACTCGTTACAAATAATTTGTTATTTTTATACTTGTTACATTGGTGTAAATACGAACATCCGAAAAAAAATAAAAAAACCTAGTCAAGACTATAACGGAATTAAAGAGAAAAACAAGACGAGTAAAATTGTGCAATTTTTATAAAAAAATATTATAGTATAAAAAAGTTATGGATATATAAAAAAAGAGGGGGTAACTTTAATAATATAACAAATTACATGAATACCCTTATTCGTTTTTCTTTCAAATCAAATATATTATTTTATTATAATTTAATATGAACCATTAGATTGAAATATTAGAATTTGATTCTCAAATATTGTGTGGTTATTGGGTTATTGCTCTATCCTAGAGTTATGAATTGATCACTTCCCTATATATATATATATATATATATATATATAGGGATTCATTCTATTAAGAACCAACAAATTGTAAAGAACTAAAAGAACCACATTTATAGCCACAAGTTTTGAAGGTATAAAAGTAATTTTCCTTGAAAATAGAGAAAGTTACCTTTATACTCTTCAAACTTGTGGCTATAAATAGTTCTTTTAGTTCTTAACTTATATTAGTTCTTAATTGAACATCCTCGATCATATATATATAGAGGAAGGTTCATGAGAAAACTTCTCATTTTGGAGAAAATCAAGAAAACTCATGCTAACTAATAAATTTTTTTGACAAAAAAATTCATAATTTTTTATTATAAGGATATAAATGTTATAATAACGAATTTTTTTTTTTGAAAAAAATATGTAAATCATGAAATTATATATATGTAACTCAAAAATTTTCGCATGTCACTTATCAAGTTACATATATGTAATCAGTATGTGTAACATACTGATTACATATATGTAATAACCTAAAATACATATTTTTTTCTATGATTTTTTCTTTTTTTTATATTTCTTATCTTATGATAAAAGGAAATAGAAAAGAAAAAATGGAAACAAAAATTCATTGGTAATGATTGTGATTAGTTTTCTCCAAAATGATGGTTTTCTTTGGAACCATCCCCTATATATATATATATATATAGAGGGAGAAGATCAAATGTTAATCATTCCTTATTATGTAAATCGAATAACTACATCTTATTACTTTGGGGTCCACATTAAAGTAAATCTAAAGGTGTATGTTTTTTTCCTTTTTAATTAATGTAGAGCCCACTTACATTAATAAAAAAAAATCTACATTAATAAAAAAAAAGAAAAAACCTAAACCTTTAAATTTACTTTAATGTGGACCCCAAAGTAATAAGATGTAGTTATTCGGTTAACGCAATAAGTAAGAGTTAACATTTGAACCATCCCCTATATATATATGCCTATATAAATATTACATGTATTAGTGTTGTAAAAAATCATCCACTAGAAGAAATAAAAATCTTGATTTCTCAAAAAAAAAAAAAAAGAAGAAGAAGCCATTGACAGATTACAAGAACATTATACGTCAAGAAAAAAAATACACAATTTATTGAACAAAATATTGAAAATAATTTATTAAAACAAAAGATGGCTATGCTAGAGGCACAAATATAAAGTTAGTACAAAGTCTCGAGAATAAAGAAAAGAAAAAATATATAGGGATGTATAGAAATTATGATCTTTTTAGAGCTATAATTCTTGATACACCCTAGTGGCAACAATTAGAGCCTGTATAAATCGATTCCATGAAATTGAATGCATAGTTCACAAAAAGTTTGTACGGAATTTTCTTTAATTCTGTATGAATTACAACAACTTATAGACATAACATTTGGAACGGATACTATGAATAAAAGAGCAAAACTTATTAAAAGAACATAGAAACATGGAAATGGAGTATGTATTTTACTACTTCATATCATACAAAATTATCTGATGATCAGAGAATCCAATTTTATCATCATCCAATTTTCCATAACAATATTAACTGGCCTAAATACTGTTTAATGTTTAATGAGAGAAGGGCATTATTTACAGATCTATGCACATCTAAACAGAAGGATGTTTTTATCATTCGTAGAGAAAGGCGAAACTTTAGAGCTACAACATGTTATTAATAAAGAAGACGATGAAGTCATAAACACAAGTCCCGTCACAGTGATGCATGTTTGATAGACACTACCCACAGATTTTTAGAAGAATAATGTCATCTTTACATATTATATAAACTAGGTTAAAATCCCGTGTATTACACGGGTTGCAAAAAAATATTATATATACATACCTGGAAAGAAAAAGTTACGTAACTAAAAAGTCTGTATATTGCATAATTTAACTAAACACATGTTTTTATAAAAGTTGTATAAATAAGATATAATTTGTTAATACAAAAAGTCATCAAAATATGTTTAAAAAAATTTGATCTATGCTTATAAATTATGTTTTAATTTTTATTTTTTTTCATCTATGTGTTATTATTTTTAGGTAATGTAATTGATCAACTTAAATTTAATTAAAGTACTTATTCTTCTTTAACACACTAAAATTACCTTGACTTAAAATTTATATTGATACATATAACTTGGTTTTCTTTCAAATTACTTACTACTATTATTTCAAAATAGTATATTTTTATTATTCAAATCATCCGTTCATATTAATTTTTTTTAAAATTTTAAAATCCCTCATAAAAATAATAAGTATCGTCAATCTTTATTTTTCAATATTTTGATAAATATAATTTGAATATAATTATACTTAAAGAACTAAAAATAAGTTGTTATCATAAATAATTTCATCTTAAAACAATTAATTAGTAATATATTACTTATTATTTCTAATTAACTAATAAATACAGATAATTAAAGAGGAGAGAGAAGCAGGAAAAACAAAATTTAGATGGCATAAAAAGATGACAAGTGTCCCCAAATATTTTTATTTATTAGTATAGATAGATTGTGGATTTCTACAATCTACAAAAATGAACATAAATAGTGAGAATATTGCAACAGTATAAATAATTAATAATGCATACGCAATATAACCACTATATTTTAGTCGTTTATAGAAAAACTTTAGCATCTTATTTATTTGTAGATTTTCTTGTTTTGTTTTCGTGCTTTTGTTGACTATTTTTTGTTTTTATATTTCTTATTTTTCTGACTTTATTGATGTATGTTTGCATATATATGAAGGCACGTATTAGTGTTGTAAAAGATCATCCGTTGAAGCTATAAAAATCTTGATTTCTCAAAAAATAACATGTCACACGAAACTCATTGTTTCATATTCATTGTTCTTACAACTCCAAAAAACTTAAGTTATCTGTTCTTTGTATTATATATATATATATATATGGGGTAAGGTTCTCCTAAAATTTTATTTTGCCTAAGAAGGCTAAGAAGGATTTTCAAAAACTCGAAAATCGACTCAAACAAACCCCAATTGAATTCATTTTTACATCATTGGAACCGGCTTGTTGAACCTTAAAACCCAATCCTTAAATCATAAACAATAAACCTTAATACTAAAACCAAAACTTTAAAAACAAATCTTTAATATAAAGATAAAACTTTAAAGCTAAAAATCAAGCCCTAAAACCTAAAATCTAAATCTAGTTGTTAAAACGAAAACTTAAAAGCTAATATTGTAGGGTTCGATAAGACGGTTCCAATGCCATCGAAATGAGTTCAATCGGAGTTCGTTTGGGTCGGTTTTGAAGATTTTAAAAATCCTTCTTAGCCTTCTTAGGCAAAATATACTTTTTATTTGATCTTTCCCCTATATATATGTATGTATTAAAAAAAATGTGTTTCCACTATGCATACATTTGCTGTTATATTTCTGCATCAACAATGATTTCTACCTTTAACCTTCTTCCTTCATTAGTGTAAGTTAAATTTTAAACTTATTTTGTGAAATTTATTTTTGAGTTTAATTTATTGTACCACCCTCTCGTTTTTTAGATTCAAAAAAAAAATAATAATAAATAAATAAATAATATATATATATATATAGGGGATGGTTCCATTGTTAACCCTCCCTTATATCGTTAACCCGTGTTAACCCGGCATTTTTTGCCCGAATCTTTGGTTTTTTTTTTCATGGTTTTTGTTATACATAAATAGGGGGGGTTTCTTTTTTGTGTTTTTGCTAATTCATCACCGTTTAGAAATTATTTACAAATGTAAGTAAATGTAATTTTCTTACATTACATTTACTTACATTTGTAAATAATTTCTAAACGGTGATGAATTAGCAAAAACACAAAAAAGAAACCCCCCTATTTATGTATAACAAAAACCATGAAAAAAAAACCAAAGATTCGGGCAAAAAATGCCGGGTTAACACGGGTTAACGATATAAGGGAGGGTTAACATTTGAACCTCTCCCTGTATATATATATATATATATATATATATATATATATATATATATTACTGGGATTCGAGCCACTTGGTATGATTTGAAAATTGGAAACATGTAATGTAATGGCGTGGTATGAAGAGCATCACCGCATCCTCCACCAAGTCGATCTAATTCTATAGATAATGGACCACTAATGCCACTCACTCTGATGTCAGTCTTGCGTTGCCATTGGTCACTTCATGCATGCTCAAAACTCAAAAGTACTACCCATCTTATCTTACACACATGAATTATATATGATTTAACATAATTCCTTTCCTTGTGATGCATTTTAATGTTTTGCTTAATTTGGAGTAAACAATGGAATTTGTAGCACTTCATGCACAATGTAGAAGTTAAATGAGTTAAGTGATAAAAAAAAAAAGAAAAGAGTATACTATATGTCAAATTTATATATCAAATGATGCACTTGTATTTTTTAGAGATAATTTTGTTTTAGTTATTATTTCAAGAAGGTGTTATTATAACTTACGTAAAAACAAAATACTTTAAACGGTGAAAGCTGGTTACTTTTGATTCAGTCATGAATTTGGTAAAAGTATGTGATTTTCGTTATTTTGTAATGACTAAATTGGAATGTTTAATGAGCAAGACAATGAAACGTGTTAGACCTAATGCAGATGCGCAAATTACATTTCTTTAAATACACATATATATTACATAACACAAAGTTATTATTTAGATGATATACTTATCATTTGACAGAGAATAATGATTTGTTTTAGTTTTTATTATTTAAAACTTCAATTAATCATTACACAGTTGATTTATTTCAATTCGGTCACTAACTTTGTAAAGGTGTTATATTTTCATCATTTTTGTAATGACTAACAGCTAACTCAAAACATTTTTTTAATGAGTGTAAGAACTCACTTACGTGGTAAACTCTCAGGTCCTTACAACACCTGACAAACAGAGATGAACATTTAAAACACAGTTACAATCAACCGTGTCGGTGGACTCAAAGAAAAAGTGCTCAAAGTAAGGATTGAACTCAAAACATTTGATGATGTACAGTTTTAGTTTTTGAGTTATAGCATAAAAATTGAAAAAATCACATTTATGTTTAATAACTAAATTGGTATAATAGTAAAATGACCCACATCAAATTAATTTTAATAAAAAGATCTTCAAGTCTTACAAGAAAGCTTCAATTTAATAATTAAAGGGGCCAACTGAAGTGGGCACCAAAACATAGGGTTGATGATTTGTAGGACTCCCTCAAGTGCCAATGGGCCCATTGGCAATAGAATTGAAAACAACTCATGCACTTGATAATTATATGCAATTGAGATCTTCCCATTTAATTTGGTATGATGATTAGAATGTAGACTTTTGTTTTTACCAACATCCAACAAACAAGTAAAAGTTTCAAAAAGGGGATGAAAATACTTCCAAGACAATATCATGATACCTTTGCTTGCTTCACATGTTACAAACCCAACCCATGGCCTTTTGAAATGGGATCTTCATGCATTTTACATCTTAAGTAATGACAAAATGCATTTCATACAAGAAAGTTTAATATTTAAAATTGGACAAAATCTATGAAATGTAAAAGAACATTATATATTTGTTATAATAATTTCAATTTCATTCAGACAAATAATTTTTTTGATATATATATTTAAAAATAAATAAATTTAGGTATGAAAACGGAGGGGGTTATTTTTAAACCATGGTATAAATTTTCACCCATGACACCAAAAGCAAACCTTCTTACTTAACATGCCATCATGGAATAGGACATAACATTAGACCCACTATTGATCCTTTCTATAAATTCTCCAATATTCCATTATTACCCTGTACTATCAATTTTCTTTTATCTTTCAATTTTTTAAAAGTTATCTTAAAAATACCGCTTGTTACATGAATTTGAATAAATAAAAATTTATTCATAGTCATTTAACTAAAAAAATATAAAATTACTTATAATTAAATTTATTTAAATATCTAAAATATATTCTTTTAATAATATTATTATTTAATAAGAAAAATAATAAATAAAAATGAGAAAAACATCAAATAATAATACATGTTCTCTCTTTTAGTATGAAAAAACAAAAATGGAGAATACACCATATGTGTTCTTTTCTTCTAATTTTTTTATTATAGTTAAACATATATACATCAACTATGGATTCGTTTTTGTTTTTCTCATATTAATAAATAACCCTACAAGTTGATTAGATCATATAAATAATGCATTAACCATATAAATCATCTAAATTATGGATAAAAAAACAAAAATAGACAGAAAAAAAAGTTAAAATTATTTTTAAAAATTAAGGTAAGATGTGTCTTCATCTATCCCTCCCCAGATTCCACTCAAAATCAATGTTTTCAGAACCAGACTGGACATCGAACCGGTCTTCTTACCGGTCAGAGGTCTGACTGGTCGGATTGGTCGAACTAGATTCAAGTACCGGATGTTTTATAAACATATATAAAATTAAAAAAAAAAAACGATTCAACCACCGGTCCGACGGTTAAACCGGCCGGTTCACCCAAAACGGCAACCGGACCGGTTTTACCCACCGGTTGCTAGTTCGACCGGTCCAACCGGCCGGTCCGGTTCGTTTTCAAAACATTGCTCAAAATAGAATTTTAACTAGGCATCTTAGTTATGAAAATATAAAGTTGACATTTAAACTTGACTTAGTTTTGAAAAGAATAAAAAAGGATAATAATAATAATGATTATGTTTTCCACTACGTCCACATGTTAATAATAACGGGTGTGGGGATAAAAATCCATGTAGCCATTTATATTTATATTTATATATTATATATGTGGGTGTGTTTTTTTTTAGTGTGCAGGAGACCCACACATCTGCTTTTACAGCATCAGGCTGTTAAAGTGTCTCATCACACATTCCCCCTCCCTCCCTTCTATTCTTTATTTTTGGAACTATACATCTCGTTACATCCTTTTCCATTGGTCCATCCTTCACTAACAAATAATTTATATTACTATTCCATTTCATTTAACTTTAATTTTCATGATAACTCAATTTTAAGGGATGTGATATTTGATTTGTAACATTCTTTTGTGTTATGACAAACATCAATTAATTTCTTTTTTATTTTGTCAAGTATAACTAAAATGATCAATATTTGAAAGACTAAAATTAAAAAAATAAATAAACAAAGAGACCATTTATCTAACTTTTAAAACTAACAATAAAGACCAACCCACTCGCATTCCTCTCATCGATGCAACCACCACCCAAAACTATCACCATTGTTGGCCAAATCCTCGGTGACCAATGATGGTCACCTATTTCTTGTTCTTCAATACCACCTTCACCCTCAACCCATCTGACTAGCTCCTCTTTCATAAAACACTAAACAAGACTAGATTTACTAGCTTTCACGTCTTCGAACAAAATCTGCAATTGATTGTCGATTGATGCTTTAGACGAAAGCGTGAAAATGGTTGATACAAGAACATGCCCAGGGGGCATGTGACGGTGACGGTAGACGGGTGATGGTGGTGATTTTAATTTGCATATTTTAATATTTTTTACTTTTACTAAGTTACATTAATGACTCGTTTGTTTACTTTTTTATGAAGTTTTAGTTCCACAAAAGGGTATATTAGTCATTTTAATTATGTTTAACAGAATAATCAACTAGCATTTTCTTCAATACCCTATGGTGTTACAAATTAAATATCACAAACTTTAAACTTGTTACTAGAAAAGTTAATAACCATATATACAAGGAGATTATGTTTAGTCACATGGATGTGCAACCCGATTTGTTGGTTTTTTTAGATGATGATTAACCGAAGCTTGATAATGTTTTTACTCTAGTTTGCCAAGTTGATTTTTCGTTTGTTTATACGCATTCACTGTCTTAGAGATACTGTTGTAATTTACTTAAAATAAGGAGTAACATTTATGAAAACAAACTACATTTTTATGACCTAAATTATAAATGTAACAACACGTGACGTCGTAACATCAAGAAGACAACAACGTCGTTAAACTGTGGTGGTGATAGGTAGTAGTGGTAATGGTAATCATAGTTAGTAGTAGTGGTAGTAATATTCTTAGTGGTAGTGCAGTCACAATCACAATCACAGTAGTAGTCACAATACTAGTATTAGTGATAATTCTAAGAGTAACAAATTAACAATGATAATAAACTTTTTTATTTTCCTTTTTTATGGGCTTTGTTTGGTGGTGGCCCTTAGAGAAAGAAACTAATGGACTTGAATCAAAATAGCCCTCTTTGATTGTTTTGCCTGCCACATGAGATGTCAAGTTAGAGGTGAACAGAAAAACCGGTTTACAAATCGGTATTTGGTTGATCTCAAACCGGTTCCATCCAAAGCGGTCCGAACCGCCGGTTTGGCACAAGTTTGAGATTTTACCGGCAAAACAGGTTCCTAAACCGATCCAAACCGCTTTCAAACCCCTTTAAACATGTTTCAACCCCTCCAAACCGGTTTCAACCCGTCCGAACCGGTTCTTATAGGTTTGGCATCTCCCTCTCTCAACCGGTTCTTAGGACCATTGAACCGGTTTGGCAAAAAAAACCGGTTTGTACACCACTATGTCAAGCAGTCCATCTCTCTAGAGAGTAGAGACTCGTCTAGATTGTTGTAGCGATTTAATTAACTTCTTGATTATGATTATTATTATGATTATGATTATTATTATTGTTATTATTATTTTCATTTTCTATGAAACTAATTATCTGCTACCTTTTTTATTTATTTTGTCGGTAGAGTGTCGTTGTTATCCTTATTATTAAATTATATTGATTGATGTAAACATTTGAAGGAGGAAGAGTCACACATCTCCAAAAGATCACAATTGTTATTCACATGTTGATCAAGACCTTTCAATGTCTCAATGTTCCGTTCTCTACATAAATGTATCATGTTATAGCTGCTTGAATATTTCATTTTATCATCAATTTCTAAAGCTTTGATATAGCTAACAAACTAAAATCTACGGCCCCATAAAATAAAATAGTGGCCTTAGATTATAGCTTGGTTTTCTCTCGGGCTTAAAGAAGCCTGGTTATGAAGATGCATATGAAAGGGATTCTAGCATCTCCAAAACACAAATACTAATCAAAGGTCTCCCAACAAGAGTTACAGATTCGAGTTCCGTCCTGAAGATGAAAAACAAGACAAATATATAAACGTCGTGCTTGTATCGTATGATGTTACTTGAGACAGCCAACAATTGGTACACTGTAAAATTTGTAAAAATATTAAATCATATACTTAAAATTCAGTTGGTGGTTTATTTGATAAAATGTTGATGAAAACCTTGAATATAACGTATGAGTTGTATGCGGAGGCACTAATGGTCCCCGAGTCTTGGAACGCGTAACGTCTGGTATGCCAGAATTGGGACAAAAGGAGAAGAGAATAGTAAGCTTGTACAAAATTTATGATTTAAAGTTTATACTTACAGATTGGACAAGTTAATATATATATAACCGTGAAACTAGGCAAAATCATGTAAAAAAAACATAATTTTTTTTGAATTTTTTTACAGGTTTGTAACATTATTGGACACATTTTTATAAAAAAAAAATCAAAAAAGCGCCTACAAAATATTTAAAAAAATATTTTATAAACTCATGTAAACCCATCATAGTCAAATACTTTTTTTTGACTAGTTTTTTTTTTAATTTTGTTCCTATATATCCTTTATTTACATTGATAACACATTATTTTGATTTAAATTCTAACAATAATAAATTACGTTGATGTAAAAAATCAAGCGTAAAATTTACCTTTTTAGTTTCTTTTTTCTTTTAGAATTTGTATTGTTGTTTTTTGGTTTTTGAATTTTTTTTTGTAACACACTTATGTTAGGGTTGCGTTTCCTAACTTTTTTTTTTTATTGTTTTGGTTATACAGTTTTTAACATTGTGTGATTATGTTTGTGTCCGTGTTCTTTAATAGTGATGTTTTTTCATGGTGACTATTTTTTTCTTTTTTTTTTTAATTTTGATATTAATAATTCTACCACCACTGTTATGATCGAATAGCTATATCAACACAATGATATGAATGAACTTTTTTTTAATCATGTGATATTGTGTGTTGCAAATTTTAGACGGCTTTTTTTAGTATTATTTTTAAAAAGTTTTATGTTACAAGGTTTTTGTTAGGCGCTAAAATTTCTACCCGGGATATTTCAGGATCCGGGATATTTCAGGATCAGGGATATTTAGGGATATATAATTGATTAATCATTATCTCTGTTTTCCTAATTTGTATTGCGAGATTTCAGGCATTGACAGGTTGCCATACGGCTCAGCCAAATATCACGGAAACAGACTTCAACTGATTTATTTTGGGACGCAGCATCCAAGAGAGATTGACGCCATTATTTTGAACAAGTCTCCCACGTTTGGAAAGTGTCGAGATATTCGCAACTGCCTTGTGAATGTTGTTGACCGTTTGTTTGTAATATCATTGTATAAATACCGAGGCAATTGATCGATATAGGACACATGAAACACACAGAAGCTCAATTACATATACTTAGCATCGATCAACTTGTGCTCTTTCGTTATATTATATTAATTCGATTATTAATAAAACTAGGCAGAGTGACCATTGTCACCTCCCGAGGTTTTTATGCCGGCAATCCTAAAGGATTAAGGACTTTTCCTCGTATAAATCTCGTGTGTCTTGCTATTTTTCTGTTGAGTATACTGAAATATCCCGAGGGATCCTCAGGGATATTCTGATAACAGATTTGATATACTTAAGTTATTTGCTTGTAAAACACAATACCTCATTTTTCTAATTCGGTTTTGCTAAAAATTATACTTGTTAATTTTTTACTCGAAACAGTTTTAAGATAGAGTTAGTAATTTTATGTCATTTAAGTTTCAATTTTTAAGATCTACGTTATTCCTTCAAATAAAATTACCTCATCACGCGACCGTTTAGATATTTCTTTTTTTAATTTGTTCATAGGTTTATATAATCTGCCAAACAAGTAAACAACCAGTTAACAGTGTAAGAGAAACAAACACCCTGTGCAAAAATCTTGGACCCACCATGAACCCCACTTGGCCCCTACCTTAAACTTTTTTTTTTCCTTTGTTTTTATTTTATAATGCTTGTTCTTATACAACTTGTGATTAGTTGATAACCTTTAGCACCGACTCGTCTGTTGGCTTGATTAGGACACCACCAACCATCATCAGCGAAGATCAATGATCGTGAGCCACCAAAGCTCATAGAAGCTTTTAATGGTAAAATTAAGTTATTACATGAAAAGGGGATGACCGGAAATACGTTAGAAAAGAGTCCGCCTGTGGGTTTTGAAGGATGGAATGTTTATCTGTTTTGAGTGTTAGAATATATATTTATGTATTATGTTTGCTCATATCTTAATTGTATAAGGGTTGTATATGTAACTTGTATATATATATACACGTTCTTCTCCTATCAGATGGATAGAGAAGATTAATCTTTCATATGGTATAATCAATTACACATACCATCTATGTGGAAAAATCAAAAGTTCTTATAGATCCAAACAGTCAACCCTACTGAACATTTTATTTGTTACTAAGTATGTTTGTTTGTTATAACTTTAAAGAGTCAAAGTATATATTTCAGAAAGATAAAACAATCATTTCACATAGCTAATCAATTGATTATGTTTGAAAATTAATAGTATTTAAGAAGACAAGACCTATAAAAATTATAGCCAAGCAACGGTCTATAATTTGACTTAGAACAAGTTGTAACATAAAAAAGGCTTACTCCAAAATATATATTAAGTATAATAAATTATTGTGAGGTGAGAACATTATGTACATTACAACAAAAGACAGATTTACAAAATAAAGACAAGAAGGGTCATATACAAGGATCATAAACAAACGGAATTTACTTTGTCCCTGTCATATATTTTGTTAATTATATCATTCAAAAGATGATCCTCTGGTACTTGAACATTAGAAAATAGAAACTTTCTTGGATCCTGGGAGTAATAGAGGCAACTGTTAGCAAATGCAGCCAAAGATAAAGCTAATAAATAAAATAAATACCAAGGAATAATCATGAAAAGTAAAGTTTTGAATATGAAATCCCAAGATAAAAGTTTTCTCACTCAAACAGTCACCCACCAGGCCAGCTTCACCACATTATGGTGGGGTTGCTTACTGATGATACCTAATTACAGAATTTATCTTTAAGCAAAACTAATCATCATTTAGATTTTTAGATAAAGAAAGGTTGGGTCAGATAGATACTATTACAGTTACATAACCACCATATTCATCTTATATATGTGTTACACTGTAACAGTTTAAAAAATAACAAGGATTTAAGGGTTCTACATTAAAAGTACATTAGCAGCATGAGTATTTTTTTAAGTTTAAAGAAATTAAAGGAAAAGATATAATTTAATTTTGAAAATATAGAAGTAATAAAGAAAAAGAAAAGTTAAAGGGAAGAGTGTAGTTGTTTTCAAGTTAAACAAAAATGGAGTCTGTATAAAGATTAGAAACATGACTCCAGTCCATATCAGTAGAGTAGTTGTAGATGTAGAACATCTTCTCCCACTTCATCTTCAATCATCATACTTATGCCACTTAAACAAAAACAATCATCCATCATCATGAACATAGACATTCAACATGAAACATCATCTGCATCCAACAACCACTCCTAAAAAGCAACAATCAAAATCAAAATCTTCAAATTCTTTCTACCCTTAAATTCACCATCAGTCTTCTTCCTATTCATATCATCTCCATCCTCCACCATGAAACACCACCACCACCTCCACCTCCTCCTCTTCTTCCTCTGTCTACCTCTTCTTTCCACTGCCACAACCACCCTTACTCTGCAACTCCATGCACTTCTTTCTCTGAAAACATCTTTAACAGATCCTATGAATACGTTTCAAGATTGGGATCCATCACCTTCATTACCCAAACCGGGATTTGAACCCGTTTGGTGCAAATGGTCTGGGATCAAATGTGACCCAAACACGTTTCAGATCAACACATTGGATGTCTCTAACCGAAATCTCTCCGGCAAGATTCCCGATGACATCAAGTACTTGACGCTACACCACTTGAATATCAGTGTAAATGCTTTCGCCGGACCTCTACCGCCGGCAATCTTCGGGCTAACTCTTCTTCGTACACTTGATATCAACCATAACTTTTTCAATTCCACATTTCCACTGGGAATCACGAAATTGAAGTTTCTTACGTTCTTCAATGCTTACAGCAACAGCTTTACAGGGCCGTTGCCTGAGGAGTTTGTTCGATTGCGGTTTCTGGAACATCTCAATCTCGGTGGAAGTTACTTCGAAGGTGAGATTCCGAGAAGCTACGGCGGTTTCCAGATGTTGAAGTTCTTATATCTAGCCGGAAACAGCCTCGAAGGCGAAATTCCGGCAGAGTTAGGTTTTATCACTTCGCTGGAGCATTTAGAAATTGGATACAATGCTTTCTCTGGTCATATTCCGACACAGTTCGCTACATTATCAAATCTTTCTTTCATTGACATTTCGTCTGCTAATCTTTCCGGTGACTTCCCTATCGCTTTAACTAACCTAACGAAGCTCGAGACATTGTTAATTTTCAAAAACGATCTACAAGGTGAAATTCCGGCTAGTATTGGAAATCTGCAACATGCGAGGATTCTGGACTTGTCAGATAACAATTTCTCAGGGAACATACCTGAGGAATTATCGTCATTGAAGAATCTGATGGAGTTGAGTCTAATGAACAACAAGTTGACCGGAGAAGTGCCTCAAGGCATCGGTGAGCTTCCGGGGCTTGAATTTCTGTTTCTATGGAACAATTCACTCACCGGAATCCTGCCACAAAAACTAGGTTTAAATTCAAAATTGCAGAGGCTTGACGTCTCTTCGAATTCATTTTCCGGTCCGGTTCCCCCGAATCTCTGCCTCGGCAACAATCTGGTAAAGCTCATCCTCTTTTCCAACACCTTTTCCGGTGGTCTACCGGCGTCGTTAGCTAACTGCACGTCGTTATTGAGATTACGCGTCCAAAATAACAGACTCAATGGCTCAATTCCTGCTGGATTCGGAAGTTTGCCTAATATTACATACATGGAGATGAACGATAACAATTTCACCGGGCCGATTCCGGCAGATCTTGCGAATGCGGTGAAATTAGAGTATCTAAATGTATCAGGAAATTCATTCTCCGGTGGTTTGCCTGAAAATATCTGGAGTGCACCGAGTTTACAAATATTTTCTGCAAGTTCAAGCAAACTTACCGGCAAAATCCCTAAGTTTCAAGGCTGTGAAAACTTCTACAAGATTGAAATTGAGAGGAACGATCTGAGTGATAGCATTCCTTGGGATATTGGTCACTGTATGAAGTTAATCTCGTTAAATTTAAGATATAATTCACTTACAGGCATCATTCCATGGGAGATTTCAACTTTACCATCGATAACTGAAGTTGATCTATCGCACAATTATCTTACCGGTACGATTCCATCTACTTTTGGTAACTGCACTACACTAGAAAGTTTCAACGTTTCGTACAATCAGCTCACTGGACCTGTGCCGTCATTCGGACCTGCATTTTCAAGCCTACATCCATCGTCATTCGCCGGAAATGATGGACTCTGCGGTGGATTACTCCAAAATTCCTGTGGCTCTGAAACTGAAACAGAAGTAAAGCCACAACAGCCAAAGAGGACCGCGGGTACTATAGTGTGGATTTTAGCTGCAACACTTTGTGTAGGCATGTTTATCCTCATAGCCGGAGGCCGTTGCTACCATGCAACGTGCCAACACCGGTTCGTGGTGGAAGAACGGGAGATCGGACCGTGGAAGCTAACTGCATTTCAGCGGTTGAACTTCACGGCCGATGATGTGATAGAGTGCTTGTCAATGACGGATAAGATTTTAGGGATGGGATCCACTGGAACCGTGTACAAAGCCGAGATGCCTAGTGGCGAGATCATAGCTGTGAAGAAGCTGTGGGGGAAGCACAAGGAGACGATCAGACGGCGTCGAGGGGTGTTGGCGGAGGTAGACGTGTTAGGGAACGTGAGACACCGAAATATTGTGAGATTGTTAGGGTGTTGCAGCAACATGGATTGCACAATGCTGCTTTATGAGTACATGCCTAATGGAAGCTTAGATGACCTGCTTCATGGGAAGAACAAAAGTGAGAATTTGATGGCGGATTGGGTGACTCGTTACAAGATAGCGTTAGGGGTGGCGCAGGGGATATGCTACCTTCACCACGACTGTGATCCGGTGATCGTGCACCGGGATTTGAAGCCCAGCAATATCTTACTGGACGGAGATATGGAAGCCAGGGTGGCTGATTTCGGTGTCGCAAAGCTAATCCAATGTGACGAGTCGATGTCAGTCATCGCCGGGTCATACGGCTACATTGCACCAGGTATTCTAAAAGAGTGTTGTTGGAAAACTTATTATCGATTTAGTAACTCAAACACATCATGCATTAATTGTTCTACTTCAACTTCTGTTTTCTTTATTAGTTTTTGGTTTGTTGAGCATTATGACTTAGAAAAAACATGCCATCTAGCCATCTAAAATGTGTGTAAAACAAATGGGTGTCTTTGAAGTTTTAGATCGAACAAGATATATTTACTTAGAAAATAGTTTTGTATAAAAAAAAACAATAAAAAAAAAGGTAGAGAGACTTGATGACTCCTATATATTTATAAAGTAACCTCTAAAGTTCGAAGTTTATACACAAACCATGCCTCCATGTATAACAATTAAAAGGGCTGTTTTTGTTTATTTATTTATTATTTTGGCGCCAGCGGGTAAAAGTATTTGAAGTTTGATACATGCACTCATGCGCGTGAAGGGCCCTTTTCTTTTGGACGTGTACTTTTATTTTATCGTGGACCCCACTAGATTTCTCAAAGATCCAACGGTGGCTATCGCTTTCATATCATACATGCCAAACATATCTTATATCTAAACAATCATTGTTCCAAGACTATCGATTGTTTCACACTTATCCACATTCATCTAGTTGTTTATTTGCCAGATTATGCTAAAATTTGTATGAAAATTGCATTCTTTAATTTTCAGAACATCATAATAAAAACCATTATTATTATTTTACATTCAAGGTTTAGATAGTTGAAGCCTTGCATTGTTTTGAATAGAGGCCGGCACACCGGTTTTTTTTTTTTTTTTTTTTTGATAATTGGTTCCGGTTAACAAAGTCAATAATCGGTTCTGATGTTCTGATTTGGGTTTTGGCCGGTTTTGGGTTTTTTAACCATCTCTAGTTTTGAATATGAGGCATACTTATATAAATATTTTATTTTTTTGCAGAATATGCGTACACTTTACAGGTTGATGAAAAAAGTGACATATACAGCTTTGGGGTTGTGCTAATGGAAATCATTAGTGGGAAAACATCGGTTAATTCGGAGTTTGGTGACGGGAATAGCATCGTGGATTGGGTTAGGTCAAAAATGAAAAGTAAAGAAGGGATACGAGACGTATTGGATAAAAATGCAGGAGCTTTGTGTAGCTCAGTAAGGGAAGAAATGATGCTAGTATTAAGGGTTGCGTTACTATGTACAAGTAGAAACCCAGCTGATAGACCTTCAATGAGGGACGTTGTATCAATGTTACAAGAAGCAAAGCCAAAGAGGAAGTTACCAGACAACAATGACGGTAGGGTTGTGGTTCAAAATGATGCCAAACCTCCTCCACCGCTACAAAAGGCCACTGTTGAATGTTCATAGGCTATTTTCATCATATCCTAGGTAATTCATACAAGTTTTATTTATTTTAGTTTAGTGGTGGGGATTGGTATAGTGTAGCAAATTTGTCTTTGTTTTTTCCATTAATGAAAAGTCAAATCTTTGACCAACAAGAAGGGTGATTTTTTTATGTAATTCAACAAATGGTAATATTGATGTATGTGTGTATAGAAAGTGGTGTTGTATACTATGATATGACATGTTATGGTTTGCGATACCATGATATGATATGTTATGACATGACATGGTATGTTATAGTATGTTATGGTATGATATGCTTACGAACCTCTTGAATCAACTTTAACATGCTATCTAAGATTAAAAAAAAATTGACTCAACACTAACTCTTGATGAAAAGCTTACCCCCATTGGGGAAAATTTCGTATTTCATACATTTCCTCAAATGCTTGTCAGCACTGTCTACATATCCTTAATGTTTAAGATATATCTTTAAGGGATCTTTTTTCCTTAAGAGTATCCCCAATCACCAAATGAAAAAAAACACTGTCATAAGCCTTTTCAAGATCATTAACACGATATGCAAATGCCTCTTTATACTTTTTCATCAGTTTTCTTAGAACGTGTATCACATATATAATAGACCGTCCTAACATAAATTCATATTTGGACACATTGTGCAATATAAAGCACACATGTGTGATTTTTCTAATTTTTTTTCATGTACATTGCTCGAGCCAGATTTGATTTATGACTACCTTTGAGCATTCTAAATTTCCATTCCATTCTTTCCTTAAATGTCATTTTGGGTCGCCTTTCGCATAAAGTCACATACGTAAACTTGAATAACACCTCACAAAGAAATGTAGACTTTTCACGTGACGTTCTAGCCGACATCTTCAAGTAATCATCAAACAGGTCAAGAACACCCCTAGTATGCTAACTTAAGTATTGTGAACCTACATTTTTGTAGTGGCATAAATGATCACATGCATCTTCCATATAACCTAGTTGAAAATGCATATAGTCTCTTCCCATGTAGCTCACAATTAGATTAAATATTTCCTTTCGTAATGCTCTAGAAATATCTCTGGCATGTATAGAGAATTTTTAAAAAATTAACAAGTTACAAGAATATTGTTTGATGCTACCAAATCTTCATGTATGTACCTTCTTGAATTAACTTCGCTTGAACCTTCATCATCATTCAAATGGTAAGTTGCAGCCTATGCCACACTTGCATAAACCATGTTGATACACACCTCAAATAATCCATCAAAAAAGAAGATGAAGCCATTAATCATTTTGATGTAAAGAATGGGGTAGGTGGAAAGTAAACAAACAAACAAAATATCCAGTAAAATCCCACAATTTAGTAGTGTATGGAAGGGGGTGAGATGAAAGCAAACGTGACCTTTATACAGTGGGATAAAAATGTTGCTTTTGAAAGGACCCCCGCTCATATTCAGTAGTTGTAAAGTGTTTAGTTTTAAAATAATTTCATTGTTGGTGTGTATATATAAGGTACTAGGCTAAAAACTTTAGGAGAGATGATATAATTCTTCTCAATAGGCACAATTACAGGCTTGCAACCAAGTAACACAAAATCTTACAATAATTCCAATCAATACCTCCTTTGAGACAAGCAAATCCTTTGCTAGAAATAAAGAACCTTAATTCCCAAGAAAAAGTTTCATTTTACTAAATCTTTATCAAAAAATTAGGACGGAAAAATTGTTTAAACCTTTTGATTATTTGTCCGTTATTACCAGTAACAATAATATCATTAAAATAAACCAATAAGGCAATAAATATAGCTTCAACATATTTTATGAACAAGGAGTAATCACTTTTAGACTCAACAAAGTCATTTTCTATCAACACATTGGTTAACTTCTCGTTACATTTTCTAAGGATCTGCTTTAAACCATAATATGATTCAACCAATTTGTAAACCTTGGTTTCATTTTCAAAAAAATATACCTCATGAGGGGTCATGTGTACATCTTCATCAATGTAACCATTTGTACTTGTTAAGATCCTTTTAGGCCCGGTTGGATAGCCAACAAGCTCATAACCTTTCTCAATGGTGTGTCCTAACTTATTACAATGTGTGCATTTCAAGTTAGGATTAGGGCCTCTTTCATTTTTCCTTTTGGTATCAAAAGATTGTTTGGTTTTGGAAAAAAATGCAACAGTCTGTCCTTTTGAGGAAACATTACTAATTCTATGAGATTCTTCCGTTGTTATTATAGAAAAAGCGGTTTTACTTGTCAGGAAGAAAGTGTCTTGTTAACAAATTGGTTCTAACTAGTGATAAATATCATCAAGGCCCATAATAATTTCCATAATTCTTTGTTCATCCAATTCGGCATCTTATTACCAACATGTGTTGTGGCATTTGCTTCTTTGCTAAGTTCCAAAACATACACCCAATTACACCAAGTTTCATAACAAGGAATTAAAAGTACAAGAGGTTAGCTTGGTCAATTCAAAAACACACACAAATGTAATTTTTTAGGTCTAGTGATTTTTATTTTGCATTAGGTGTTCATATTCCCTGATAAGCACATTGATCTTGATACTGATATGCACTTTTTCTTCCCACAAATTTCCAAGCGTGTTGGCAATCGATTTCAGCACATCCCTTAATGCGTCAATATGTCTTTCTTCTTCTTTAGTCAGACCACATTTTTCAATTTTCGTCAAGTCAACTATACCTTTGAACCTTAAATCGTTCATTACCACATCTTCTACATACAGATCATTGCATGTTTTGTTTATGTCTACCTTTTTGCTACTGATAACATGCTTCCATTTGTCATAACAAATCCAATTCTTTATTTGTGTGACTTCAATACACAATCCAAATTCATTCAGTTGTAGCTTAATCTCTTCAAGTTTTTCTACAGTTTCTACAGGAACTGGACGTGCAATCTTGTATCCTATCTCATCTAGTTCATTTTTCAATTCTTTATGTATCTTATTAGCTTCTACGTCTTGAAGATATATTTCCACATGTAATTTTAATTTTGAGCTATGACATAAGCATTTTATATTCTTCCAATAAAAATTCAAATTCACCTGGGGGAGGTTTTACATGTTCTCTCAATATCAAGTCAATAGCTACATTGTTTTTGTCTCTGAAACCCATTATAGCTACAATCAAATGCTTTTTATATAGTGTTCATACTTTTCTCTTGTTAGGTCCTCATCAACAACGAAGTTATCAATTCTATCACAACATTCCTTATGTTACGTATGTGAGTGTGTTTTTGCAATAACCAAATGTTTGATACAATCAATCGTATTTGAAGTGTATAATGTGTTTTATATACGTGTAAATACGTATTAAAAATATCTTACCCTCTGCAATGTTTCCAAGCCATCAAAGAATCATGGACTCCCTTCATATTTTGAATCATTTCGATCAACTTTTCTTCTTCATTAAGGAATCTATATTGCATATAAAGCACTAAAAATAAGTAGTCTTCAATTTCAGCCACATCATATCTAAGAGACATTCTTATCTCATATCCTAAAATCATCAATTCATCAAAACTATCATCTTTCTTTATAGAATCCACTAATTTGTCAACTTGTTCTTCTAGTGCTTTACCACATTCTTTGACAAATTTTTTTTTGTAAACCACTCTCGGGTTCACACATGTTAAACGCAGGCAATCTTTGGGACATTGCTACCACCTGCAAAGTTGATTCCGATATACAATTCTTTTCAAAATTCATTCCAATACTTTCTATTTGACACATAAATTCATTGAAATTACATATCGTAATTAGAGGTGGCAATTTTCACGCAAAAAAAAATTTGTTTGTGTAAACAATTGTTGTATAATGGGTTGAAATGAGTAACATTATAACAAGAAATTGGTTGAGATTGGTAACAATTTAACACAATACGGGTCAAGATGATTAACCTAAAAATTATGTGAATGCAATTGATTCAAATGTTTAAGAATGATTATTAACATATTTGATGAAAAAATCACTAATATTATACTAACAAACGATTTGTTTAGTTATAACACATTTTGACTTAACCAAATTAATGTTTTTTAAAAACAATCCATTTCGACCCATACTGATTTTGCTTAAAACTCGTTCTGACTCGTACCCATTCTGACCCGAACCCGTTCTGACCCGTTACCCAACTCGCCTATTTTGTCAAGCTTAATTGTAATTAACCATAACTAGAGCCTAACTATTTTATTTATATTTTTTATAAGTTATGTATTACTATTAGAGATTAGTGATAGCTATAATTTGTTTATATTTAATGTATGACTTATCCTCTCATTTTACATGTTTTTATTTGATTTAAAGGTAAAAATCTTATCCTCTTTAATAACTTAAAGGATCTAAACACATCGTTTCTTGTATAAAGTCTAATACAAATAAATTGTCTATAAACTGTCCGTTAGAATAGATGGAATAGGAATATAGGATAGGTGTCTTAATTTTGTATCATGTAAAAGTTCACAAGTCTCATCTATCATGTAACACACAAACATGACTTATTTAATTAACACCTTAATAAATTATTGCCTCTTGAGATTTACGAAGTTTTAATTTTCTTATATTTGTCACTAAATTAATTAAATGAATTTTATGTCAAAATTCGTAAAGTTAAAATTTCTATTATAATGTCTCCTGACTCTACCCTTGTATCCCGCTCTCTTCGGAGGTGTTAACCTTTATTGAATCATAAAACCTTAAACAAACATGCATTTCATGCTCAACTTGTTTAATCAATTTCATGATTCATATTGATTACAAAACCTAGTCTAATTACACTAAACCAAAACCCTTGCCGCACATGTACCAGCACCTATCACCACGGCGTCTCACACCGCTCCAATAACACATGGTAGGGTTCATTTTGCCGTAGGTAACGCCACCACCACCTAATTAATGACTATCACTCTCATTTTCTCCCTAATGATTACTCTAACCAACCCTTTCGATTGATCACTCCAAAACCCCAAAAAATTACTCCAAATCCTCTACATCCGGATTCAAAACATAGAAAACATACAAATCGGAGAGAAATCAATCGACATCAAAATGGAACACACGATTTTGAAAAACTGAGTTCTTCAAAATATCACGAAACTGTTCCGATTCATGGAGGTGTTCGTCTTGTAAGCCATGATTTAAAGGTTTTAATCTCAACTACCGTCGGCCATTAACGTTTCCATTCATTATTTTAGAGGAATCGCTTTCGGATATTCAGTTATTTCAGCGTTAATTTCGTTCTCGTGATCGTTAATTTTTATAATGTTGATTCTGACAGTCGAAACTGAAATATTGATTTGTGCGACGAACGTTAAACGCCATGTTACGAGTAGTGGTGTGGATAGTAAAATCATAACAAAAAATTAACCGATAACCGCCCCGCACCATAACCAATTTTAACCGAAACTGACTTTAACCGAAGGTTATGGTTAAACTAAGTCATTAACCAAACCACTCGGTTATCGTTATGGTTAAACCAAACTATTAATCGACTTTAACCGAACCGAACCTATTATTGCATGTTTTTTTTTAATATTTCTAGGTGTATGTGCGTATGTGTGTGTTTTTTTAAAAAAAGTTATGATACAAGTTAAGTATAAAATGTGAGCTATAACTTTTTATTGAATGAAAATATTATGAGTTACATGTGAGACCAAATATATTAGGAAATTAGTTAGTGTCTATAAGGTTTTTTTTTTCTTTTTCATCACTCATTCTCAGTCATGCTAAAGTTATACAACTTGTATATAGATTTTCATTATCAACATATCTTTAATTCACAAGCTTATTTACAAGGTTTTTTTGGTTTTTCAACAATTTCATTATTAACCAAATTTAACCGAAAGTGAACCATAACCGATGGTTAACCGATTAATGGTTAACCGATCAATTGGTTATGGTTGTAGATTTAGAAATAACCGAAGTAGCGGTTTTGGTTATGAAAATAGTCATAACCGCACCATGTACACCCCTAGTTACGAGTGTAATAAGTTATACTACTTCAGATAACGTAATTAACAAACCGATTTGCAGAAGCTAGTCGGAGAATCCATTCGAAAATAGAATCCATTTGTAATTAACAAACCGACTATGTAAGCAAAATCAATACAATGTGGTGAGTCTGGTTAGGGCGTTAAAATTAACACGATTAAGTAAATAAAGAAAAACAGAGTTTTCTTACAAAAGAATGTTGGTGGAAAAATTATTTAACAAAATGGGTTATTTGAATAATATTTATCAAAATGATGTTTTTCACTTATTTTATTATTTTTAACTAGTTTATTATAATTGTTTTATTCAATTAAAATAAAAAAAAAAACTAAAGAGACAAAAGTGAATTGATTAAAAAAATAGAAAAATGGTAATATGGTGTAATAAATTAGTTAAAAATAAAGAAATGAGTGAAAAACACCCACTTTGGTAAAAAAAATTTAAATCACCCAATTTGACTAAACATGAGGTTTTTTACCTTCATGCCAAAGCCTAATAATTTAAATAAAATAATTAAATAGAAAAAGAAAAAACAAACGTTAGGGGCCATGAAAAAAAAATCTATGAATTGCCAACTCGAAATAAAGATACAAAATATACGAACTTTTCTGTAAAAAGACAAAGGCAAAAATAAATATATCTCATAGACGTCAAACATATGACCTCTAAGCTTAAAAGAAAACATTATATCTTGCTTAACCAAGACACGTGTACTAATTTTGCCGAAAACAAAGCATACAACTTCAACTTTTGGCACAAAAATAGGAAAAAAAAAGGAGCTAGTGAAAAAAAAAATTGTGTGAGATTTCCTAATTAAAAGACAAGCGCTCTAACCAACTCTATCATATGGTCATAAGTTAATTATGGTGAAAACGTATCTATGTTACATGTTATTTTTAGCGCAATAGTAGGAAAACAAAAAAAAAAGAGGGAGCCAACGGAAAAAAATTGGATCCATAGCCCATAGGAGTCGAACACTCAAACGTGCGACTTTCAATTAAAAAATAAAGGATCTAACCAACTATAATAAGTGGCCATACTTTAATTATAATGAAAACATATGTATGCAACATGTTATTGCTCACAAAAAAAAATAGAAAGAATTCAACAGATACTTGCAAATGAGTTATTATCCTATTTGTGTTTTTGAAATAACAATAGAATTTTAGTCACAAAAGTGATAGTTAGTGATATAGTTAGTAAAAATGTAAGAATCATGCTTGTAATTTCCCAAAATATATGACCATAACTGTAATATAAGCTTATTACAAGGACATCGTTGTGATTAATTTGAATTTATTCAAACCTAAATCGAGCGTTACCCGACTCGTATCCGACAAAAGCAAATTATTTATACTATATAATAAATAAATGTTTTAAAGTGGCATGTGTTAGTTTCATAGACAATATAAAATTTTGTTTTCTCGACATCTCTTTCCTATTAAATACTATAAGACACTTTTTTTTTAAATTAATTTTTACTTATCTTCCATAAAATAAACAATATGATTTTATTAAATATGGTAGATAATATTATTACAATATAAGTCATATTACTTTAATTTTTATAAATTACAAAACTATTTTGAAAAATATTGATATGTTATTTGAAATGAATAATTTAACATTTTATTTATTTAACATGTGTTATACAAAAGTTTTTCGCTTAGTATATATATAACAAAAGGCAATGTCAGCAGTCAATCAAATATATATCCAGCTAACTTATGTTTAAATATATATTCTTATACTTTTTTGTTTCAACTTTTATTAAAAATTTTATATTTATTCTTTTCAAATGTGTAAACATAGTCATGCGTAGAGGGACTGTTTAGTTTTCTTTTGTTGATGTTCCCCGAGTTCATTCTCCGTGCAACTTCGTTTAACAGTTGTATTCCTTCCAACTTACTTCTTTTATGATCTCACTGCTTCCTTCGTAACTTCCGGAACTTATTCGTAGTGGCTTCCCTCCATGCTTCGGTTCCCTAGGGATCATAAACAGCGATGCAAGTTCTATTCCCGGTGTCTTTTATTTTTGGCGTCTTTTATATATTTTTGACATTTACTTCTCTTTTTTTTATTTGACAATTTAGCGTTTTAATATGAGGTCATGTTTATACGTGCTCGCAAGTTCTTTCTTGAACTTTTCAGGTTTACACTTTTAAACACTTAAGTTTTTTAAAAAACTTTATAAAATATTATTTTTATCCTATTTATGTTTCTAAAGTTTGAGATTTAACCTTTTGTTCCTTAATTGCTCTACCTTTGCTTTGGGGTTGACACTTTGACTATTGAACTTTCACAAAACCTCATAAATATCATTTTAACTTGCATGAGTATCTAAAGTTTGAATTTAACCACTTCGTTCCTTAACATAAAAAAACAGTTTTTCTTACATGCTTAGTTTATGTTTGTGTCGGCATAAGTTCGAGTTGATTTATTTTTCAATGTAAATTTTTTTGGAAACAACTAGGGTCAAATTGATTACATATTTGTGCTTATTTTATATACGTTTTCAGTTCGTTTTTCCGCTGGTCCCCTTCTTTTTTTACTTCCTAAAAATCCTACAGTTTCCTCAAAGTTTTTCTTTAACTTTTTAAGCTCTGCCACTAGTTGGTCTATTTTCAACGTGAATTTTGTTTGAAAGTAAGTTGAGTTAAAACTAACACATTTTTATTATATAGAGTAAATTACTATTTTGACCCTGTGATTTAATTGTTTTAACTATTTCAGCATAAAATATAATATAGTATCAACTTAACCCCTATGGTTTAGACAATTATCGGTTTTGGCCCCTCAAACTTTGCTATTATAACAGTTTTGACCCAAAATCTAACTATAGTTTAAGGCTAAAAACGTTAGTTGTCTAAACCACAGAGACTGAATTGATAGACGATTTTTTTTTTAGCATTATATATCTGAATTAAAATTACTAAATCTACAAAATAGTTCCCCATTTGTCTCTTCGATCCCCAATTAGGGTTTCGTTCAATATCCAATCCTCTCTGCATCTGAAAATGGCGATGAGGAACTTCTTCAACGAGATTAGGGGAATGAAAGTGACAGACGTTCCGAAGCACGTGAAGCCGATGGTTACAACAAGCAACGCCAAGAATTTTATCCAGAAATCTTTGGATAATTACCATGCCAAATATATCCAGACCGACTCTATCATGCCGCTATATCATGTCTGCTTTGGTGGAATGATCTTCTCTTACCTCGTCGCTCTTCCTGAGGAGCGTCGTCACCTCGAGCACCAGCAACATGCTAAAGACCATTGAGCTGCTCATCCGATCCAGGTATATTATAAGCGTAATTGGTTCTGACTGAATAAATCGTAATTGTATGTTAATCATAATTCACTCTGATCATCATCAATTGAATTTTCTGTTTCTATAATAAAGTTAGGTACTTAGATAATAGATAAAATTGGATCTTGGTTTATTGTTACAAACACTCCAGGGAAGGGGGGAAAAAGTACTGTTTTTTTTCCTTGTAACTGAAATCTTGGTGAAATCTACTTGATGATATATTTTTAAGCTAAAATTTATTAATGTTCCTGTATACTAATGTGTATATATAGTTGATCCTTAAGGATTGCAGCCGACTTATATACCAGGAAATAGTCTTGATTTAGGGTTTCTGTGAATCTGTGATGTGCAGTTGTACATACCATATGTGGTGTTCACGATCTTCCAAAATTGCTGATGACAAATACATGCATATAGCCATATAGGTTGACCAATTAAAAGGAGGGATTTTAAGGTTTCAAATTATGTAACTAGAAATTAACAAAAGTCTTATTACTAAATATATACGTCAATTGTGGATAAGGATCCAAATAAAGCATAAGCATGCTAAGAATCAAACTTGATGTTTAATCTTAGTGTTGGATAATTCTTTTTTCCTGGTCTTGATTTTGATCTCTTCGTATGCTAGCACATATATAAACCCACCCTAATCCCCAATTGATTGTTAGCGAGTCAAGTTTGTTTTCTAAGTTAAGCACAATTGGTGGTGGTGTTGAGTTAGCTATTCTGCATATGGTCATTTATGTGCCAGGTTTCTTGCACTATTTGATATATGAATAGTGCCACTTGTCATGTATACTGCGGCACTGCCTTTTGCCCATCAAAACGAAAGACTGACATGAGGTGTTGCTTCTTTACGTTACACAGTGAGGCGTGCCCTTGAGCTTTTTTGTGCATTAAATGCTTTTGTTTTTCTCGTTTTTTTTCTCGTCTTGCTTTTCAGCTGCGTTTCTCTTCCATGAAGCTTTGGATGAGGAAAGTGAGAAAGGAGAGATTGATAGTTTTTTCATTGAAAAAGTGAGAATGGAGAGGAAGAATATGATAGAAAATCCGTGTCATAGAATGAGAATTAAGATATGTGTAATTGTGGGTGGGGGGGGGGGGTGTTTGTGACCGAAGTGTGATGCCTTGGTCACGCTCCCATAGCGCCCCTCCACCATTACACCCTACGTGATTAAATGATTGTGGTCGCAAGCATGATGTTTTTTTAACCAATAAAGAAACCGTCATCCTCCATTTTTACGCCCATGGTATTTTACGATTGCACACTTATTCTACTCACACTCACTAACCAACACTCTTGTGTGGTTCCTACGTGGCATGTAGTCAGGCTTCCGTCACACATTGCCTTACAATTTACCCTCAAGACTATACATCTGTGATGTGTTTATTTTACAGCTGTACTATCTTTGATGTGGACCACCAGCGACTAGCCTTTTGCTTAAGAAAGATAGGTTCTTTCTTATATGTGTTTTAAGTATATCTTGTTATATTAGTGATTTTTTTTGGTTTCTAAGCATGATTATATTTATCTTTATAGAAGTCAGGATTGTTGTATGTATTTTTATGTATATTCTTCACTGTCAAGTAGCTGTGGCCTGTGAGTAGTTTTGATTGTTGATGTGCCAATTTGGTTTTACTTAAGATGATCCTCAAAAACAAAAAAGATCTCAGAAAGAAACAAGGTGCTTGGATTGAAAATCGAGGGCTTTTCTATGCTCTTTTAGATGTTGACATGTTTTAGGCTTGTTTGGGCTAGTCTAAGCTCTTTTAGGTTGATTGGAGGTAAGCTGACTGGTGTAATTGTTTCAGAAATGTCCGGACAATTCCCAAATTTAGCCGAAACTCGGCCTGAAAATAATGCACGTAAGTATGATGATATTGAGCTTCCATAATGATTTGAAAAGAGTTTCATTTTTAAACGAAATTACACAACCCAACGGGCTTCTGATGCGAGGCGACAAGGCTGCACTGGGCTGTACCATGGTGCCTTGTGCGCTTTTGACAACATAGGATTGACCAAAGCCTAAAATTGATAGTTGGTGACTTGGTGGGCTCATAAAGATATTTGGATACTTTTAGTGAAGATACAAGTTTAAAATAGTTGGATGGTTCCTATAAGTTTTAAGAAGTATAAAACTGTATTGGAGCCTAAGAATTAAAGAGGAGGGGGGAGGGGGGGGGGGGGGGTCCTATGTGTATCCTATGCTATTCTATCCTATCTTGTCTTATATATGTGAATCTTGTCCCGTGGTGGTGTAGCTTTGAAATTCAACGATATATGCCCTCCGTAGGATAATCTGTTGTCTTACTCTTATTATTTGGTATGTGGTGTTTTTGCGCACTTGTGGTTTTTATTCTGGTTCAGTCATCCTCTAGGATTTTATTAACACGCAAATATCTATATCTACATGTGATGCAACAGTTAAGATCTGAATCTGTTGTGATTTGCAGGTTTTGAGAGGGAGCATCGCCATTTCTTATTTGGTTTTCAAAATAAAATAATTTACTTTGTTAAGGAAAAGAATTGTTGGACATGATTATTAAACCTTTTTGTTGATTTCTTATTTGCTTTCTCACTTTCACGTCTATTTCTTAGTGTTTGCTTGATTATTAGTTTGTTCTGGTGTGGGGTTTTTCTTTAAAAATAGTCTTTTATAGGGTAGAGGTAATGGTTGTTCACACTTTATCATCCCAAACCCTATTAAAAGCAAAGTGAGATTTACCTGTTAGGTTGTTGTTGCTCTTGTTGTTGTGTATGGAAGCCAATCCCATCCACCTTTGGGTACTCTAGCCAAATGTAATTGCAAGAATCAGATTTTCATAGAATTATGGACTTAGAAATTAACAAAAGTCTTGAAATTTAATTATCTTAAAATAATGCTTCAAAGCTTTAAGTTTCAAATTAGTATGTTTTAACGAGATTACAAACTTCAAATGTCTGGATTTTTATTTTAAATGTTAAGATTATAAACTAAAAATAAAAAAAAAAAAAGCATGGTAAATAAATCAAATAAATGAACTGTTTGTTTAAGTAAACATATGAAATATATTATTCATATGTGTTCATTTGTTAAACAAACACTCTGTCAAATGATTCATAAATTGATCGTTGTATGTTTGATTTGTTTACAATCATGTGTTTACTTTTTAATTAAATAAATAGTAGTCTCCTTATCCTTTGGTTTATTTGGATAGTCTAGACTTAACTTTTGACAAGGATTTATTGTTCTTTTAGACCTAGTAAAGCATGGTAAAGTGAGTGAGTTGAGTCAGGCATTGTATTGGGTCAAGATGAATTCTGATCAGATCGGATCATTTAAAAAAAGTTAAACTAAGTTTCAGTAATTACGAGGCTTTAGAAATATGACAACATGATGATAAAAAAGACTATTTTTGAAAAATATTGAACTCATTATAAGAATTTTGCTCAAAATTAACTTTGTATAATTATCGAGCCATTCAAGGTCGTATAATAAATATACACACATATATGTGTGTCAGTATGTAGTGAAAGTAGACTATGCATGTACACACTCAGTATCCAAATGGAGCTTGAGTGTATTCTCATATACATATATACACTCATCAGAAATGAAAGGAAAACGAATGACTAAACAAAATAATACTCATTCTAATCATCTTATTTCTAACCCTTTTAGAATCTATTGGAGTGTTTAAGCTTTCAAAACCTCAATATTGTGTACTGGAAGTACCTATTGAGGCGCCTTTTTACGTGTACTAGTGCTACAACCAACTTTCCCAACATTGAATAATTGATTTTTAATTATGTTAAGACTTGGCTTATGTAATGAATTGTCGCCTCCCTCCCCCCCTCGTGTCTTTCTTCTATTAGCATTGTGCTTACTCTCCTTTCAGATGCCACCTTATATACTTTTTGTTGAGTCAAATTATTTTAGTGTCCATTTAAACTGATTTTTGTTGAGTCAAATTATTTAAAGTGGTGATAAAAGGTGAGGATTATTTGGGATGCCTTGCCAAAAAAAACGATTGATGGAAACCAATCGCCCATTCAACGTTTGGATTCCTTCAATGACAAGGGAGAGGGCATTCGCAATTTCACACTATGGCATCCAACATCCTCCTTTTCTTGATTTACATGGAAGTATGGAACCCTTATTTTGCAAGCATTACACCCAAAAATGTTCCTCTTTCATACTA